>VWYO01011622.1:13666-30798 GCA_013400275.1 Rhadina sibilatrix
TTTTTTTTTTGCCATCCCTTCCTGCAAAAAAAATGTCTGTCTGAGGTGTGTGATCATCACCTGTCCATGGATTGGGATCTGAGCAGCTGGGACAGAGGAACAGCCTGGGGAGCTTTTCCTCGCTCCACATCTCTGTGCTGTAAGCAACACCTGCTGAGATGAAACCCTCTGGCTCCTTCCCCCTTCTCCAAGGCAAACACAGTTCTATTCCCACTCCCAAGAAACCCATCCTCAGCATTTCCCTGGTTTTGTGTGTGCTTTGTTTTCTGCAGTGCCGCAGAGCTTGGACGCCTTTTCCATCTCACATCGAGCTTTGGATGCTGCCTCTTTTCCTCTTCTGCCTCCATAAAGAATAACAGTGGCCCTCCTTGTGTTTTCCCTGGATCACGGGCTGCTGGAAAGCAAAGAGAAGCTGTGTCTGGAAAAGAGGGAGGGCAGGAGGATCCTTTTCCCCAGCAGTGCTGCAGCTCTTTGGCCTCCTCAAGCCTTCATGGTGAGCAACAAATTGTCCTATAAAAATTCTCCTCTTGAGTTTTATTTTTTTAAGGAGCAAGGCTCAGCTTGGAAATTCAGGATTTAAATGTCCTACTTTTTATCTGGACAGCAAATCCAAGAGAAAAAGGGCTGGAATCCAATGAGTTCTTCAGATTCTGCCTCTCCCTGAAAACACAAGGAAAATTGGGACCCTGTGTTGAGACCAAGAGGGAAGAAAGGCTGGGGAGACACCTGAGCATTCCCCTTTTCACTCCTTTCCCCCTTCTTTCCTGTTCCAGCCTGGCTCTGGGGACAACATCCAGGGAAATGTGTGTTTGGGGCTCTCTAAGATGCCTCAAAAAATCTCCAGAGGTTGGAATGGCACAGATCCTCCCGTTTTAGTAATTTCCACCCTAATTATAAATAAGGTGCTAAGCAGAAATTACTTTCAGAATGGAATTTCTTCATCTTTCAACCTCTGGGCTCTGGTTCCCAATGCTCCAGCTTGGATTATCTCCTAAAAAGGAAGCTTCAAATCACACCCTCTTTTCCCTGTTGGATCCATTGCCACGGTGGTTTCCAAAGACCTTGGGAATGCTGAGTAACCTGGGACAGTGGGAAGTGTCCTGCCCATGGCAGGGGGCTGGAACAGGATGACTTTTAAGGTCGTTTCCAACCCAAACCATTCCAGGATTCTATGCTGGAATCATCGGGCAATATTTTGCCTTTGGACCTTGAGCTGGGAGTCGCGGGGGGTTAAGGGATTTGAAATCCCTGCCTGAAATTTGTGGTTGGTGTCACTCTCTTAGCTGAGAGCTTTGAGCTTGGAGTTATCCAGAGCAGCTTTCCTGGGGAGCCAGTTCCCAACAACATCCTTCCCAGCCCAGGGAAACCCCATCCCCTCTTATTCCCTGAAACACATCAGCCTCTCTAACACATCAGCCTCTCTAACACATCAGCCTCTCTCAGTCTTGAGCTACGAATCTGCCCCAAAGTGGGGCCAGAACTGCTCTGACTTTTGTTTTCTCAGTGGCAAAGTAGGGACTGCAAATCCTGGGAGGAGGATTTGGGATGGGCAGGGGTGGGAACAGCATCCTCTTGGCCACAGGAGCGTCTTCAGCTGCACAGAGCATCGGAGACAAATGAACTGGAGGAAGTGTTTCCTCTGCCGAGGGCTCTCACCCGCGAGCTCCCTGCTCCCAGCAGAGGTCAAGAGTTGAAAAATGAAGAAGAAAGGAAAAGGGATAGAAAGATCCATCTTCCCTCATGAAATCCCCAGAGCAGGGGGCATTTGGAAGTCATTGTTCACTGGGCTGAGAGTGGTTTCTGGCCCTTTAGCAGACATTATTCTCTTCTCAAACCTCATAGATTTGGATGTTGGGAAGTGTTTTCCCCCCGTCCTCACAGGTGTTGGAAGAGGAGCGTTACCTTGGGTGCAGGGCTGATCTTCCACACTCTGGTTTGTGCCAAATTCCCACTGCAAATTGCTCCGTTCCTCAAAATTCCAAGATTTTAAAGCCATTGGGGCTCAGATGCAAAGAGAAATTAGTGGTTTGGATTCACTGGGGTTCATGCACAAGGGATGGCTCTGATAAAACCCATGCAAGGAGAGGAAGGAGAGTTTCAGCCTGGCTAAAGGAAATCTAAACAAAATTCCTTTCTGGAAAGAAGTCAAGAAAATTATTTTCCTTCTGTGTTTCTGTCTTTCTTCTTCTGGCTTATAAAAACACCTTGGCTGGGATATTCCACCAACTCTGCCTTTTATGAAAAAGCCCTGCTCAGTCTGTGCAGATTTCATGCTGTTCCATGAAAGTAAAATTTTATTACCAGAAGCTGAAATTAAGAAGGAACTCTCGTTGTTGTCGTCGTGGCTTGGATTTTGTTGGTAGTCAGGAGAGTTTGTTCATTTCTGCTTTTTCTACAGCACAGCCATGTCTGAACTCTCTGGGGGTTTTTTGGGATGCTGCTCCAAACAGGTGCTGATGTTGGAAAGCTGAGCAAGGGATGGGTGGTGCCTTCCCTGTGCTGCTCCTTTGGAGCAGGAAGGCTTCTGTGGCTCTCTGAGGACAGATGTGTGGGACAGCAAATGTCCCATTGCAGGGGACCAGCCTGGAACAGCCTCACGAGGTGACAAAGTGACTGTGACAAAGTGGGAGTTATTCCCTCCTTCCCTCTGGAAATCCAGAGCCTGTGGATCACAGCTTGCTCTGAGCCCACATCCAACACCAGCTGCTTCTTGGCTGGCGAGTGCCAGCAGGCTTTTTTTGCCATTTCTCACTTGAAATGGAGCACTTCTGTTTTCCCATTAATTCCTCCTCTTCTGCTAAAAAAAATCCTACAGAAAAGAGGGAAACAACCCATTCTACTGGTCCTTCTTTATTATATATATATTCCAGTGACCCTGAGGGGTCTGTGACATCTGAAGGGGTTAAAGGAGAGTTGAGTTGCACAGGGTTAGATGGAAGTCAGAGCCATTCATTCCAGTGTGGGCTCCTCCTGGTTTCCATCTCCAGCATCCATCCCTGGGATAGGTTCAGAGCCCCCTGGCTTGGTGGGAACAGCGACCTGGCACCATCCCACCCAGCCCAGCTGTGACTCCAGGCTGGGCTCCTCTCCCTGGCCAGCTCCTCTGGAGCAGCATCCCAAGAGATTCCAGGCTATGGATCTCCTCTCCCTGCTCCAGAGATACCCTGATTGGGATGGGGGGTGCAGATCAAGCCCTGACCCCTTCGTTTCCTCCCAACCCAAATGTCTGTGCAGCCTCGGCAGATTTACAGAGCAGCCGTGAGCATTTCACCAGCTCTTTATTAATAATGCGGCCAGAAAAGAGGGACAGCCTTTCTTTCCAAGAACTCTCTGAGCCCAGGATAATCCCAGGAGGGATTTGGCTGCCCCCAGCAGAGGGTTTAGTGGTGGGCAACGCTTTCCAGCCTCTTTGTTGGAGCGGGGCTGTTCCCCCAGCATCAAAGCACGAACAGAGGCTCCGGGATGGGCTCTCCATAAATCTGTCCCCTCTAATCCTTCCCACTGTTTGCAAACTGGGGGAAGCTGGAAGGGCAGGCTGGACTGGGCAGGGCAAAGGTTTAACCCTTGGTGCTTTGGGGATCTCCTTGGCAGCAGAAGAGGCCATGAGGGGAAGGAGAAGCAGGTTTGGGTTGTGCTCAGCAATTAAATCCCAGGGGCAGATCAAGGAGCTCCTCTGGAAGTTTGCTAATTCCAGCATTGGATATAAGGGATAAATCTGGCTGCATTACAATCACTTCAAGCTACTCAAGCCATAAATGCAGAACTCTGAGGGTGATTCTGGTCTTCAGGTGTTTGCACCAACACCTTTGTCAAGGCTGGGGCTCACTAGACTGGACGGACCCTGTCCTGTTGTGCCAACAGTTTCTTAAGGGGTCACGAAGGGATTTTTATGCTCCCAGTGCCACTGGAGGTTGGGAACAGGAACAGTCCATCAGTGATCACCTGAGAGTCACAGCTGGGAGCAGGGGGATTCCCAGCCTCCTGGCCCTGTTCCCATAAATATTCCCAGTTTGGGGTCTCTCCCTGCCCAAGAGAGGAACAGCAGCAAGGCCAGGGCAGGACTGGGGCAGTGGATTCGTCTCTTCCTTCCCCCATCTCCATCTTTCAGGCACCGAGAACTGAGCTTTGTGTCCGTGTGGCCATAAAAGGCCGCGGGTTTTTTCAAGGCAGCTTTCCAGCAGCGATGAAAGGTCCTGCAGCGGGCAGAGGCTGCTCTGGGAATGGAACAAATTGTGGGTTTATGGCTCCCGTGTGTGTGGGGGGCTGTAAATCTCCCAACTTTTAACGCATCTGTTCTTTTCCGAGCAGGCTACCAACGGCTCAGGGAGGAGAGGGAGAAATATCCGACATTTCCTGACATTGGCTGCCCTCGGGAGTTCCTCAGGAAGGTTTTTAAAGGAATATTTATGGATGATCCTGGTGAATCAGGCCCTAAAAGGTACCGAGAAAGGGCTGGTGTTCATTAACATTTGGGAACTGTGCATTGAGGATTTCCCTGTGGAGAGGCAAAAGAAATGGAGTGAAAGTGAAGGAGCTTTCGAGTTAATCCCGTTCTTTTTTCAGGTTATTGTAGCTGCTAAAAATCAGAACCTTATTTTTGATGAAGGAAAAAAAAATACTAGAAGTCCATTTTTGAGACAATTTCCCTCAAAAGTTTCTCTCTAGAATTCCATACTGAGAAAAAGAACAGATCTTTGACTGAGACTTGTGAAATGCCTCAGAGGTTACTCAGTATTAATTACTCTGAGTTTAGGAATAGAAAAATTAGCACAGGAGCAGGGATGGTTTGGTGGAAGAGCCTCCTGGGGTTCTGACTTGCAGTGCCTTTTCCTAAGGCCAGCTTGAGTCTCTCAAAAAGCTCTGTGAATTCAGTGATGAGAAAGTCCCTCAGAATTTGAGGAACTCCTTCCAGCTTTGTCCTTTCTAGAAAGTACCTTTGGGACAGATTTATTCAATGGATTCATGGAGAACAAGGCCCCACATGTCCTCTGTCCTGTCCCTTTCAGTGTCCTGTCCCCAGGTTTATCTGAGTGTGCTAAGAGTTAACCAGAGAAAAAGCAAATTCCAGTGTTTTGGCTAAAAACGCACAGATCCCTCCATAATCCTCAAAGTCTGAACTTCTTGGGATTTTTTGCTGTGGTTCTGCTCCTCCTGCTCTCAGAAGGGACCACTTTTCTGTGGCTCCCACAGCGTTTTCCTGGGATCTTTCAGTCCTGGGTGGGTGAGTGGGCACAAATTGGTGCTGGGTGGGACACACGGGGTTTGCACCAACAGGGTCAGCAGTGGGGACACTCCAGTGATGTCACTGAAACTCAGCAGCCATGCAGGTATGAGGGTCAGCAGACAGAGCCCCCAGACTGCTGCCTTTGGGTCTCCTTCTATCCCTGGGATGATTTCAGAGGGCCAGAGGCTCTGCAGGAGGCAGCTGGAGGTGCAGGGCTCTGCATGCAGAGCTGTGCACGCCCTCAAGGACTCCAGCAAGGATCTCCTGGGAGAAGCAGCTGGGCCACTCCTATTTTTCAGGGGTGATGTGCAAAATTCCAGGAGCAACCTGAAAGTAATTTTTTCCTTCTCCTCACAAGCTTTGGAGCTGTGGTAGCTCAGGTATTCCTACCTGGGGGTGATGGCAGCCAGAACCTTGTTGAACAATTTCATCCATGAAAAAAATGCTTGTATTCAGCTCTGCTCGGCTCTGGGTGCTCTTGGCACAAGGCAGCGGGTGAAGAGCTCAGCCCAAGCAAACCTGTCCCCAGGCCCTGAGATCAGGGCTGTGGGGAGGCACCAGGCAAGAACAAGAGGATTTTTCTGCCCTGAGATTGGAGTCCCAGAGAGGCACCAGGCAAGAACACGAGGATTTTCTGCCCGATGAGCTGAGCTGCAGCTGCTCTGCTCCATCCTCGGGGGAGGGAGACAAGGAGGGGGTGCAAAGGCACGATGACTTCAGCAGCAGGACAAGGCCAGGCTGGTGTCCAGCTGATCCTTGCAAAACACCCTCTGGAGGGTGCTGGGAACTATTCCCAGCCCTGAGCGTGTCCAGCCATCCCCACTCGAGTCACTTCTAACCCAATACTGGCTTCTTACCACAGGCATGGAAAAGGAGGTTTTTTGCTCCTCAGTGACCTCATGAATCCAAGACACTGCCAATTCTCCGTCCATCTTGGCATTTAAAGCATCAACACCTCCCTCCCAAATGAAAAGGGAGTTAAAGGTTCTGTGCTTCCCTGTGCCCTTTGCTCTCCCTCCATCCCGGGATTGGCCTTTAGGGAAGCCCCCTCTGCTCCACTAAACTGCATTTGCAGCTGTTGCCTTGTGATGCTGCACGCAGAGCTGCAGTGGGACTGAGGGAGGCCCTGGGGATCCTTGGATTTGTCACTCCAGCTCAGGAGCTGCTCTGGGACAGCTGGGTTTGGTCCGTGGCCGTGCACTCCCAGTCCCTCAGAGTGGGTGCCCCAGCTCTTCGCTCACGACTCCACGTGTTTCCAACAAAGCTCCATCTTTCCCTTCTGTTTCCTTTTTGCTGAGACTCTGCTTGGAACTTGCACAAACCCAGCCCAAAAATAACCCTGGCGCCTCTCCCAGCCATGGGTGTCAGGACTCCAGCGCGGGGAAGGGGACGGCTGAGACCTTGCTCATTTTTGTGACACATTTTGGTCACCTCTGGCACCTCTCCAGTACCAAATTTGCAAGGTTTCCCCCTTTCCAGATTTTGCCTCCTCTCCTGGGCTCATCCCTGCCCCTCGGAGGCCTCATCTCTGGAAGCACCAAGGGTTTTCTTGGTGCAACCATGTCTTGGTTTGGAAAGACAGGTATCTGCCAGGGAAAGCTGGGGTTTCCCTTAGAATGGAGAGTGTAAACCCCCCACTCTCGCCAAATTATAATTTTGCAATCAAGAGCTTTCCGACAAAGATTTGGGAATAGGAGTAACAGTTCTTTACTAGGAATATTAATAATACAAATGTAGTAGAAAACAAAACCACCCAACTAAACCAGCAAACAAACAACAATTTTGGNGGCCAGTAAATCCAGGGAGTTTTCCTCCCTTTGCTGCTGCCTTTGGGATGACAGGAAGATGCAGCAGAGAGGATGAGGCTGGGATCCTGTTCTGTTTGCTCCCTGGTGGGTGATTGTTCCATCCATATTTTTTTACAAAGGAAAACAGAGGGATGATGGCCATGGGTGCTTGTGGGCTCCTCCTGGGGTCCTTGCTCTGGGAAGCAGTTCTTAGGTCAGGATTGGATAATCAAAACTGGGGGGAAAAACCAAGGGCCTGGTGCAAATTGGCCAAATTCTTAAGATTTTAATGAGTTTGACCCTCACAGTCACCTGTGGAACTCTCTCACATGCTCCTGGAGAGAGACATTGTAAGGGGAAGTTATTCCTCTTGGAAATCTTTCCACCTTCTCTGTGCAGAAGGGAAGCTGAGTCCTGGCTGATCCAGGCAGGTTGGAGGAGCTTTGAGAAAAGGATTTGGCTTGGCTCTGTGGTAGCATCTGATATCTTCCTATTAAAGTACATAAATCACAGGAAAATGTCCCGAAATGGTGGAAATGGGCCTTGAGAGCAGGGGAAACAGCAGCAGGAGAGGTTCAGGATGGCTGGCAAGGCAGCCCTGGCTGTGCTCTGAGGAAAATTCCCTATCCTGGGGATCTGCACAGGCCCATGACCCACCTGCAGTACCCGAGGGGCAGCCAGAGCCTCCCCGGCTGGGGACAGCCCTGCCAAGGGACATCCTTTGGGGTAAGGGACCCCATTTGAACCATAGGGACCCCCATGGCCAGGGATAACTTTGTGTTAAAGCAGCTGCAATCCTGCTTTTCTCCCTCCCCTGGGAAAGGCTGTTGATCCCCTGGGCTGGTGGTGGGAAGCAAGAACCCTTCCCTCCAGTTGGGAACCTCCTTTCTTGGCCAAGGCTTTGTCTGGGGCCAGCTCCGGCCTTTCTCTGGATTAATTTAAGATGCTGTGAAGTGCGAGGTTTGGGGGTGGGAGATGCTGTCTAAAACTTGTTTGGAGGCCTGGCTGGATAAATCCCTGTGGAATTTAATTTAACTGAGCTGACACCAGCATGAATCACAGCAGCATTCCCAGCTCTTGGACACATCCTACCAACTGCCTGCAGGGCTCTTGCTTTTTCAAGGGAAGACTAAAAGCATCTCAAAACTATTAAAGTCCTAAAATAATACCAAGGGGTTTTTTGGTTTGTTTTTTTTTTAATTTCACTGAGGGAAAAACAACATCTGCTATAAAAATCTGCTGGCCAGGGGCAGCAGGAGCAGATCTCACTTATCAGGGTTTGGCTGGTGGAGGCTGGAAGTGCCTCAGCCCTGTGATCCCAGCATATCCCAAAGCCCTGCTTCATCTGTCTGCAGGATTAGATGGACACAGAGAAGCTGGAGAAGCTGGGATAAAAGAAAGGACAGAGGGAATTTGATGGAAAGAGGAAGGAAATGAAAGAAAGGCTTCCAGGAAAGGGAAGGAGACAACGGTGTATTTATAAATACTGGGTTTAAGTGAAAGCTCTGGGACACAGTCAGGCTGCTCCACAATGAAATCCATGAGGTAGCTGTCTGCTCCCGGGATTTAACTGAAGAGTGACATCTCTTCAGAGGCAGGAAAGTGGTCAAGACTAAGCATGAAACATGTAAGATGGCAGAATTCAAAAGGATAAACATTATTTGATACCTTATTTATAGGGCACCACAAGGGAAAGGTAAAGGTTTCAGAAAAGAAAGAAGCACTTTAATTTTATCTGGAGATTTTCCAACAATAAAATCTAATCCATCATTCTCCGTGTGTGACTGCTCTTAATGAAAATTTAGAGGCTGTGAGTGAAATTTAGAATTCCCAGGGGATGCTATTAGGAAGATGTCTAGCAGCTATGCAAAACCTGTTAGATCAGAGCCCTGCCAGAGGCTGGCCAGGGCTGCAGTGTGAAAAGGACACTCAGAATTTGGGGAGCTGAGGCCCCGCCAGCCTCTCCTGGTGGGATTCCTCAGATGGACGCTCATCCCAGGGCTCCCCCCGGGATCAGCTCGCCAGGGACACCAAGATCCAGCCATGGCAGCTGTGCTGATCTCAAAAGAGAGGGATTTGGGCCATTTGTGTTTGGTTTTTACCCAAAGCACCTCATGGTGCTGATTCCTCTCATGCGCTCCCCAGGTTTTTTAACTGATCCCAAAAGAAGCAGGGGGCAAAAAACCAAACAAACAATTTAATCAGAGAATCCTGGAGTAGTTTGGGGTAGAAGAGAATTTTAAATCTCATCCAGTTCCAATCCCAACACCCTCCACAATCTCAGGATGCTCCAAGCCCCGTCCAGCCTGGCCTTGGACACCTCCAGGGACCCAGAGGCAGCCACAGCTCCTCTAGGAGTTCTATTCCAGGGCCTCCCCATCCTTCCAGGAGGAATTCCTTCCCAATATCCCACCTAAACCTACCCAAGGTTGCTCCAAGGCACATCTAACCTGGTTTTGGACTGCTCAGGCCATCTTGGAGCTGCACAGAGCCACAAAGTGCCTCTCATCCCTACTCATTTCCAATCCTCTGCACTTGATTTTTAATTAAAGCAGATCACCAGACTGTTTCCAATAGTTTTTAATGGTCAAAAAGGGGCTTCGATTATAAAGACAATAATGTTCAATTATTGAAGGGCCTGCATGTACATCATGAATCAGTTTAATACCAAAATCACTGCCAATTATTCAACTGATTCAAAATGAGACTCCATCAGAAAATGTTAAATCACAGGATAAATCTGTCCCGGGCAAGGCTTTGGTAATCAAAATTC
This sequence comes from Rhadina sibilatrix, assembly GCA_013400275.1. Lineage (NCBI taxonomy): Eukaryota > Metazoa > Chordata > Aves > Passeriformes > Phylloscopidae > Rhadina > Rhadina sibilatrix. Next base: position 23,451 of record VWYO01011622.1, read on the forward strand.
TCTCAAAGCAGAAAAAGCTTTTCTAAAAAAAAAGCTTTTCTAAAAGCAGGGGGAGAAAAAAGGTTACAGCTTAAGCCAGACATTAAATAGTAATGCCAGATGTTAAACAGTTGACTGAAATTATTGGCAGCTCTCAAATGCAAGATACTACTGGGTGCAGAGCTCTACCACCAAGTTTGTAATCTGGGCAATGGGTTTAAATACTCCTGTCATTTTCTGCCTATGGATAAGAGGCAATTTGGATTATAGAATAATAACCTCCTAATTCTCAGCAGATGAGCATCAGCATCCTGTAACATCAAAAAACCAAGCCCAAGTTTAATGTGGAACCTTCAATGAGAGATGGTTTTAAACTCTGTAATTCTGTTGGACCTGTGGAATTAAGCTCAAGGCACTGCTGGGACCCCTGTGCCTCCAGACAGCAGAAGGCACCTCAAGAATTCCTAAAATGCAGAACAAAACATCCAAAAAAAAAGGTTCACAGATTTTCATGTCAATCTTTTCTACCCCAAATTTTGTTTTATTTCAATTTTTCCATGAATTTCTGTGCTGGAGAACTCCAGTACCCTGGGATCACTTGGAGCAGGTACTGCCTCCCCATGTGGGGTCTCAATTCCTTGGGTGGCTCTGCCTTTCCCCCTTCCCTTCCCCTCTCCATCCCATCCCACATCACCCATTGTGCCGCTTTGCCCAGCAGGATTTGGGGGCTGGCACTGATTTATTGTGTGGCACGGGGGCTGTGGGGTCCTTCAGAACTCCAGCCAGGTGTCCTGCACCAACCCCTGTGTGGCACCAGTGACTGCTGCCATCCATGGGGGAAAGATGGGATCTGGCACCTCCTGCTCAGGCCAGGGTATGGGGAGTGCCCCGTTCCCAGGTAGATCAGTCAGGGATCTTTTCCCAGCAGGGAAAGCTCAAGCAGGACACTGAACACTTCCTGCCCTGCAGGATGAGATCTGCTCTCTCTCCATGCTCAGTTTGGGATATGTCAGAAATAACTTCTGTAGTGACAGGACAAGGGGGAGACTGAAAGAGAGGTGGTTTAGGTGGGAGATTGGGAAGGAATTCCTCCCTGGGAGGGTGGGGAGGCCCTGGCACAAGGTGCCCAGGGAAGCTGTGGCTGCCTCTGGATACCTGGAAGTGTCCAAGGCAGGCTGGATGGGGCTTGGAGCAGCCTGGGATAGTGGAAGGTGTTGAGGGTGCAGTGGGATGGTTTTTAAGGTCCCCTCCAACCCAAACCCTTCAGTGATTCCGTATTTCTCTCAACGGAGCTCTCTACAGGCACAAGGACAGCCCCGGTCTTTGCCACTCACTGCACTCTGTAATAAATTGTCCCCCATGCCTGGGCTGAGGCTGAAGTAACAAAACTCAGCTGCTCAGATGAGCCAGACCCCACATTTGCTTTAATTTTGAATATTTTTCTCCATCTTTTTCTCCCTTCTTCCTTGCTGAGGAGCTGAGAGCGTGGACAGCACAGCTGGGTTTGTTCCTGCCTCGGCACTGGCAGGAACATCCCAGCTCCAAGGCTGGAGGATGGGCGAGGAAAGGGTCAGGACACATCCCCCCAGCTGCGAGCTGAAGAAAAATGTTGGCAGAGCAAAGCTTGCCACAGGAAGAAAAGGTTGTCCTGGCTGTTCATATTCCTCCACATGGGGTGAGTAAAACTGTCGGTCAGACTGAAGCGTCTGATGCACAGAGGGGAATAAAAACTCATTAAAGGGCCAAAAGGAAACCCTATTAAAATATCAAATATAAACCGGAGGAGACTTGATCACCCAAGTGCTGGAGGAGTGTCAGGGCTTGAATGAATCTGACTTTTTTTTTTCCCTGAAAGCAGAGGAAATGCGTTTTGTGGAAAGCCAGGTGGGATGAGGGGCAGGTAGGGTGTCAAAGAGCACTGATAATATTTCAGGGCCTCGCTCGGAGCCGGGAATACGAAGGGGATTTATCCGGTTTTCGGCGGGGAGGAGAGTGCTGGCAGATTTTTGAAGGGATTCCAACGAGGTTCAGACTCATCTGGTTCTTAAATCGAGAGCTCTTGGCCGCCGCTGTGCCGAGGCAGGAGCATCTCCACTCCTCATTCCCAGGACACAGCCTGGCTCAGGAATCTGTGCCGTGATTCTCCTGCCCTGGCCTGGCTGTTGTCTCGCTGAAAAGCCAAAAAAAAAAAAAGCATTTCATGTGTTCTGAGCTACCCAGAGAACCATCCTTCTCACAGTATCTTGCTTCTGCTTTATGTGGTCTTGGGAGAGGAAAGAAATTACAGGGGGAAAAAGCTGAATGAAACATTTTCTTGCAAGCACTAAAGTCCGTGTTAGCCCTGTCAGTGCTGGAAGGGATGGAGCCTGGTTTCCAATGGATTCATGCCTCAGGACTTTTAAACCAAACTGAACTGGGGCTCTGTCAGGTTTTCATCCCTTCCTACACACCAGGAAAACCACATGGGGGGGGAAAAAACAGGATTTATACCTCACCCAGAGCAGCTCCTGCCTGGTCAGCCACCCAGAGTCCTCTTTTTGGGGGTTTCCTCCTGTGTGGACCCTTTGGCATCACACCCTAGGTGTGAAGGCTTTTTCATGGTTTGGGAATGTTTGTCCCATTTCTTCCTGGATTTGAAGTTTTTTGGTTGTGATTAAACTCAGAGAAGGCATAAATGAAGGGTTTCTCTCTCACACATCTGTTAAATGTGTTGCCTTTGGGATTTGGAGCTGTTGTCCAGTTGGTTGAACTCGGCACCAGAATTCAGGAATGACATTGGGATGAGGTTGAGAGGGGAACATCACTGGGCCATCACCCCAGAAATTTCCTTCCCTCACAAAATCAGGGTTCAAGCACAAGCTTGTTTCTAATTTAGATGGAACAGACCCCTACTGCAGGCCCTGAGTTTCACTCATTTTCCTTGCTCTACTCCCATTTCCCTCTTGCACAGTGAGGCACTTTCTTATCCCAAACCCTCCTCCTGAATCCAGCGGGGTTTTGGACACCTGGGCTGGTTTATTCCCATCTCAGCCACATCAGGGTACAAATAGGGCCCATCCTTCCCTCACAGACACATTAGAATTACCTAAATCCTGTTTCCTCCTGAAAGCCGAGCTGGTCCCACACAGCAAAGCACTGAGGGGCTCTTGGAAGGTGAAAAGGGGGGATGTGCCCTCACAACCCCATGGAGAAAGCTTGAAAACCCCACAACTCTTCCCCAAAAGCTTAGTTCTAACAATCTCTTTTCCTTTTCCAGCTCTGAACATCATTTTTTGGGGCCAAACACACCCAAGGGGCATGACAGCAGTCAGCTCAGGTGGGCTCAGCTGCTGGATTAGCACTTGCCCAGGTGGGATTGGAGGTTTCTATCCTCAGAGCCTTTTCCAGTCCATTGATCTATCCCAAAGCTTTCACCAGCTACAAACTGCAGCAGAATGAAGCAGCAGCAAATGTGAATGGGATTGATCTGTTCCAAACCTTTCACCAGGTACAAACTCTGCAGCAGAATGAAGCAGCAGTGAATGTAAATGGAATGTGGAAAGGTTTTTGAACAGATGTTTTAATGGTCTGTTTGCTGTTGTGGTCAGAGAGAAATTCCCTTCGACTTCAGGAGCTGGTGGGTAGAATCCCACTCCTCTGGCCCTCAGCTGCTCATTCCCAGCGAGCTGAAGTCTCCAGGTAATGTACCAACAGCTGCAGAGACTCCTGGAAGCAGAGACATGGGAATCACCTGTCAGATAAATAAATCTGTTTGCATTTCCAGCTGTGTTTGGAAATGTTTCTGGCACTTCCCTGGGAGGGCAGGAAGGGGCTGGGATGGAATTCCTGGAGAAGATGTGGCTGCCTCTGGATCCCTGAAAGTGTCCAAGGCCAGGTTGGACAGGACTTGGAGAAACCTGGGATAGCAGAAGGAATTGTTGGGATTGGAACTGGGTGAGCTTTAAGGTCCATTCCACCCCAAACCATTCCAGGATTCTCTGATTCCATGATGTCAGTCCCAGACCTCAAGCTTGGCTGGATCTGGGCACAAAACCCACCAGGGCAGAGCAGACCGAGCTGAGGAGACATGAAATTCAATATTTTACACCCACACCACTAAAAATAAGCCACTGCCGCCAATCCTTCATCTGGAAAGAGGAACCACCGATGTTGCTGTGTCTTGGACAAGGCACAGCACTCAAGTGCTGACCATATTTAGCCATAAGAACATCTCCCAGGACTTCACAGAATCATGGAATCACAGGATGGTTTGGGTTGGAAGGGACCTTAAAAGTCATTCAGTTCCAACCCCCTGCCATGGGCAGAGAATCAGGAATTTCTGCATGAGAGCAGAGTTTCAGAGAAAAAAACTGCTGGCCAAGTGCCAGTTCTGCTGTTGTTATTTCTCCCTGCTATCTCCATACTTCATTTCATCCCCCAAATTGCTGTGTTGAGTTACTCAAGGTTGTTAAAATGGTGTTGTGCTAAGGAAGCAGCAACAGGGAGGAAATTCTGTCTCTAGAAAATGCCCCACACAGCTGAAATCAGGCCACCTATTTAGGTGTCAGGTTTAGATTTTGTCACTGTAAGCACAGAAACTTGAAACATTTTGCCCAAATGTGTTGAAAGCCACAAAGACATTAAAGATTATTCATGGAATAAATATTCATTTGCAGGAAGAGGGATTTTTTTTTTTTTAATGCATGAATATTTCAGGCAGTTGCTTGAAGAAAAAGGTGATCATATTCTGAGTGCTGTCTAAATAGTTCCTAATGTTAAGGATATCAGGAATTAAAGGTATCAGGACACTTCATTTTTAAGATGTAACCATGGAATAGAATCTCAGAATGGTTTGGGTTGGAAGGGATATTAAAGACCATTCAGTTTCTACCCTCTGCCATGGAGAACTTCTGCTTAAGTTAAAATCCTTCCTAGATTATATTTAACTGGTTATTATTAGTGAAAAAATTCCCTCAGAATCAGTCTTCAAACTTTCCCTCCCAGGTGCTGTAACACCGTCACTTTGCTGAAAAATTTTAACCACAAACACACTGCACTTGTTGCCCCGAACAGCAGAAAATATCTTTATTTTATTCACAGGACCCGTCATCTTTCTCCCCTCCGAAAACTCTATTCCTGTGCCAGCAGCACATTAAGACATCGCAGCTTCCCCTCTCCAGCTTTCTCTGGTTCAGAATTCCCATTTTTTGAGGTTGAGTCCTGGCTGAGACTGTGTGGAGCTCTGATACCATCTAGTGTTGATGCATTAAGTTTCAGCTTTCATATTTTCCTATTCTGTACTATTTAGGGGTGTAGTTCTAAACCTCATATTATGTATCAGTAAGCTCTCTTCAACAGAGCAGGCAGACAAATCCTTTTCCTGCTGAAGACCAAGGACAACAAGTACAACTCTCGGGCCCAAAATCAGAAACAACGGTGGACTGAAGAAGGAAAACAAGAAGGATGAGACTTCACAACCTGAAGCTGTAATTAGACAATTAAACTCCAATATGCAAATAGAACAAAACCTATAAAAGTGTGATGGCCAGCCGTCCATTTTGTGTCCATTTTGTGACCATTTTGGGTCCACCTTGAGTGCAGCCCTGGCCAGGCTCTTGTCCTTCCCAAGGTGTATCCTTAAAGGCCTTTTATAAATATCTACTTTATTCCCTAGCTCTGTTCAGTCTCTGTTTCAGGTCAGCCTTCCCAAGGCATCAGTGATCCTGGGGGAAGCCTCAGCTGCTGGATGTGGTTTTCCTCCCTGATGTGGTGACAGAAGGTGGCGATTGGGGTGAGGAGGCACAGCCACAGCATCTCCTCCTCCAGCAGCTGTGGCTCGGGGCAAGCAGGTCCAGCAGGAGTGACAGGGGAACAACTCGGAATCACAGAATTGGGGAATACCCTGAGCTGGAAGGGACCCCACAAGGATGATGCAGTCCAGCCCCTGGCCCTGCACAGAACCATCCCCAAGGGTCGCATTTCCCTGCCCTTCCCCTTGCGAGGAAGCTGCAATGAGTCTCCTCTCTCCTGTGCTGGGTGTTCCCAGTGTAACTGCAGTAAGGCACAGCTGAATTAATGTGATTATCATGGAATTCTGGAATGGTTTGGGTTGGGAGGCACCTTCAAGACCGTCTCCTCCCAACCCCCTGAATTTCCCTCCGCTGCTCCTATGGCTTCACCTCAAGGTACCACCTTTGTCTCACGCCTTTGGGTGTGCTCTCACAGCTTAGTATTTTATATTTTGGCGACCAAAACTGCTCAAAATACTCGAGGTGAGGCCAACCCCAGTGCAGAGTGTGCTGTGGGGGTCTTTACTAATGAACAATGTAACTAATTATCTGCAAGAACCAATCAGGTCCTCGAAGAATGGGTATGAGAGGTCTTAGTCATTAGATGAGCAGTTGCTCTTAATGTGGCAACTAAATGTGGAATAACCAATTAGGTACTGGTAGAAAGGGCTGGAGGGGTCTCAGTAATTACAGCAGAAATGGGTGTTAATGATTTCACTAACGACTATATTTGAAAGAGCCAGTGAAGTTCTGGAGGCATTCCTGTGGGGGTTTAGCAACCTCAAACTGAGGAGATGTGTTGCAAAGCAGGCCAAACTTCAGGGAACATGCAGGGTTAATAGATTTGTGAGTATGGACTTCATCCAGGGTCAGCTTAAATCGAGTATTAATGGTCATACAACGCATGATGGGGGGATACATGTTAAAGGGGGAATATGTGGGCTGTGTGTATTTGGGGCTGTACCTTCCTACTGCCTCAGACAAGGGGGAAAAGGGGAGGGAAACGTGGTCGGGAAATTAAGATAAAAGGAGACGGTGTCTTCCAAAAACTCCAGAAAGACCCCACAGAGGTATGGCGCAGTGGGCTCTCTCCGTTATCCCAATAAAGCTGAATTTTGCAGCACTCCTCTGTCTCTTGGTGGACACTGGCCTGTCCCAGCGGCATTTCCCCACACGGCGCGGTGTGCAGGGCGCACCTGATGGGACACCGGCGCCACCATGACGGACACAGAGGACAGCACCCGCCGGGCGCTGCGTGGAGGCCGATTTCGTGGAGAACCAAGCGCTTATCTATCGGTTTTTATTTCGAGAGCGGTTCAAGCGGTTTTTTACTTCCGGAGTTTTATTTCGGCTACGGCAGCCCCCAGCCCGTGCCCTCAGCAAAGATGGCGGGCGCCGTGAGGGCGGAAGCGGCGCGCGGGGCCCGGCGCGGGGTCGCCGTCCCGGAAGCGCTCGGGCCTTCAAAGAGTGGCGGGCGGCGGGAGCGGGAAAACACCGGGAGCTGCGGGAAAGCAAAGGCCGGGAATCACGGGGGAAACGCCGGGAATTCCGGGGGAAACGTCGCGGCGGGAAGGGCTGAGTGGGCACGGGAAGCTCCTTAG
>VWYO01011641.1:0-48625 GCA_013400275.1 Rhadina sibilatrix
AAATAAAATAAAATAAAGGAAGGATGTTTTTCTTTATAGCTCTCTAAAAGAACAATGGAATCGTATCCTTACAATAAGCCTAAGAAAGTTCAAACTTACAAAAAAAGTTCTCTTAATTCTGCAGATTTTAGTGTAATTTATGTAGGCTTTTTTTCCCTTTTTTTTTTGAAGAACAGTATTCATTCATTTTTTATTTTATGTGAGATACAAAAAATAACAGTATGCTTACAGATAATACAACTATAATAGAGATAATGAACACAAGTGTCACAGTCAGCAAATGGTAACACCAGTATTCTTTTCACGCCATCATAGTGTAAGTATGCATTTATATATTGGATCCTGACTGTTGGCTGACACTGACAGTAATTAATTAACAGCAATACTGCTTGCAATAAAGACATCAGTGCAAAAGAAAATACTTCCATGACCATCTCATATCCACGTGATTATTTGCAATAGGCATAAATCAATATAGATATGCTCTACTAGGCCAGAATTTTGTCTTTTGTTGCTAAGATTCTCCCTTATGGAAAACTCAACGTAAAAGCAACCTCATAAAACATCAAAGCCATGCTTTGAGCAGGAGGCTGGAGTGATGACCCCCTGACATCTTAAATTATCCTGTGTTTCTGTGACTATAACAGCCCTACATATATACCTAGTTTCAGAAAATCACAGTCTTAACAAGTATGAACATTGATATAAGCTACCTCAAAGTATGTTGGGTTTTAGAAATGTGATATTGTTTTGTTAATGCATTCAACCAAAATATAAAGAGAGCCCAGGGGCCTTGAAGTAGGTCAGAATATTTGATTCTCTTCCCACTGCCCTTCTTCTGTGTCATTCTGAAGTACAACTACTTTGATCCTGTCTTCTCTCTTTGATTTTTCTGAATAATAAATATAACTTTGAAAAATACCCTCCATAGAATAGTTTGATGCTGTTGTACATAATATTTCATCCCTCTCAAAATTATCAATTCTATTTCATTTGAAATAATTAATTCCAAATAATTTTATCAACATCCTTTTAATCTAGGATTTCTGTAGGCCCAGTAACAGATTGAAATAACCATTTCAGCAGGAACACCATCAATGACATTTACAGAGGCATATACGGTTCTAGTTAATTCTCTCTGGCATCACCCTGCAAAATAAGTAGCTGGCTAAGATAAGATTGATTAAGTTTCTTCAACTGATTTAATAGTTCATTTATACAAAACCCAAAGTTTTCAGAAAAAATACCTTTTTAATCCAAGTCTGTCTGTATGTGAGTCTATGAGGACACATGCTAATATTGCTCTATTCTTCAATAACTTTCAAGAGCCACACAGTTGACAGGCTTAAATCACTAGGAAAGTATTGATTTAGGAAGTTGTTGGTGGAATTAACCAAAAATAGGAAGGATGGCAATAATTTCCCACCCGTTCTCTGTCTCTGAGATCACAGCCATCCCTCTAAAGCAGGATGACAGAATGCAGTTGCCAGCTTACCTGGAGAAGATCTACAACTCTTCTAGGTCACCATAAGCTGCATGCCTCCTAACCACAAAGCAACACAGTCCAAGGCCCTTACTGACTAGAGGTGTTGATGCCTTGTTGGATAACATCTCTAAACTATACAGGCAGTCCTTCTCTGAGAAAGGAAAACACTCATGAACCAGCTCCCAGCTATGAGCACTGCCCTAGAAGAGAGCAGGGAGCATCTGGTGAGGAAGGAAACATGGTCAGGAAAAATACAGGAAGAAAGCTTTTGGGGATGGAAATGCAGGAACTGCAATGGAGATGCTGGCTTTGAGGGAGAAGATATGGTGTGTGAAACCCTGTTGGAAGAAGTCCTTGTACTGTAGTCATTGAGTAAAACTTGTCTTGGAGAGAAACAACTGGAAAGGAGCAGATGGATCCTGCAGTGGCTAGGTAAAAATTCCAAAAAGGGATCTGAAAACAGTCGACTTATTTTTGATGTGCTGAAGTGGTCTTACTCTCTTGCATGAAATTTTTCCAGTAACACATACACTTGTCTCTGAGATGCAGATATTTCCCCTAATAGTCCTCATAAAAGACAAAAGTCCACATAGCTATTTGGGCTGATATATTAGATGATGTTTACTTTTCGGACTCAGATTTTCATACAGAAGTTTCTAAAATGCGCATTATGAAATTCTGTATAAATTATCTCACTGGATTGAAGACATATTCTACCTCTGCTGAACATTTTTACAATTTCTGTTTACTGCAAAACCATATAAGTTTCATTCCTCTTTCTGGATTGTGATAGCACACAGTGTGCCTCAGAAGCGTTCAGTACACAGAGGAGTGGGTCACCATTTCTTAATCCGTTTTATTTTCTCCTCCAAAATTTCCAAAGAAGTGAGAAGGAATTCACTCACTTCACTCTGCTGACATTTAGAAAGTTGATGTCACATTAGTTTTCAAATATTTTCAATTTCATTCATTTTATCTTTAAAAATGTTAGATGTGCAACATAAGCTACATAAAGCAAAAATAATTTTTATTGTCAGCTTTTGATGACCCCTAAATTGTTGGTATTTAAAAGTTTCGAAGTAAGATTGCAAGACTCTTTCCAAATTCACATCATTTGTGAATCCAATTTCTATCTCACATAAGAGGTGGTTGGATACAGTAGGATAGAACTCAGTTCTCAAGAGGCAAAAGAATATTTTCTTCCCTCCATAACTAGAGCAAAAGAGTAAAATATGCAAATTAATTTGCTCTGTATTAATCTCATGTTATTTTCTTTTGTCCTGTAGAAAAAGAATTTAAAGTTGCTTCAAATACATTAAATAACCTGAAGTTTATAACAGCTGAAAATTAAACAAAGGACTTTTTTTCTGAAGGTACCCCTTCCCCAGTCCTTTCAAAATTGCTGTGGAAAGCAATCTTTCTTTTTGGCAACACTGCTATAAATTCTATCAAGAGATATTCAATGCTCCCAAGGAGCTAAGCTTTAGCTTGCCTTCTCTTTCAAAGGGCCTCCCCAAGCATTCTCTCCTTCAAGCTGGAACATGTTGCCAGCACTGACCTAAAAGGTTAAAGTGCTGTTTGGGAAGAATCAATGCCACCTCCAGCAACTGGGGCTCCTGGTAGTAAGGGAGGGAATTAGACATGCTACCCTCCACATGGTTAAAGAAAAGAAGTTATAAGGTCACAGAACGGTTTGTGTTGAAAGAGACCTTTAGAGGTCATCTAATCCAAACCCACTGCAACGAGCAGAGACATCCTCTGCTAAAACAAGTTCCTCAGAGCATCCAGTCTGACTCCGAGTGTTTCCAGGGATGGGACATTGCTGTGGTTTAACCCCAGCCAGCAGTCTCTTGCTCATTCTCCCACCCACAGAATCAGGGAGAATTGCAAGGATAAAGGAGAGAAAACCCATGGGTTGAGATAGAGATATTTCAATAGGGAAAGCAAAAGCTACAAAGGAAAGCAAAACAAGGAGTTAATTCAGTGCTTCTCATGGGCAGGCCAGTGTTCAGCCATGTCCAGGAAAGCAGGGCCCTATCACTTGTGAAGATTACTTGGGAAGACAAATACCATCAGTACACATGTCCCACCCCTTCCTCCTTCCCCCACTTTATCTACTGAGTCTGGAGTATCCCTTTGGGCAGTTTGGGGCACCTGTCCCAGCTGTGTCTCTTCCCAGCCTCCCAAGCACCCCCAGCTTCCTTGGCAGTGTGGCTGCATGAAAGCAGAGCAGGCCTTGGCTCTGTGCAAGTCTGGCTCAGCAATAACAAAAAACACCTATATGTTATCAACCCTGTGTTCAGCAAAAGTACAAAACACAGCCCCATTTTAAGCACACTGAAGAAAATTAACTGTAATCCAGCCAGAATCGACAGAGGCATCTACTACCTCTCTGGGCAACATATTCCAGTGTTTCACCACCCTAATCACAAAAAAACCCACCAAAAAACAACAAACTTATACCTAATCTATCATCCTTTAGTTTAAAAGCATTACCCCTTGTCCTACTGCTGTTAAAAAGTCTGTCCCCATCTCTCTTACAAATCTCCTTCAATATCAGAAGGTGTAAAAGAGCCTTTATCCTCTTCAGCAGCTTCCCCACAAGCCTAATGCTAGTTTAATTTTTTTAACATATGGTCTACCTCAAGAAGCAGAGGGAAAAACATTAAATATAATGAAAAGGGGAACTTTCTTTCTCATTTATGTGACCTGAGAAAGGCAGTGAAAACAAAATTGCATTTGACTGAAGAGAGGATAATAAGATCTTTGGGTTACAAGTGGAGTGGGAATTCTCTGTGCCCTGTCCTGATAAGGGCAATTAGGAAGGCATTATCACAATAAAACCAAGTGTTCTCCAATAATCGGGTGCAATTCTAATGTGTGCTGGTGCTGATAGATCACAGTCTAAAGGCAGAGGCAGACAAGTTGGTGCCTGAGCAACATCTGAATAAAGATTTTCTTCAGAGAATTTGAACTAGAACATACACCAGTTAAGGAGATAGTTTAGGAAAAGAATTAGCTAGTAAGGACAAGAAGAAAATGGAACAAATGTGGAAATGACTGTCATAAATACACATTCAAATGTTCATAAAGTAGACATATTTGATAAAGCATTATCTTTAGTCATGAGATTGCCTATTCTTCTGAGGTACCGTAGTGCATGGAGTGCCAAACACTTTGAGCTGTCTGAGAAACAGTTTCTTCCAGGCCAGAAAGTGCTCTTTTTGCATTACATTTCCTTTTGCAAGAGTTTATTAATTTTTATAATTCTTTTGAATAGAGGGATGGAATTAATTTTTAATGATACCCAGTGGAAATTGTCCCTGCCCATGAGAGGGAGGCTGGGAGTAGATGACCTTTGAGGTCTCTTCAAACCCAAGTCATTCTGTGATTCTATGACTCTATGATATATATGAAAAAAACATGGTTAAACTGTTCATAATGCCTTTCCCAAGTGGTTAAGAAAGCCATGAGAAAACATATGCCAGCATAGCATTTTTGGTATCAAGATACCAAAACTAGAGACATTTTTTGCCATCTATGACAGCAGTACAAAACCTGGCAGATGATTTATGACCAAATTAGCACGCTAATAAAGCACTCTCAAATAATCTCTTTCATCATGTTCCTATTCATCATCATAGCTTAAGTGAAATTATGGCTCTTGCACACTATTCTCTAGGACAAGGCACATATGTCTCTCAGGACACAGGACACTCATCTCCAGGAGAAAAAATAATGCCTTAGGGATCCACATACTATTTTCACAGGCTCTGCTTCCCTCCTTTTGCAAGACTATAGCTTTAACACCCACATGGTTTTTCATGGCTGCAGAATTACTGCTTAAGTTATGCAGTTGTGTTTATAGCTGTCTTCCTAGTCTTTTGGAGAAAAGAAATTGAGTCTGTTCCATGAATAAGAATTCCTCTTTCCCTCCTGACCCTGCAACTCCTGCATGAGAGATGACAGCAGTAAAGACTCAGATCTCAGCTTCCAAAACTTCTCAGCTTTCAGACTAAAGATTCAACTCTGACTGCTGTGTCAAGAATATTCTTGTTTCATACCCTTTGCAGTACTCAAGATGTGCAACCAAACCTGTTCTTTTGCATATTAATCACATAAGAGCCATGTGTGTAGTGGAAGAACTAAACACAAATTTGAATAGAGAAAGGCCTCTGAAGACAGGCTAACAACAGCTGCTGCAGTTACTGACAAGGCAAAACAGAATTAAATAGGTCAGTATTTCACATAAGAAACCTACCTCCTACTCAAGGTGAAAAAGTTCAGCTCAAGTGCTTCATGAAGCAATTTCTTTATCAATACTAGTCTTAATCAGTAAACAGGAATAGATTCAAGGACTACTACACTAATGAACACTGAACATAGCTATTGCCTTGTTACCAAAATTTAATGCAAAAGACAGAGGCAGAAAGAAATTAAATAAGGAAGTGAAAATTCAGAGGAATATAAAAATCAGAATAAAACCTGATTTGCAAGTAGTTAGTCAAAGTGGGAGCTTCTGAAAACCAAACCTGTCTTGAAAAAAAAAAAAAAAAAAGAAACCCACCATTAAGAATAAAAGGTATGTATTCAATCAACCAGATCAACAGGAATTGGAAAGATAATGACTGTGACCTCACAAGAAAAACAGATAGACTTCACACGTTCAGAAGAAGGAAACCTTTCTATAGGTAAATCATTCAGATGAGCTACCAGGAAACAGTATCATTTCAGAGAAGCTAAAGATAACCTGCAAATTTCTTGCTCCTCCTGACTAATTTCTTACACCTTCAAAAACCCCATTGCTTTCAATTAGTGATTTCCTCAGGAACTCCAGTGGGAAGTGTTGTATGAGGTGATTACCATGAGCTAGCCCTAATAGTTTGTTTTCTTCACTCCTCTGTATTTCATAGAAGAGAAGGACAGGAAGACATTTGTGTAGAGAATACACAGTCATTGCTGGATTAAATATTTGTGTTTCTTCACCCATATTGTGCATGATTCCTGTAGGGTTTGGTAATCAGAGAATGAAGAGTAAAACATAGGTGAGCATTCTGTTAGCCTCAAAAAGTCTTTTATATGAGTGGTGTCTAAAGGAATAAGCCTGTCTTATTCTTAAGGTGCAGATTACTTAGCAGCAATTTTAATGAGAAGCAATTGATGAATATGAGTCAGATTCGAGAAAAATATTTAATGATATTTGTCTAAAAATTAAGATTTTATTAACACTAAAATAACCAAGATGTTGAACTGAAAATGTACTAATGTAAGATATTTATTATTACCTGAACAGTCATTAATATAGTTGTTCTTAGTAATCCCTCCTGAAGAGATTTTGTTTTCTTTTCAATAAGAAATAATCACAAGTACATAACAGGCATCAAACTCTCCTCCTCTCTCTCTAGAATATAACAAAAATGACAACACAAGAACACACGGGTTAAACTTCTGTGAGCATTTTGAAGAAGCTTCAAAAGTCTATTAAAGGCTCTTGGTCAGGAATTGTTAAAAATGAACTCTATCCTAAACAAAGCAGATAAGATCAAAAGATGAAGGTATAAACTAAAACAAGGAGAAAAAGCTATTACTGTAGAGCAAAGGAACAAGAAGGGCCAAATGCAGGTTTGTTGTGCAAAGGGGTACTCTGAATGCAGAAAATCCCTGTATTTTATTCAAGGTGAAAAAGGTATCACAGCAAGGGCTTGAGAAATATACCTGGAACAGTGGGAGAAGAGAATCCACTGCTGTGAAATAAAACACAAGCTCAGATTCTGTGGAGGTCAAAGTCTCACATATTGTCAGTATGACACAGCTCCATGATAATTTTCATGACATCCACTAAAACCTCTCAAATTAATGATAAACCTCCTTATCACTAGCCATTTTAATTATCAGTCTGGTGGTAATCTTGGGCTGCTTTTCCTTCCAAGCTCTGTCCATCATTTAAGCAATGTTCTTGCTGTCATAGCAATTAAATTTTAATTAGGAAGTAATAAAACATAATATTAATTTGCTTTATCTCATAAAGTTTTACGTAGTTTTTTTTTTTTTTTTTTTCATTTTAGAATTACAATCCCAATTCCAATCCCAGATCAAGTAGAAGTCATAAAGAACCAATTCAGTGGGTGAAATGGGCAGTGGTCTCTCCTTCCAGTGCAGCTTGTCTTGAATGAATTGCATAGCCAGCTACCATGAAAAACCTGTTAGCATTCAAAAAGGACCTTCCTCTCACTAATACAAGTCTCAAATCTCAGCTGGAATGTCCCCAGCTGCCTTCAATGCAAAGATGTAAAGGTTTCTGCAGAGGTATTCTTATCACACTGAGATTTGAGGTACATGAAAACAAACACCAACTTTTGCCTGAAAATTCTAGATTTTGCTGTGATTTTGCTAGCTTTCTTCCTGCAAGAAAAAAAAATAAAATCTGTGAATAAAAGAGCAAGAGACATTCTCTTATTGTGTCTGGCACAATATTTAGGTAACAAATGTTGGGAGAAGTCACATTTATTCTTCTTTTAGGAATAAAGTTCATTTCTTAGGTCTACACATAAGTTTCCAAGCGGTTAAAGGTTACAATTGGAAGGTGGCTGACTCTCAAGTCAGTAACCTATGGTTACTGTAAAATGTGGCATTTCAGGGTATTACCTCACTTTAAACAAATTCCAGCTAAACCCTCAATTAGATGTCCAGAAAGTTTGTTCTCCAGCCATCTGAGAGGAACACTCTCTTTAACATTTATAGTCTCTTCCACATATGTTTTTCTGCAAGTTTTAGATGTGAAATTAGAGATACAATTTTTCTCTATATCCTACAGGCAGTGAACACCTGCGGACACTGACATGGGTCTTTGCAGTGTGTACAGTGTACAAGCTTTGTGTTGAATTAGTGCAAATATCACAAAAGAAACATCTTTGAATGAAACCAAAAAAGGATCTAAGGGAGCAGCAGAGACTAAAGTAGACATGAATGTATCCACAGTTGTCTTCCTACAAATCTACATTTATTGCCTCGATCTCACTTTGCTTCCAAGATAAATTCTTTTAAACATAATATTAATAAAATAAAAGGGATCAATAGCCTCTAAGCATGAAATGTTTTATGATGAAAAAAAAAAAGCAAATTACTATAAACCTCTTGTGGTACAATAGAAAAGCTGGATGTGAGATCCTTTCTAGCTCCTCTAATTGCTCTTTTTTTTTTTGTCAGCATTATAATTACCAGTTTCTTAATGCATACAATCAGCTTTTGCTGCTTTCAACCCATTGTTGAACTGATCATGTTATTGTTGACTCTGTTTTGTTCACATTGACCAGTCCTGATAGGAAAACAACTTTATTTCAGAAAGAGGTCCAATAGATTGCTGATTTATGAGGAAGATCTGGCTTTTGGGGAAACATCAACATTTGGATCATATTGTTCTATTTCAGTGACAGATTCCCAAAAAACTGATTTACTTAAGGAGTAGTCAGCAAATAATTCAGTATTATAGTTGAGTTTACATAGAAGAGATACTTTATATTAACCCAAAAAGACCCCTTCATTAAATACTACAATTAATCTGCTTTGCTTTCTGAATCAAATGTTAACATCCACTGCTAATATTAATGAACTTAATTTTACTGAATTTTAGGGAACAACTGAATGAAAGCAAATCCAGTTCAGAACTGGACTACTGAAAGAAGTCATCTTATGACAGACTATTAAATATTACTGAAGTTTTCCAAGGTTTAGCAGTAAGTTACAAGCTTCAAATGAAATTTAAAATTCAGCATGTTAAAAGTGCTGTGCTTAGAAGAATTTTTTTTTTACACTGGGTTGAAAACTCTTTTACGTTCTAATCAAACATTGGGAAAAGCCCAAGAAACAAGCAAAATTGCCAAATTCTGTAGCCAGTTCTATGAAGGAAGTCAATATGTTCACAGAGTGTGCAAGGACACACTTGACAGTATGTCAAAAGCAATGTATTTGTATATAGAGTAGCAAGGATTCAGAAGAGGGATTAATTTGGGATTTCATTTTGGTTGTTTAATAAGGAAATTCTGCATGAATCCTTCTTCATTGGTCAACTGGTCTTTGCATACCTTTTCAGTTGCATTGATTATTCACTGCAGGGGGATTGGAGCAGATGGCCTTTAAAGGTCCCTTCCATTCCAGCCCCAAATGTTCTATGACTCTGTGATTTTGGATTTTGAAAAAAAATAATTTTTTTTCTGCCCTCTTCTGACCCCAGCAATGTATATGTTCAAGGTGAGTGACTAAGAAAGTATTCCACACCCAAAATTGCAGCGGTCTTGAACATGAAAGTATTCAGAGTGCTCTGGACAAGACCTATGCCAGTTACACATTGATCTTGGCTTCTAAGAGGCTAACTTAATGCATAAATTCCTTTGGAGGCTGATAACAAGAGGTACTTCTCACTGTCAGTTTAGCCAAGTGAATCTTCATTTTCCACAGAATTACATAGATTAGCTATAACAGATTCAAGAAAATGTCATTCTATCCCAGTGTGGCAGAATAATTGCCACAAGATAAAGAGAAAAAAGTATACGACAAATGCAAGAATATAACGATTCTTTCCCTCATACATTGAATAGGAAGAGGTGATCATGAGGACTGTAGTGAAGACCAGAACTTTGCGTTTACTGTTTGATGGCCATCAAGGCAACTGCTTGGGCACAGCCTTAAATATTGCCCTGAGCATTGTATCCAATAAGGAATGGAAACCTGAGAGTTAGGGAATATTTCAGGGAATTTGTGTGAAGTTTCTGATGAGTTTCCAAAAAGAGTTTGTGGGACTGTGTAAACTATTTGCATATAATTTTTGCATAAAAATGTTTCCTAGGGAAAGGACCAAGGATGAGGAAAGGAAAGGCCCATAGCTGTATGTACCAGCAATTTGCTGCTGGCCAGATCTGCATATCTGCTGGATTTGGTTGGTTTTGTAGAACCTTTAACAAGAATGTCTGTTGTAATTCTATGATCTCTTTCTGGATTGGTGACAGACAGAGCAGGTGCAATAATTACCTGTTTAAAAAACAGGATTTTCTTCTGTTCATATCTTGAATATATCTGTGCTGAGTTCCACCTGTCATTTTATTTCAGTCAGTCAGTCAGTATCACAATACCCTTCTGTAACTCTGCAATAGATTGTCATTTTTCATACCTCAGATAACTTTGTGCATCTATACATTTTGCTGCACTGAGAAAGATGACCACTAATTCCAGATCCTAATTTTTAATAGGCTACTTATTTATGTAATGATCATCTCTATAATCCCAATAGTACCAAAGTTTCTTTGAGAATCTTTTTGAGCCACTCCTCAGAGAACAGATGTCACCCAGATTCTGCTTGATCACAATGCTCGTGATTAATTCAAACTGACAGATTTGTGAAGTGTTTTGTAGGAGCCATATTGACTCCTCTCCAACAAAGTTATCCATGTTTTGTCATTGCAGTCTGTATTCTCCCTTCTATCCTTCCCTTCATCTGCCCTTCCTCCCTTTCTCTGAATCATCTTCTGGTGATTTCGTCTTATCTCTGTGTTCACTGACAACTTGGCAGTCTTCTGTCATAGTTCATAGACTTTCTTATTCTCAAAATATGCTCCAATTATTTTTAATATCCTCCCTTATTCCTCCGGAGCTCTCCCATGAAAACTCTTCCCTTGACTGAAATAAAGTTTCTTAGTAGTATAAACATCCTTGACTTTGGGAAACCCTGGACCTCTTGTGCACTCAAATGCTGAGTCCTTTCATACATTCTTTTTTTTTTTTTTCACTTCCCTCTGGAAATTTAAATCTGGACAGAACTAGTCCTCCTGTTTATATTTTCACCAAAATTAAACAATCAACATGCAGAATGTTGATCCAAATCTTTTTGCTTATAGTTAGATTACAGATGAATCAGTAAACTAAAGCAGGCACAAGATAGGGTTACCTGTTCTTACCCTATGACCCCATTAATGAGAAAAAGAAAAATCTTGCTAGAATCAGAAGTGTTAGACCTTAATATTAGGGATAATATGTGTTGTCTAACAAGTGTTTCAGAAGTTAACACTTGTTTCAGAAGTAATGTAAGGGCAGCATTTTTAGCAGCATTTGTCTCTGCAGAAAACTTAGCCAGGTCTGATAGTGGCATTGAACAGCAGAATCCAATCATTCACTACTGCAAGAGAAGTCTTTATTCTTCCCCCAGTTATGCCTTTTTAGGGGGGTTCTGTTTTAACTGTGGAAATCCTTCCAGTTTTGTACTGCCAATAAAAGAGAATAGAATAGGATAGGTAACCCACTATATCATTCTTCATGAGCAGCACACAATTCATAGTTCTGTTTCAATCATTGCTTTCTAGGCCTGTTTCTGTAAATTCACCCTGTACTGAATTTCACCTTGTCCACACCTCCTGTAAATTCTTCCATTTGTTGCCTCTAGTTTTGCAATTGCTTTATAAATACTGGTGTGCTTAGCTGACCACTCTCTGTCCCATCTTTCATTAGGTACTAATTGGATTGCACCACAGTTTTTGCTGTTATCAATATTAGCACTGTCTTCCTCATTGATCTTTCATTTTCTTCTTAATGATATTACTTCATCCACTGTCACATTTTAATTCCTCTTTGTTTTATTGGAGGTTTTATGTCCTTTTTAAACTAAGCTCCTTGATCAGCCATCAAGTAGTCTGGCTCTGCCATGCTCCATTATCCCTCAGTACTCCTTTGGCTGCAATCAGAGGCAACTGATGCAAAGAAGTTTAATGTAAATTTTAATGAGCTAAGAAGCTTGAACTAGGTGCTTTTGAAATCCAGGTATTGACTAAGCTAAACACACCACAAAAAGATGATAGAATGCTTTGCAAAAATAAAGGGATAATTTCAGTATTATTTAAAACTGTGTTATTGTTTGACTGCTCTCAGTTTGAAAAGAGACTGCTTCAGAAATGCAATACTGAAGTTTAGTCCATTTCTTCTTCATTGGCAGGACTGAGAAAGCTGGGAAATGAGGATTAACATGGGACACATTATTTCATGTTAGCTGTGCCAATGAAAGTCTGTAATTAGGAAGTACTTGAATTACAGACTAGACCGAGCTTCAATGAAGTTAAGAGAAACGTTTCTATTGATTATTAAAAAAATAATATTTGAATTTATCTGTAATAGCCAGAGTTTGATGCAGCTGGTGGTGAAGTTAATGCTGATTAAGGGGAATAGAAGCCAGTTTAAAATGTTTCTCTCATGACCTTCTGCACATGTAAGTGTTCTGAGGTCTCAAAACTGTCTGAATAAGGATATGAACAATATTAAGGATAGAGGGTTGCTTTTCCTATTCAAGTTTCCTTAAAAATTGTGAGAATGGTCTACATGTTTTGGCAATTGAGAAGTGTATTATTTTTAACAGTAGAAGTTCAAATCTGAAATTTCCTTTCAAATGTATTTCAGTCTTTTGAAAAATACTTTTAAAAGGTTCACTGTTTCTCTGAGGGATCAGACTGAAGAACAACATGTAGCATGAATGATGAGGGTCCTAAAGAATGAAAAAGAGAGCCCAAAACCTACTTGAGAAATGGTCTCTTTTCAGAATCCCCAGGAATACTACTCTGAAGTATGAGATTTGCTGTTGAAGTCAATGCAGCAATTCTGCCAGGAGTCCAGTCCTCCGTTCCCACACTTATTTAGCTTTCTCTTACACATAGCAGATGATGCTGTGAGGTGTGCTCTTCTCACAGAAGGGGGAGGGTCTCTCAGTAAAGAAACTTTTTTTTTAAGTTTAAAGTCTTCAGCCATTTTCTTCAGTATGAGATGTATGCAGTAGAGAAAGCTTTGGAGAGAAAGCTTTGGAAACAAAACTGCTTTGAATTGGAAGTAAAATTAAGTCATTATAAGTTTCTGTCAAGAACTCAGGAGTCACCTATTCATACCCTAACATAACTTTTGGGCTAGCCCTTTACTGAAAACTTAATAAGAAGATGTGACAATTCCAACCAGAAAGTGGCATAGTTAATTATTTTAAACATATTTTCACCTACCAAGTTATCATCTTTATTAATCAGTCCTGAAAGGTTATTTTCCTTTCACAGGTTTTAGTTGTGAAGGAAGCCTGTAAAATAAGCCTGACAAAAAAGATATTGAAAAGATAAAAAATAAGAGAGCAAGAAACCTGATTTTTGATTTGCAAAGTTAGATCTTGGGCCTAAAAAATAGTTTCTGAAGATGACAGCACAAGGCATATTGTATTTTTTTCTGCCACAAAACCAGGATTAAAGCTTTGAAAATAGTTTTTAAAAATGCATTCTAACCATGCTGCGTACCAAGTGGACATCAAAAATTTATCTTATGGCTATAAGCTACACATATAAATAACCTGAAACATATTTTCGAATAAGAAGCTGCAGAAAGTAATGAAAAGACACTTTGTTGTGATCATGACAAATATATTGTGGGGTTTGCTGACACATTCAGAGCCAGCCAGCACACTGACTTTTTACAGATATATTTTGTTGTGACAATCTGAGTCAGAAACTAAAGAAAAATTAGTTCCTCCAGGAAACCTCCTATGACCCTCTAATCCCTTCCAACCTGTTCCAGTTCAGGAATTCCAGCATTTACCCTTGTGATTGCTGTCTCCTGCAGTATCTCCTCCCACCATGCCCTAACAACACTTTCTCCTCATCATCATTTAAACTGCTCCCACAGCTCCTTGCTGGCAAAGGCATCCTGATCCTGGTCACATCTAAAACAGACCCACTCAGGTCCTGATGGGCTGCTTGGCACCAACTCAAGTTTAACAGCCTGCAGCAGCTATTCCTCAGCTGGGTGAAGCAAGAGGGGACAGCAACAAACTGAAGAGAGAGCACTCTCCCTCTGCCTTCTGTAAGAAACTAAAGGAGCACAAAAGCTTTGTGATCTGTACTGAGCCATCACATATGGCTGGAATTATTCAGTCAGCTCCCAAGTTCATTGGGAAACAAAAGGAGAAGATAAAGGGACAGAAGCAGTATGACTTAAATAGCCCATTTTCCTTAGAAAGCAAGGTTTAAAAAATATATATAATTATGGTCTCAGCAATGGTGTTTTTAACTAGATACCAAATACTACATGAGTAGTAGTTTTCTTTTATGAGTAGATTTTGCAGAATCTAGATAATAAAGAGAGCATCCAGTGGCTAACTGTTCTCAAATGCGACATCTTTTGGGGCTTAGTACTGCATTATTCTGGCATTGGCTGACCTAAAACTGCACGCTTTATGCAGAACAGAGAGAAATGCTGGACACCAAAGGGCTATTTAATCTAGTGGAGAAAGGCATAACAAGAATCAATGGCTGGAGCTTGCAGCTAGACATATTCAAACTTATAAAGAGGCAATTTTTTAATTGCAGTGGTGATTAACTATCAAAACCATCAAGTAAAATGATGAAATTTCCCCAGTTGTTGAAATCCTCAAATCAAGACTGGCAGATGTTCTGGGACAAGCTTGAGCCCATTACAAGTTATCTGGCTTACTACAGAGCTTAACTAGGTGAAATTGTATTGCTCATACAATTGCTGGGGTTATATTTAGTTCAGTCTAAGTGATCTAGTGATCTCTGTTGGCCTTCAAATGTATGAACTGATGAAGTAGAGCTGACATAAAAAGCTGGAATTTGCAAACAGGCAGAGCCTGAGGGAATAGAGGATGTTTCAGTTTGGTTGTTGAACAGCAAAGAGAAGAGTGGCTTGCGCTGACTGAAACAAGTTTTATGCAGGATTTGAGCAGCACTGAAAAGAAATGAGAAAGGAAAATAAATAGGGTAATCAAAATACTTTGTTTAAATGTTTTTGCTGTAAGATTATTTCCTTTTCATTGTGGGAAGTCATGAAATTTTTAACATTTTCCTTCAAAACACTGAAATTAAATATCTTGTATATAAAAATTAATTCACAATAAAAGTTGTGAT
This sequence comes from Rhadina sibilatrix, assembly GCA_013400275.1. Lineage (NCBI taxonomy): Eukaryota > Metazoa > Chordata > Aves > Passeriformes > Phylloscopidae > Rhadina > Rhadina sibilatrix. The sequence continues at coordinate 15,415 of VWYO01011641.1, forward strand.
GAATTGACTGTAAAACTGCAATTAATATCTGGTTTTCCTAATTCCTTTTTTTGATGAATATACAGTTTTATATACTAGGCAAGCATTGCAAAGTATATTGGTAAGAAAGATTACATGTTTAGTAATAAACATTACCATGGCATGTCCTGATTGAGAAAGAAAAGGTGGGTTGACAGTTAGAGATTATTCTAGGAAAAACTAGAAAATGGTTAGTATGACCATTAAGAAAATGTGCCCTACCATAGATTAAAAGGAAAGTTAGTTAAATAAAATCTTGATAATATGTTTCACATATTTTTCAATATGAAATTAAAGAAGACAGAGAGGAGGACTGGAGCAATTGATACTTGTGTCAGACAAGGTTAATGATTTATTCAGATCAACATGTTTATACAAATTAATCCAATTTAATTCTTGAATAAGGGTCTAATCAATATTTATTCAACCAAAATTAATCAAAATAGTACTCATAAGACATTTTACAATTGTTTGTGATATCTTCTTAATTTATCTCTAACTTTCAACTAATTTTATTCAAAAACATTATTCAGGGCAGGGCAGATTTTTCTACTAACCAAAAGGTCTTTTGACACCAAGGTGATGAGTGGCTTTTTTAACTGTCTTTCTTCCGTGGCTTCCCTGGGGCAGAGGTACAATATACCATGGTTCCCCTTCTACCACTGACCCTCCTACATGGGCAGCTCCATTTCTCCAGTTATGTTCAAGGATAAACAGTCAGCTTTATTTCTTGAGAGTAAATAAAATAGTATCAAGGACTAAGAGGAAGGTCCCAAACCTGCCTATTTAGGTACTCTACCTATAGCAGTCTCTCAAGAAATTAATCAGAAGTGATCAAACATGTAGATTCACCAGCTCACTCAGAGCTGCCTTGAAACTTTGATATTGTGCTGATACAGAGTTATATATCCTGGCTGTTGTCAGAGACAAATTTAAACTCTTTAAATTTAAACTTCTGAAACATCATCATTTCTCCTCAATAGCAACAAGAATTGTTTCCAGGAACTGAGTTCTCAACAGAGATCACACACATCAGTAGGCAGATTCATGAGCCATAGTAAGACAAGGGTCTGTTTGAACATGTCAGCCACAACTGTTTTCTTCACAGATCTTGATTTTGTTGATCCCTGTGCTGTACGCACAACAAATCTAACACTTTAAATTCTTAATAGTTTTTAGGCCATCAGTGAAAGTGCTTGCAGATTAAAATGCAATAAGAATGGCAAGGAAAAACAACAATTACTACAGAATTGAGAGAGATGATATATGAATTGAAACCAAAAAGGAATAATTCTACTTTCTAGTAATGTAGGATATTTTTTCCTACTCTTTGTTTTTCACCTCTTACCTTTTCATCCCATATATATATATAAAAAGTAATTAAAATTTTACCTTATATTTAAACTGAGAAATTGCACTCTAGATTACATTAATATATTCTCTTAGTTTCCAAGAGAATCATACGCTCACACAGAAAGGCACACATACATACAAAATGAGCAGCAGGAACATTTTAGTTATCCTAAAGTGGATCTTTTGTACAATCTTATTTACAAAGGATAATGGGTCCTATTTTGTTTAAACTATTATTATTTTTCACATCTGCAAAAATAGCCAAAATCTATAAAGCTGGATTAAAAATCCCCACAACATATATTATCTTCTGTGGTTACCCACAAATGTTAACATTTGGAAAACATCATGGAAACCCTTGTTAGGGCTCAGTCTTGATAGCTTTAGATGGTTCAGTTTTTTCTTCTTATACAAGATTTCAACTTCAAGCATTACCTTTCTAGTTCCAAGTTCAGCACTGACATCGACTTTCTTCTGAGTACTTCCTCATTCTGCTGTCACAGATCACTTGAGACTGCCCCTTCATTCTTCAGGTCATCATCAAAAAAATGGGTTTTTTTCCTTTCAGTCCTCAGAAAAAAACCCACAAGCAATGATGATCTTGCATTAAATATAACCTTGACTAGAAACTCGAAACTAGAAATTTTGAAACACTCATAGAAAGATTTCTTTTATTATTGGAGCTAGCCACTGGCATCTTTTTGTCATCAGTGAAATCTATCAAATCTTACTAAAACTGTGCTTAAGTGGGGGGGGNGGGGGGTGTTTCAGATGCTACAGAGTCAAGTTTTAGAGAAGAAAATTGCAGTCTTCTGTGAGAGCACTGAGATGAAGACCACACTGAAAATTTTCAGATTATTCCTGTCAGTGAGTTTAACCTGACACACTGCAGAAATTAATCGAATTAGTCTAGAGAAGCATGAAACCAAGGAAATAAAGACTTGAGATACATGTAAATGTCCTTCTTTTGGAAGATGATGGTTAGTACTGCAGAGACAGAAATCTGCCTGTAATGGATGGTGCTGTCAAATGAACTGCAGGAGTAACTGGCAGTCACCTTTTAAAAACCAGTCTTTCCCTAGGAATTGCTCCACCAGTTTGACTGATTAATAGAAAAACGGCATTTCTTTCCCTAATGCAAAACGTAAGTGTATACTCAAGTAAATTATTTAAATGCCCCATATTCTGCAGCAGCAAGCCTAACTTGCTTTAAGATGTTTACTGTATGAGGTACTACAAGCACAATTTTGGCTGGTTCTTCTCCAGTGCATATCCTTACCTCAGCAGATCAGTGTGCATGGAAATTGAGAGAGCCAAAATTTCCAGTCATTCCTTCATCTGTCTTAAAAAGATAATGTCCAGTTTGCTGAATGCCAAACAGACACAACATAGGTGAGAGACTGCTCTTTGCTCAATTCATCCTCTTGAGCACTATAAAAATCATCCAATGGTATAAAGAAAAACTCTGTTTCATGTGCTAATTCACTCTCTGTCCATAACCCCAGGCAGATCCTTTTCATTCACACATAGTACAATTGTAAGTTGATACAGCTCCATAAAAAATCACTAATGACTTTCTGCTCATCCAGTTCCTTTATTTCAGGCTCCCTTTGATCTGCATTTTAAAAAAACCTTTGGAGATGTTGTTAAAATCAGACTATGCCTTTTCCTCCTAATCAGATACTCCCATGACAGACAGTATAACACAGCCCAAGGATCAACGCTAAATCCTCGCACACACCGTGGTTGGTAGGATGCTTTACTTTCAGGACATCACATCAAGCTAGAATCAAAGTGGGTAAGAAAAATTCCTTGTGCCATAACTTTGTGGCACATGCAGTCTTTGCAGTGTGCTCCCAATGTGTCAACAACTGCACCTACTACGATTGGGATATCATAGAATTGTAGGATAGATTGGATCAGAAAGAATCTTTAATGGTCACCTAGTCCAATGCCCTCATACAGCGCATCTCTCTTCAACCATGGGAATTTTCTTAAGATGTACAATTAGGACAACTGTCTTGCTATAAACCAATATGATAATGATTTAATCCAACCAGAAGTAAAAACCTCAATTTCAGTACCTAATTTAAAGTCAAACCACTGTATGATCAGGGATTTTTGGGTGGTAGTCTCCAGAAAGACACTTAAGATTCGGGGGAACTTCTAACAGATATATTTGATATTTCTTCAGAGGGTCACTTCAGTTGCTCTACTATTCTTCTCATAAAACAAAAATAATTACATGCTGCTTCAAATGTGGGTTTATAAGTGCATTGTGAATCACAAAAATTACTGGTTCAATACTTCGTGTTGAATAGACAAATGGATAGAGTTTGTTGGTCAAACCATTGTTTTAAACAGTTTTCCACAAACTTTCTATATTTTGTTATCTCTCAATCATATCATCATAAAACATGCAGTTTAGTTGATAAAAAATATCTCTGACAACATCCTTGCATTATTTTAAAATTTGTTGTGGGGGTTTTTTTGGTGTTTTTTTGGGGTTTTTTTTTGTTTGTTTGTTTGGTTGTGTTTTTTTTCCCCAGGTTACACTTTATTTTCTGTTCATTTGGTCTCCAAGTTTAGAAAATGATATTGTGTTCTGTAAGTATTGAATATAATTAAGTGGCTGCATTCTGCCTTTAAAGATCATAATCTGTCTATAGGTCACCTGTCTCACCCTTTGTGATTCCCAGCCTCTTATCTATCAGTATAATTTATTTCAGTATTTTAATGATTAAGTAGCCTCTGAACAATATAGGAGATACTTTTACGATAGTCATGTACAATTATTCTGAAACTGCAACTCCTTACCCTTCTGAGAATACTCTCTGATTACTTGATGTGTAGTAACAAATAAAATTACAGAATTCCACATATGTCAAGGTAGTCTAAAACTAGAAGATGGTTAGTAGAAAATTACATTAGCCTAAGGAGAAGGCTAGTGAGAGAGAGAAGGTGAAGGGAGGAGAAAAGTTCCTAAGGAGAAGGAAGGAGAAAAATTTTTGCAAAAGGGGGAATACAGCCATTTTTGCTAGATAATGTTTTTCCCCCTAGCAGATTCAGGACTTGTCTGAGCAGCCTGAAGCAACATATATCTTTAGACATACAAAAGTATCTGAATGTTCTTTATTGAAGGCAAACATGGATGATACCCCCCCACTTAAGTACCGGGGTTTTCTAATTCATAGTCACTTGATTACTGACACAAACCCCAAAATTTTTGTTCCATAAAAACACATCTCTCTGAGCAGTTCTTATCCCACACTCAAAACAGTTATTTTGTCTAAATTCAGAAAAAGAATAACTAGGAAGGGAGGGCAAGCAAAGATTAAGGAAAAAGGCCAGAAAGGTCAGCATGAAAGCTTCCAAATATGCTCTAGCAACTGTTATTCCAAAGACTCATGCATCCAAACTCTTGCTTTTCAGTATGGCTAGTTGCTGAAATAGAAATGAAGCAGATAGAAGTAAAGAGCCATACTCCTCATAGTAAACACTTACAGTAGCACAAGGATTTCCTGAAGAGAAATGCACAGAAGTGTGTCCTGATTCACACACACTGTTTAATAGCCATTAGTGACTGCATGATTAAAAATTTGTATAATACTAAATGAGAATCCCATCGTATTTTGGCCATTTTGGCCACGCAACATCCTCTGATTCAGCAATTACTTCTATACCAAGTTTATGTTCCTCTTCAGTCTTGTAGTGCCATCAAGGCAAAATGACAGAGCCTGGAAAGACAAACTGAAAAGCAATACAAGATACTTGGGTCAGTTGGGATTCTTTTCTATTTTTGACACCAAATCGCAGTATTCCAGCTCACTGTTTTGGGGCACCTTGGCATGGCATCACTGCAGTTTCCAAGAGAAACTACAGTAGACAAAACTCATCCCCCAAATGACAATTTGTACAGATTATGAGAAAGATAACAGAAGAAGAAAATTTCTCTACCAAGAAAACAGAGAGGCGTCCTCAACTCTTCACGTGCGTGAAAGAAGAATCTCGAATAACCCACAGGAGCGATACAGACACTCAATATGTCAACCATAAAACTGCAGCTTATTAACCATAATAAGCTTACAGGAACATTGTGTACTAACAAGTGCTATTAGCACTGTCAATGCAAGGATGCCACATGAGAATAACAATGAGAAAAGAAGATGATATATCATTAGACGTAGGAAAAATTAAGGATGTTCAGTTTCATTTCTCCTCTGCTAAATCCTTTCAAAACTAGTGTTTGAATCAAATCTTTGCCTAGAGCGGTGACAAAAAAAAGAAAGAACCCCAAACTATATGAGTTTTCTGAGAAAAAGGAGAGCTAATCTAAGAGCAGAAAATATGAAATCAGTAAAAGTTTTTTAGACATTTTGAAAAATAAGCAATAGCAACAGGTAGTCTCAGAATTAGAAAAATCCCACAACATTTGAGCAAATAATAAAACAAAGAATACAAGGAGGGACAATTTTACGCAATACAGGCAAGAAAAACCTGAACATATTTCAAAATAGCTTCACAGATATTGCTAAGAAAAATTAACTAAGGAAAATTGGAGGACAGGAACAGAAGAGGAAAAGAAAATTACAAATCTTAATAATAGAATCTGTCAAGAGAGGGATGAAAGTCAAGGTGCAATACTCATGACTTTATGCTTACTGAAATGGTTTGCAAGTGATGCATCACCTTTCCCTTAAACCTGGAGAATGCTACGTGCTTGACAGGAAGCCACAAGAAATCTTACAGTAAACAGAACAGCTGCAGAACAGCTGGGCTTTTTGTTTTTCTCTACTCCATAAAATTCATGACTGGTTTATTCTCTGAACAAGAGTTCACAATCCTGATCCATCCTCACTGATTTAACAAGATGATCAAATACCACATTCCTAATAAAAAAATAATAATCTTTATCCAGTCTAATGTGAGCATGGATGTTCTCTCCATCCACATAAATGCTTCATAATTTTTCATACTTAGTAAATTCTTGGCATCAGTGATATTTTGTGACAGAAGGTTTAATGGATTAAAAAATCCTGAAGGAAATGTTGTTTTTCAAAACATATAATTTAAATTGTATTACTGAATGGTAGTTGTCGAGCACATACTTTGCCTTGTCAGTCAGTATGATTAGTTGTGTGATGCTTCAGTGCTTTAGTGCACCTCTAATAAGCTATTACTTGGCAAAAAGAAAGCAAAAAAAGTCTTCAATGGTCTGGAAAAAATCATTACCTAGTTTGCTCTAAACCTTTGACACCATGCAGTCTGTACCTTCTGAATTGTGCTTGTTCACTTTCTGAAGCCTTTTGTCAATAGTAATTTTGATGAGGATTAACTATTTTCAAAATATTCACATCTTCTTTTCAAATTGAAATCAATAACAAACATTAGAGAAGAGAGAGAAAAGCAGCATCACACAATCTACCCTGCATTTTCCTTGAGAACAGAAACCCATTTTATGCTGGATGGTGTCATTTTAGATTTTATAACAAACATCGGTAATCTCGTTAGTTACCAAGTCCTGTGAATGGGTGACCAGTAAGGGATGTATCTTTTTCTTTTTATTTTTTTTTCCTTTTTTTCCTTTTTTTCTTTTTATCTTTCTTTGTTTGTTTCTTTTGTTTGTTTTGTTTTGTTTTGGTTTGGTTTTGGTTTTGGTTTTTTTGGTGTTTTGGCAGGACACGATTAGTCTGGAGCACTGCAGCATGACACGGATTGAGGACTGCAGCCTTGAAACACCCTTAAACAGAATGTACTTTTTATCTCTCCAAAAGCAAATTGTCTGTCTAATAAGCAACAAGTAGATAATACATTTTATCACTGGTGTGCTTTTATGTTACTTTAATAACACAGAGGAAAACTGCATATTATTTTACTGCTTGAAGGGTGTTTTTTTCTTGTCTGTCCTCTGTGCAAACCTTCAGTACAGGTAAAGATGCATATTTCATTTCTCCAGATAGATACTACTTTAAAAGAAGGTAAGTCTTATCCTGTCACCTAATGTAACTTGTAAAGCTGATGGGGTTTTTTTAACCTATGCAAATCTTACAGACTGGGTCTGTTTGTTGTGCATGGTGTTTGATTAATTTGTCCATCACTTGCTAGGTCCTGTACTGTGTTTTCTTCACGGTGCAGGACAGCGTGGAGGAGGCCTTGTGCTGGCAGCTATTTTGAATCAAGTTTATCCCCCCGAACAGAGAGTGCAAGAGTTTGTCTATCACGGAAACTACTGATCACAGCAAGAGAAAGCAGGTTCCCAGGGACAGGGGCAGGCAGAAAAACAGAGATGTCATGCAAATGCAGAGATGAAGACTGACGGCAATGAAGAAACCTAGCGACAGTCCTTCCAGAAACAGTGGAAATGCTTGTCTTTAGGATGCACAGACAACTATGCAGAGTTCACTTCATTCGTGAAGTTCTTTAAGAGCAGCCCTAAAGAGGAAGAAGCTGTCTGACAATTAACTGATATACAAACTCTTATCTTCGCTTTAGTCATTGCCCTGAGTACTGGTTTAGTTAGCTCTTCATTCATCTTGTTCACATTCACCTAAAATCTAGGTGAGATTCCAAGCTAGTTTTCTAGTTCTGCATGATCTCTTCAAGAGGAAAACATAGACACAATTACCCTGTCCAGGTTAGGATCCCTGCAGGCCTTGACTATTTTTAGCTAATTTTTAGCCCTTTGCCAAAGACAATCTGGCAAGGGGATATGAATTAATCTTCACATGTGTCAGCTGACTGGTGTAAGCTGAGACCTACAGAGAGTGTGAAAGTTCACAAAAGTATTAACTCCTGTAAGATGATGTAGGTAGGGGATACAGTTTCACCCATGCTGCACAAAGACCTGACCTTTTTATCTTTGGTGTAGAGGATTTAACTCTCAATGGAGGTAAGCTTAACTGAGGTCTTTTATTAATCCAAAATTCATACCTTTAGGTGGTTTTTTTTTTTCCTAGTCAAAAAAAAAAGGTTCAGTAGGGAAAAGTACGAAGTTAAAGACTGGTAGCTGAAGACACTAAAAAGTCAAGGTCTTTTGGCTGAGGATGTCAAAGATGCTTCCATCAGCTGAAAAGAAAGGGCAAGAACTTTTCACTAATAATTTTTAGCGTCCTTTGGCCTCATTTTGAGACATGATCTATTCTTAATTTAAGAGAGAAGGATAGGACTTGCCAAAGAAAACAGAAATGCAGGGATTCACAGTTGAGAAGTGTTGGCAGCATGTGTCCCTAGAAACAAACATTTTAATGAACACTTCAATATTGTTCCTATACTCAATGCTTTATAGAAGGCACAGCTAATTGTGTGTCACAAATGTGAGAATAAAATGCAGCCAAATAGAAACAGAGTCAAATAACAGCTTCGTAAACATTAAAACAAATAGAATATTTTTAGTCTTTTTTCTGAACCACAAAACAGACTGGCGATTCAGTTGATAAAAAGCACTAATTATCTTGACTCAAGGAATCCAAGGATACATCAGGAAATGCACATTACAAAACGACAATCTGGCTGCATGTATTTTGGCAAGGTCTGAGGTTTTTGGCTGATTTAACTGAAGGAACCATCATAATGATAACCCTTAATAAAGTTAGGTAGTTTCAAGACTAATATTCTTGAAACAGACAAAGGTCTAGATTGTGCTGTGAGGATAAAGCAGCAAGCAAATGAGGACACTGAGAAATATGATTGTGTGGCAACCGGAAATCATTTAAACTGCAGGAAGCAAATCCTGTGATTTCAGCCGTCTTGAATTCAAAAAGGGTTTATAAATAAAATAGAGAAGCTTGCCTGCTGCAGGCTCCTGGGATATCAGAATGTAAGAGCACTGCCACTCTATCGCAGAAAGGACATAACCATTGTGCAGAGGCACAAAACCTTCCATTCCTTTCAGACACATTTAGCTATTATCTGTACTGAAGTACTAACCTTTTTCACCTTTGTGCTTCCTTGAAAAGCATGGCAGGAGGCCAGCGAAAGGATGTCTTTAATGATACCAGAGTCTATTGCAAAACTCAAAGCCTTTAGAGATTACAGCAGTCATAACTAGTTCCACATACAACATGTCCCAGAGGAGTGTGAAAAGTGGGGACAATAAAGGAAGCATGCAACACAAACATTCAGGAAAGCCACAGTAAAAGGATGGGAGTTTGAAGAGAGAAAAATTTCTCTTCAGAGCAACAGATGACCTGCTTACCCTCAGCAGTGATATATGCAGCTGTAGTATATTTCATAATCCCCCAAATAACCACAATGAATCACATTGAGCTTTATACCTGTGCCTATACTCAGGTTGTCTATCAGTTTTGTTTTGCACCCCTGTTGTGTGCCAAATACAATATCCTACACACAATACTGCCTGCTCCACATGGCGTTATGTAGAGAGACTCTGAAGTCCCTTGTACTTTGAGCACAGAGCAGTGACTGACTAATTAGAACTGCAACAGAAGGTGCAGGTCACACCCAGGTTTTCTTTTCTCTGACCCTCCTCAGGATAAAATTAGCACTGTTCTCTGAGACATCTGTTATAATGGACAGTGCAGCAGATTATTAAACTGAAAACTACCCATGGGGGCACCTTCTTCCTCATCCATCACTAGCAGAGTTGACTGTGCCTGGAGGAAGCACGAATGCTGAGTTTTTTGCAGCTGGAGTGAAAGGATCAGCTCTACAGGGAGCAGCTCTCTCTGAATCAGAAAATGCCCCTTTACACATGCCAGCAGGAAGATTATCCCACAGTGCCCCTTTTTAAGTGTTTAACGTTATCAACCTGCTAATACCTGTATAATGTTCTGGCTTTTCATCTGTAACTGTTACAAGGTGATATTCATCTAAAGGTTAGTAGCTGGAATTTAAGATCCCTTATAGAAAACAATTTAAAAAATCTGAAAAAGAACCACAAACAATCAAACAACCAACCCAAAAACCCAAGTAGACTTCAGTTTTGTTCCCTGCTCTCTGAAAGAGGTTAATAACAGTGAGGTTTGTCTGCAATACAAGCCAAAATTTTTTACAGATTTGAGTTAACCTTACTCACATTTCTCAGCAATGGACTAATTCAGATTGTTGTAATTCTGGGGCATTTATGATGCTACCCTTCACTGCTTGCATTTTCTGAGAAGGTCCAATGCCACGGCACAGTCTTTATCTTCCTAACAGTACTCACAGCATTGCACTGCATGATATTCAAGTTGAGCACTTAATACGAAGCTTCTCCAGCGGTGCTGAGTGTGGGATACCATACTAATTCCAGAGAAAGCCAAGGGACATGGAGATTTTCTCCACCACTGCCTTTTCAGTGTGATAAAAATGAACAAAAGTTAATTTTCAAAAGTGCAATGAAAAAATTTTATCAGCAAGTCTGTGGTTTACAGTGACAGTACTGTGATGCCTAATTACACTTATTGATAATTTCCAGAGGCTGCAAGCTCTGAAAACATACACATGAACCAACACATATACTCAAGAAGGAAAATATTGCAAGTTCAGGAGATTATCAAAGGAAGTTTGTTATGGGGTTTATTCACAAGGTCCCATCTCTGCACCTGCGCTAAAATGTGGAGTTACTGCAAAAGAAACATTAACTCCTGGTTAATGGTGATCACATAGGTTTTCAGAAGGAAACTGCCTCCACTGCCCCCAGATGCTTGCCCTTGCAACCAATGCTGTTCCATGTCACTATGTCCCCCTCCCACCTTGCCTTCCCTGCTGGATCTCTCAGATCTTCTCCCTTCTTCCAGCATTGGACAAAAAGCACGAGTTACCCATTAACCATAGGTGTAACTGTGATAGGGGGTGTGCAAGTGGGAGACTCCCCTGAAAATAAGTAAACAGAACTGGAGCAAGGGAGGAAGCCATAACTCAGTAAAGAATACACTGCTGACACCTCTGCAGCTGGTGAACTAGGACAGCAACATAGGCAGAGAGTGGCTGTAGAGGACAACTGAGATAAACTGGCATTAATCCTACCCATTTACTCTCAACCTTGCACCTACATGATACATCCCCATTTATCAAGGCTCAGAAAAAAAGTCTGAGGTTGAAGTTCTGAAGCCTGTTCATGTAAATAAAACTGATTTTGGATCAACCTCTCATTTTTAAAAGTACTAGCCACTGTTCTAACAACTTAGTTTTCAGTATCAGCTATCCAGGTCCCTTGTGGCTCTCGTGAGAAATCTGCATCTCGTTCACTTTTGGCAGTTCTGAAGATCAGTAGACCCATTTATTTAAAAACTTAAATATTGACTCAGATCTGAGTAAATGCTGAGTCCATCAGCACTGGCAACTTTTGTACTGAAAGGAAAGCATTTTTTACTCTGTGTCATACAGATTTTAGCAGGGGGAGACAGCTGTTTGCTCTGATACTGCTGCTTCTTAAAATACTGACCACATCATGGTCAGTGTGGGTGGGTACTAACAAAAACAACTAGAAACTTCATTCCTGGATAAAACCTATGACTTCAGTCTTGATTAATGTGATTGAGACATAATTATCTTGAAAGAAGTATGGTGAGTATTAGATATTGCACTTTTTAGAATCTGGAATGTGTCCAACAAGTACCTTTTTCCCATACCTGCACAGGACTCTTTAAATGTGAAAACAAAAAAGGAATTAAATATTTTTTTTCATCAAAGCCCCACAAGTGGTGTTGCAAACCACGAGCTCTTCAGAAGAGGTTGTAGTTGATTTAATAAAATTTATAATACATCAATGTTGTTTCATCCCATATTCCTGCTGCATCAGGGTTTTTCATTCACAGAATTAGCTGGTATTCCTTCAGCTGTTCTAAGACAGTGAATCTCATAATTGAGTTTGTAAAAATACAAAATTCTGCTAACCAGCTTCTCAATACTCATAAAACATCATATAAAATATCAATCTCAACTGTCATTCCATGTAAAAAGAGACATTCCTCAAGAGATGCCAAAAAGTAGTGTCCTGGTTTCAGGTGAAAAAATATGAAAAAAATCATAAAGAAGTTGGGCTTTATCTATCATATGCATAATATGTTAAATACCTACTGCTTAAAGAGTTAAATGAGACATACTAAAATATATACCTGCATATGTATATATAATTTGAATTTAAAATATACACATAATATATATCTCAAATTTTATATATATAGAAATACATAAAATTTACATACTGAAGCAATAGGGGTTTTTTTGTTTTCACTTTTAAATGTTGTTTCATTATTAAATTTGGTTAAATGAATCTTAAGAACCCACTCCTACAAACACAAAAAGCTGCCATTTCAGATAAAATCTTGATAAATTTTCATTACAAAATGGAAACTAAAACCAGAATTCATCCACCCTCAGACTCATCTTCATTATGAGACTCAAAGAAAACTTTTTTTTGCCATGCTGACCATTCAGCTTTTCTGAAGATGCATTGTCTTAATCCACCCTATAACTCATCTGAGGGGTTCTAATTTAGTAAGCCAGAGTGACTCAACTGCTTGCAAGCAAGCATTTACCACATTGTATTTATGAAGTAGGATGTTCACTGATATGCTCAATGTAAAAGCTCTTTCTTTTGAATCTCTCCTGAGTTATCTTCCCTGAATATGATATTGCAAAACTGCACAGGCTTTGCAAAACAAGTCCAACATACTGCTGTGATAGAAAGCAAACAAAAGAGATTAGCTTACCTTTTTTGATACCTACAAGAATGGACTGAACTCTGATTTTGGGTAATACGCAACCTCAAAAAGTATTCACCCTCAACTATATAACACGTGTTTTCACTGTTTGCATATCTTGACACTTGAGTTTTTCATGCCCACATTACATCAGTGGGTTGTCACCATCTTCTGATGAGTATGCCCACTGCTGCTTCCTTATTATTTTTAATTACTAAAAATCTTGTGCTATAAAACAGAAGTTCCTTCTCTGTAAGCTTTCAATTAATGCTATTACATTTCACCCTAATGTCTTTGCTTCATTCCTCAAGGGAAGGAGGGAAGGAAGAAGGGAAGGAGAATCCATAAAATAAAACCCACGTTATCTTTTTTGTGGTTGGTTTTGGTTTCTTTGGTTGCTTTTTGCACTGGAGTGCATAGGACAGGATGAGTGGAGATGGTAAGGAATAAAAATATATTTTTAAATATTATTAAGTTGCATGTTTCCCTGATAAAATAAAGGTATCTTCATGCTAATGGCAGTAAAGTCTGAATTTCCAGAATGGGAAATGTTTTTACCAATATATGAATGAAAACCAACGACATCTGTGCTATATTTAGCTTCAGAATAGGGCACAGAATTACGTTGCATCTGTGTAGTTTCCTCCATCTCCATCAGGACAGAGAACCCTTCTGAGGATCTATGCACTTCTTACGTGGTTGATTATATATGACATGCTTTTTGTTTCTGTAGATTCTTTCCTTCTTTGAGGCTGGAACCACCACTTGCCAGGCTTTTCACATCTCTGGGTAGCTAGCCAAAGGTTTTTAAAATTTGGTGGTTCCCTGTGCTTTTACGATCTGTGGTTTTGTTTATTTGAACAGATGTGACTTGAAACTCTAACACTTTCCAGAAGCCACAAGAAACTCTTTGGTGGTTCATTTGATGAAGTGACTTTTGTCATGTGCCACTGTGTTTTGACTGAGCAGAACTTTGATCTGCTTATAAATGCAGTTTGAAATAGGTTGGTTCTCCTTCAGAAAATCTTGTGAGATTAGCTGTCTTAGAAAATTGCTCTCTGCAGGCTTTAACACAACAGCAGAGATCAAGTGAAGCGCTTTCTTGCATGGTATGCAACTCATACCTAGTCTGTGGTCACCAGAGGCTTTTGAAATTAAAGCAAGCTGGGAAAGCAAAGGGAAGCATCCCTCAGAAGCTGAGGGTAAGCCATTTCAGAGAAACATTACACATGTGCCACTACACTTTCCAAGAACATAAGACTGTGGGCTTATAGTAACTAGCACAAGGCACTAACTGATAAAATCCCAGTGCTCAGTTAATCACACTTTGTTTACAGTCTACGTGGGCAGTACAGGCTTCCTGAAGCAGGCACAGTGATGAGGTTGTTTCTGAAAAGGTCAGGCTCTGACAGTCGGTCAACTTTGTTCACTACAAGCACATGCACAATATTTCTATAATAGAAGCACAGGAAAACAATCTTTAAGATTGTCCAAGACCCAAACTATATTGTTTTGTTCTTTAAAAAATGGAGATACAATTCTGAAAACACCGTCAACTTCCAGCTGTGTGCAGGTGATGTTTACAGCACGTGGACAAGCTGTATGTAGGTGTCTAAACCAGGTGAGTCCAGATAAGCAAGGCATGTTGATTTAAATACAGCTTGAACTCAATGCTTGGTCAGTGCGATTATTCTCCTTCCAGATCTGTCTTAGGTCTGGTGAGAATGCTGCCCATGATAGGTTAATTCCAAGCTAGAAGGACAGAATTACTTGAGATTTTCCCCTTCAGCTGGACTATTTGAACTACTCATTTTCCTGGGTGATGAAGGTTATGTGTGGGAAACATCATAATTTCCACTGAACTACAACATGATTTTCCAATAACACTTCATTCCTGGCTACAGTGGAGCCACACTGCTCCTTCAAAGTTGTTTTTAAAGCAGTACAGCACAGCTACCCTAAAGCTTTACAAATTAATTCAGAAGGGTTTTTTGCAAAGCAGCAGTGCATTAAGCCATGCTGGAGTTAGTTGTAAGAAAAAAGTTCTTAAGCTATGGTCATAGTTCCCCTCCTTTATTTAAAAACCTGTTTACAATCTAAGTCACCTGGAACAATGAATGAAATCAGAGAACACTGCATGAGAAATGCATTCTTTCATAAGGTGCTCTTCTTTTTGCCTCGAAAAAAGCTTAAATGCTAATCAGGGACTGAACGTTATCAGCTTCCAAAGAGTTACAGGTTTCATGGTCTAGTTGGTGCAATTTTCAAAATAATTTCTGCAATTTATCCAGCACGACATGTTTTATTAAATAGGTAGTAGATCACACATCTCTTTACAAAGTAATTAGACAATTTGTTCAACATTTGGAATCAGATTTGCATGAGGAGGGTTTTTTTTATTACTTCTTTGATAAAGAAGCAGAATACAATATTTGCTGCTTTAGGTGAAGATACGGGTAATCGGTATGATTCGGGAATTGACTATCCTGTTATTTAATGATAGATGCATTTGCAATTTTAAAGTACTAAAGATCAGCAATGCTCATCCCTCCCCACCCCAGCTAGCAATGTTTATTACATTAATTATATTATATTATATTAACCATATATTATTTAAATACATGTCCTCCCCTTTGTCAGTATCAATAGATTTATAAAGAGTGTTGACAGGAATAATTTCTCTATAGCAGAATTAATTCTGCAATTCTGTGAATCACTTCTGTGAACAGCAAGCAACATACTCAATATAAAAAGTTCTCAGATCAGGTGCCAAGATTTGCCCAAAAATTCATACTTTTTCTGAGCATATTGTGTTTTATTATCTGCTTGTGAATGGCTGTTAACATTAGCAAAACTGCTGAGTGACAATTTCAAGGCCATAAAATTTTAGAAGTCCCTACTGTATGTAGGTCTGGCAACTGTAATTCATGACAAGAAGTTCAACTTCTCTTTCAGAAATAAAACACAGCAGTGAGGATCCGATCGTTTTATATCTCTAGACTGTCAGGTAAAGCTTATATATCTTACAGTGCTTATCAAATGGCAGTCTCCTGAGAAATAAAGTTGACAATGAAGGGAGTCTGAAAATTAGATGAGTGTAAATTCCAGAGTCACTGTCAATATACTGATTACAATCCAGTCACTGAAAGCTGTTTCTTCTGTGAGTATGAAAATACTCATATCAGGCCTAAGGGTGTCGGTAGACCATAACAAGTAAATATTTTATACTAATTACAGGATGAGGAGTTAAAGTCTCCATCTGTTGAGACCATGTACTGCACACAACCTGGAACTTGCCCCAGCACAAGGTCAGTGAAGACAGATGAGCAGTTTGGGAAGAGTCTGGATTCAGACTCCTTGCTTCTCAACAGTGAATTTCACCTGCATTAAAACATTTGTGAGCTTTTAGATCCCACCTCTGCCAAGATCCCAGCCTAAGTGTAAAGAGCGATTAGGAGTGGTGCAGTTATAAACTCACAGGCACACAGGTTTTGTAATCACCAATAATGGCATTAACACATGCATACATATAAGGCAAAATGACAACATTACACAGAATCACAGAATGCCTTGGAAATCACCTTAAAGACAAAGTTCAATCCATTTCTGGCAGCTACAGATGGCGTCCTCTAAACAGTTACCTATTAAATCATGCTTCCTATTCCATTTATTTTTTTCCAAACTTGAACCAGCTATATCAAGTGTCTGGTCTAAGCAGAATTCAATAAAGATTTGAATAGGCTTCCTGGAGCTCAGGCAAGAAAACATCTTCCACATCACAAAAAGAAGTATTGGTTTGAATGGAGAAGTAATAGTTTACCCTTCTGAAAGAAAGACCAGTTAGTGTTGGAATACCAAATCGTTGCTCTCAGCATGGATTGTTTCATGTTTTCCATCAAAAATCCTGTGCTTTAGAGGTCTTAATTATCTTGACATCATTCTCAATTACCTGGTCTTAGCTTCACTTTATCTCCTGAGAATGAAGGCCCAAATAAGTTAAAGCCAAAACTGGCAAAAGCATTTTGATGTGGAGCACTTAATTTAATAGCATTAAGCCATCATCCTCCTGAATACTTAGCATTTCACAGGACCTTGTATGTTCAAAGCACAACTTCAAGTAATTTCAGGCACAGTTGTGTGCTCAAGGTTTCCGCAAATCTGTTCCTGGATATTTCATGCTGAGCACACAAAAATATAAAACTAACTCACAGTGAGTGTCCAGCTGTGAAAGAGCTGACTTTTTGCTCTTGGCTCTGTTTGAATTTGCTTTGCTTTTAAAAAGGACTAAACCAGACCATCATGCTCTACACAAACCTGATTCATTTTTAAAGCACAGTTAATCTCGTAGGCTAACTACTAGTGGAAAGAAGGACTGCGGGAGGCCAAAAAGGATTGGATTTGCTTGTCTATTTGTTTTGGAGGGATAAGGAGATCTGTGCAAATGCAAAGGGCTCAAAAATGTCAGCAGAATTTTGGCAGTGAGGTGAAGAGTAAAGTATGAAAAGGAAAGAGCGTAGGGGAGTATAGGTGAGCTCTTTAACATCTCTCATGAACCTTCAATCCCCCATCCCAGCTGATGAGAACTTTGATGGTGTCTTGTCCCCAAAGACTGGTTCAGCTGCCTGTGTTCTCCAGGTTAATTCAGCAGCAAAAAGTGACCCCATAGCAGAGGGCCAGGACAGACCCTCCCATGGGATGTGAAAAAGAATGTGTGAAGAAACAACAAATGTCACTGGGGGAGCCATCTCTGCTTTCCCCAAAACAGACAGCACTGCTTTATGCTCCCTTAGCAGCAGTAACAACAAGCCTGGTTGTGTGTGAGGTTGTGCAGGAAAGAGGCAGCCTGGCTGCTCAACAGCAGGCACTGCTACGACAGATGGCTCAAGCTGCCTTGAAGAAGAGACAAAAATTATATAGTCAACAAAGCTAAAGACCCTTCAAAGGGTCCCAATATATTCTTTCCAAGGAACATTTCATTTTAATTTTTCCATTATAGGTAACCATGAGCTTGGTGCCCGGGCCTGACCTTGTCTCCAGATGCACATCCAGAATGGAAGGCAGGTAGGTATGTAAAAGAGCCTTTCAGACACTTCTTCATTCCCAGCCAATTGATTTTGCAGTGAAACATACTTTTTAATGTAAATTATTTTGGATACATAGACACCAAACACATCTAACAAATATCAGAAATCTCACAACGCCTTGAAGAATGTCATTATCCCAGAGCCTGAGAAAATAAATGGACAGTCAATCTGCTCTGCAGGGTCTTTCCATCACTCTCTGACTAATATTCAGAAAAATATGTAATACTCTTCATCCTGGTTTCAAACTAATAACACTTGCATGCTAAAGATTCCCATTAAAGAGTTAACAGTTTCCTTAATCCTGCAAAGAGCACAAGAAAGGAGTATAACAGAAGAAGGATTACTTTCTCCTTTTTTTGTGTACTTTGTAATGAAGGTAACACCATATGTCACAAATACTGAATAAACCTGATAAATAATGTCCCCTCCTGCAAAGAAATGTGCAAGAAGACACTTTAGAAGCCCCAATCTTATTTATATCTATTGATTCAGCTATATTTTCACTTCTTTGCTTTGAGAAAAGCAGGACTTTCTAAAACACAAACAGAACATTAAGGAGATGGTACTGCGTGAGTCCACGTGCCCAATTCCTTCATCAGGTTTCCACTGTTACTGCACATCTGCAATTATGATCTCTCTCTGTGGAGTTCCCTACTGTGATGTTTGTTGCTAATTTCATATGCAGCAGAGCTTGGTAGCTTTGTGTACACTGTGGTCTGTCAGGAGGCATTTGGGACCAGAAGATGATACTGGAGCTTAAGCTCGTTAAACTGCTTGTGATATGAATGAGAGCTGCTTGCAAAGACAAGAGACACAGGGTGACCTCAATGTATACAAAATAAAACAACTTCAAAAGAAGGTCTTCCTATAAGAAACTGCATCATTAACTGACTGTGTAACTTAAAATTGTCTTTGGGGACATATGGATTCATATATGAAAATAGAAGAATACTTAATGAATCTAGCCTTGAAAAAAAGATCAGGAAATGATTGAACTTTATTATTTAATTTTTTCCCTTTGAGGAAATTCTAAGGTTTTTCTAAAATGCTTTTTTTTTTAATACAACAGGAACATTATGTATTATAAAAATCCTCTCCCCCTAATATTCACCCATGACAAGTTGTGATAACAAGTTTAAGAGGAAAATAGCAACCAAATTTCTTTTATCTCTTCCATTTTCAGTCATGCTCCTACAACCTAATTTACATGGCTTCATATTGCCTGTTTTCTCTTTGTTCTAACTCCCCTCCCTGTCCTTTGAATAATTTTGAGATGGTTACCCAAACATACATGGTATGATAACACACCTCTTCATAAAGACTGAATATAATTTTTAGATGCACAGATCTACCAATTAGGAACCATTTTTTCCTTTTCAAATCTGATTCCAGTATACCATTGTTCCAGTACTTCTTGCACAAACTTATTTTACTAAGAATTGCAGTTACTTAATCCTTCTCAATTATTACTTGTATTCTCCTTCTGATTATACATTTTTCTGTTCTTACAAGCCCTTAAATCAGAGCCTTATCTCTTTCAGCTTATATATCAATGCTTAATACTCTCCTTTTCCTGACTATACAGCTGGACTTTATAGAATTAGCATTCATTTTGACACCTATTTCCAAAGCCTCATTTTCAGCTAATTTATCCAAACTTGAACTGAGGCAAAATTTCACCTGCCATTTGCAGGAAGTTTAAGATGATTTCTTTATAAAGCTCCAGTAGACTGTCCAAATTGCAGATTCATTTCACATTTCTCTTTTGCTCCTCATAGATGCCAGCCGTCAGTGAAGGCTCTACATAGATTTGCCACTCTGCAAACTCAGGTTCCTTGGGACCTTCTCTGCCATTGCAGCCCTGGATTGCTGTGAGCTACTCTAGGCTTTGCTGGAACAGAAGTTGGGGGACATGAAGTTTGAAACAAAAGTGATTTATTTCCTTATATCCCCAGTGTAGTCTCAGCCTATTGCACCCTGTTTCTTACACTGGCTTTTAGTATGATGCCGCATAAGTGGAAATGCAGAAGCAGGGAAAAATTGAAAGGAGAAAGGAAAAAATTTCCAGAAAGCTTAGGAAGAAGGAGAAAGACTGAAAATGAGGATGATGGTACAATCAAAAACAAAACAGCATTTGCACTGAATGTGGGGAGGAGGTAGGGGAAGCTGAGCTGAAGAAGGGAGGAAGAGAGAGCAAGATCTCTTGGTGAGAAGAAGTGCAACAGTAGTCAGGAATAGGGCAGGAATCTATAACAGAAGAATATAACAGATTAGGAAAGTGGAAATCTGTAAATGCCTGGGAGACAAAAAACTAGAACTAGAAGCCAGGAGACATAAGAACAGAAACAGCTTAACAAAACAGATGAGAAGGGACGAGAAGCTGCAATACAAGAAGACAGTCTGGGGAAAAGGGAAAAGACCCAACATGTGAGCCTTGGAGGAAACAGTGACCAAAGACCTTGTGATCCAACACAGAAGTCTCTGTACTCACCAGTTCTCTGCTGTCAGCAGCACAGCAGCCTTACCAAGCACCCTGCCCTCCTTGAGCACAAGTCCAGCGATAACAATTTGTCACATTCCATTAGACATTTTGTTAATTCAAGTGGGAGAAGTCTCTGCAGAGGATGAAGAAACACCCACCACTGCTGGTGACCCCAGCAGGTGTAGATATAATGCCCTATTCTCTAATGACTTGAGGTGCTTATCTTTTAAAAGGCATATAAAAAAATTAAACTTTGCCTTTTTAAGATACTTCAGAACTAAATTCTTATAGATTACAAATTCACCGGCCATTTTTATATACAATATTTTAATTCTCCTTCAACACTGGAGCCATATGTTAAATCAAAGCAAATCATTACTACTTAGACTTTATATTCTATCAGTTTATATAGGCACTCTTAGGAAGTACCTCTTAGTCCATTTGCAAAACTTTCTCTAACTTGTTAATAAAAACTTCAGAGTGAAAACTTAACTTGGGCTAAACCCTACATTTTACATGTATAACTTCAAATATTTTAGGGATGCCAACATAATGAGTGTGCAGAAAACAGCAATACCATCAAAGGAATACAAATCCTTTTTGTCAAAGCTTGGGTGAAACCTGGAATGTTCATTCTCCTAGTTCCTGCTTCTGCCTTCTGTGACAGAGACAGTGTGTCCAGAGGACTTCTTGATGGAGGCTGAGGTAAAAAACGACATTGAGTATCTCAGTCTTCTACATATCCCAGGCAACTAGGTCTCACATTTCCTTTTGGAGAGGTCCTATATTTTCTCTAGCTTTCCTTTTATCACCACTGTACCTATAGAAGCTTTTCTTGCTGCCCTTCATGTCCCTGGCCAGATTTAATTCTATCGGAGATTTAACTTTGCTAATCATTCTTCAAGGCTGAAGATTTCACTATGTCTCCGGGCAACTAGTGCTACTGTGCTTAGTCACCCTCACAGTAAAATAAAGAAAAAAGCTTCTTTCTATGTCTGAATGGAATTTCTTCCAATTCAAACTGTATCTGTTTCCTCTGGTTCCATCACTGGATACCACTGGAAAGAGTCTGGCTGTGTCCACTTTACTCCCTCCATCAGGTATTTATACACATATATGTATGATTGTGTCTAAGAACATGGTGTGAGAGAGGAAGCAAAACCTGTGAGACAATGTGCATGAATGAGAGAAATAAGCTTTATTTAAATTTCACCTGGCCTCATGTATGGTCTTACACTGATTTTTATTACATTAATAGCCTAAATGTTCTGCTAAATGGCAGCTTAGAATTTTTCAGCCAAAGAAAATAAGTGGGTATGAATGTGAAAGATGTATACCAAACACTGAACAACATAAAGAGAAAACATCCATGAACAATGTGACATATTCAAGTCAAATTTCTATGGATTAGTCACTGCTGAAGCAGAAAATGAATACAGGTGGTAAAGTGTTGATGAATAACTTCCAGTGTTTGTGTGGGCAGCCATAGACAGACACACAAACAACTTCAGTAATACACGTTCTTTCTGAAGCTTATTTTTTTCACTTAACTTTCATACTCAAAATATACAAAGGACATGCTTCAAGTGCAGTGGAAACTGCTATGAGAAATCTGGACTTTCTTGAGCCTTACTTTAAATACTTTTAGTCGTATTCAAATAAGTGATCCATACAGTTCAGCAGAAATGTAGATTTCAGATCTCACTTTGTACCTATAATATGTACCTATAATATGAACCTTTGCCTATGGTTCAAGGACAAAACCACCCTGTTGCAGCTGTGACTTACCACTATATATGCACATGACAACTAGAAACTGTGACAAAATCCATTTACACAGATATGAGATTATAAATTAAACACACAACTGTTCAATCTAAATTCAGATAATTTTCATCACTATTCACAACAGAGAGGAAAGAATTCTGAAAGGTTTTTTTAATACATCATATTACAATGAATAATCACAAAATAAAGATATAATAAAAACCTAGAGCTGAATAATTTAGAGAGGACATTTTCAAGTGCTGTGATAGTGTATTAGATTATTTGACCCCTTTTTTCATCTGTGCCTTGCATCATCTGAGATATAATAACTTGCTTACAAATGTGACCATGTACCTAACTGGCTTACCTTGACCTTGTAAAACCACTAAAGCTATTTGCAGTGTTCAAATGCAACACCACATGGCATTATCAAGGCTGAAAACTAAAAGTGAAATAAATGCAAGCCTAAGATTTTGTCATCAGACTACCTGACTTGCATACCTCAGATAAACAGAAGAAAACTATTCTATCAAGCAATAACAAGACTGTGTTATTGCTACAGTCCTCCATCTTGAAACTACTGATTTGGCTGATTTGCTCTGAAAAGTCTAGAAGCCATTTAAATGCAAGATTTTGCATATAATTACTTGTCAATATTTTTTCCAGAAAAAAAATACTTATTATATTACATGTTTAAATGTTTTTTGATGAGGAAAACATAATAAGTACTCTTATAAATATCTATTTAAAACCCTGGAAAGGTTTTACAAACAGGTCATGATCTCAAGGTCTACAAGACTCCAGGACTTCATGGATGTCCACTGCACAGTAAAACTTAACCTTGCTGAGCAAGTTAAACTATTTGAATGTTATGAATGGAAAAAAAATCAAACTTCTATTGCCACAGGGTTTTACGCTGACAGTCATGTAAAAATTTGAGCCATTTTAAGCACTATTACAGTTATTACATACATTAGTTACTATACATTGAATTAAGTATACATAAAAGGAGATCCCAGTGTGATTGACCTGCTGCAGGTCCATAAATTTGTAAGCATATCAATTCGAGAAATTTTATTTTTTGCAGCTTTATCCATTTCTATCCATCAGTTTTTGTAAAAAAAAAATTTCCATTTCTAAAATGTTCATAAAGATATAGCTAACACTGAATTTACTGTGTTATATGTATATCTATATTCTGCTTTTGCCATGGAATAATAACAGCTCTCAATATTTAATTTTGTTTAAAAATTATTCTGGAATTTCAAAATTTTAGGGCATCAGCATTTTCAGTGGAGAACATTCTGTCTTTGTCAAAATTTACAGAAGATCAAAATATTGTTGAACACCAGCTTTTAAGTTCCTTAGCCAAATAGAGTTCTTTCCCTGGAGTGATTTTGGCATTTCTCCTCAGCTAATGAAGAAACAATTATGAATGCTTCCAAGCAATTAAGAATGTCAGTGGTCAGTTTAGCCAATTTCTAGACAGCTAGATGAGATTGCCTATCATGTCATGCTGTATGCCACCACAGCTACACATGAAGACCACAAAAAAACATCAGCCTAATCAAAAATTTACATTTCTGTAAATTTTATGAACAGTTTAAGGAACGACTCAAGCAAAAACCTCAAAGTCTAAATATACTCCGTTTTCCTACTTACCGTCATATCAGCTATAAAAAGGGATTACTCTAGTGCTCCTAAAGTCACTGAGACTCTCAGGACAGGACAGACTGTCTGCTCTGTCATGTGCTTGTTTGCTCATGTCTCTCAACCATATCATGAGATGTTCAAGGTATCAAACCTGGGGATTAACACCAGGAGTGTGGCTGTGCAGCAGTACAGAAGAGTAGGAAGCCAGCAACAAGACACACAAAAGGGAATGTAGGTAATGATGAGCACTTCTGCTTCCATTGCCAGACACAAAACTGACACTCCTGAATCATCACAACAGGGTCCTATGGAAATGAAATACTGTGAAAACACAACAGTGACAGGCACTTGCCCAATCTCTCTGCCTCTCATCTTTTCCCTCTCTGCTGGAAGCCACAGGGGTGAAGAACATTCAGACAGTCTGTCAGAAATGTCTAGATGGCTCAGGTACAGAAAGTGGTGAAAGGCAAGCACTCAGAGAAGGCATCCACACATCAGAATAGAAACACCAGTTTGGGACAGGATGAACTATTTCCTAGATTTCCTCCCTCCTCACTGATCTGAGATATGCACTTTTGTATCTTGCCTCTCTCCCACCCTCCTAAGTTACTCTTAGGTTTGGACATGAGGTGTAGGCAAAATGTCTCCATAGCATGACAGAAAAAGAGAAGAAACAGAAAGCAATTTTATTTTAAAAAGATACATATGAAGAGTAACATTATTCTTTTACTCTTTTTCTTTTATTCTTTTCCATATCAAGGTACAATGTAATTAAAAAAAAAAAAACAAAACAAATTCAACCAAACCAAGCGGCAACAAACCAACCCAAAACACAACAAACAACAAACTTAAACCAAAAAGCAATAAATTATGCCAGTGAAGATTATGTTGAATGATTTTTCTTTGTTTATTTCATGATGTCATGAGAAAGAAATTTTTCTTCTTTAAAAGCTAGTTTGACCCAGGTTTGTTTCAAAAAGCAGTTAAGGGAACAACCCACATTAAAATGACCATAAGTATTTTAATTTTAACTAAAACAGATGCATAGTTTAATAATTGTACTACAGCATAGTTTTTCTCACTGCAGATATTTTAGTTCTCTACTTTTCCTGTAAGTGTAACAATGCAGTTAGTGATTAAATGCAGAATAAGATCCAAATTTCTAAATACAGCCATTAGAAAAACAATTGCAAGGATCACGTATTAAGACAAAGTATTAATTTTGCTCAATAAGAGTGAGAATCAGCAGAAGATGTATCAAGTTAACAATACTTCAAAAACTTCTGAAATGGTCAACTCTTCATTTGTACAAGTCCTCTAAGGACTCAGATGCATATAATTACTGGTCAATTTGGAAGGAAATTCATAGCAACCAGAGTTCCTAAATATTTTCTCAAGGAAACACTAATAAGCATGCTAATAGCATCATACACCCCTAAACCCTACGTCCTAGAGGGGTAAATTAGAACTATATGAATAAGGGATTTTTTTAAGGTCAGTGACAAAAAAAAAAAAAAAAAAAAAAAAAAAAAAAAAAAAACGTCGTAGGAGAAANAAAAAAAAAAAGTCTGGGTAGGATTGATGAATCTGATGAATTAACTTGAGTCCAGCATAACTTTATTCTATCCTTCTGTTAGTGAAATTGAAAAAATACTTTCTGGCCACCATGAATTAAGAAAAAGAGATAATAAAGAATTAAGATGGCCAACTCAGGGGAGATGGTTGTAAAACTCAGTGGCTGCTACATGCAGCCGGGTCACCGTAGAAATAAAAAAATCATTATATTAACTCACAGCTCAGGGAGAGCCCCTAGCTGGTGGACTACTATGGCAATAAGCCTCTTAACCTTACTATTGGCAGAGTTTCACTCGGAGCTGCCCTTCCTGTATCCCGTGTACGCATGTTTCCCACCACTCTCTCTGCCAAGAGGAAGAGAAAACATACCACCATTACTGACATTTAGTGAAGCTGGCCTGAAACAGGGATTCAGTTTCTCCAGACTGTTAATGAAATTCTGCCAAAGGGAAGGGTTTTTATCACCCATAAAATGAGAGGCAAAGGAGAAAACAAAGAAGGAAGATATTCACTCACCACTCAGTTGATGCTTTGTCTTGGTAGGCAGATTCCATTATTTCCCTCATTATCACATTATGTGATAAACTTTTCTGTATACTTTTTATGCAAAAGTCGTCTTGTGGGGCTGGTGATTCAGAGGCAATATTTTTTTCCCCATAACACAAAAAACTGCTTTTTTCAACAAAACACAAGACGTCTTCTAGAGAACTTGCTTGCAAGAGACCAGGTCCTTAAAATTATTCATGTGCTTCCTGTGAAGCACCTGGAATGGTTAGATTGTGGAAATGTATTGTAAATGACTCAAAGCCTTAAACTTTAATTTTTAATTTTTTTTTTTTTTAACAGAAATTCAGTGCTACAGTAAAACTTCTCTCCTTCAAAAGTTCCATTCACCCTCTACTTTCAACAGGGAGCTACAGGGAAATGTGGGGTGGGGAGGGGGGAAGATTAATACAAATTTCAATTAATTTATTTCCTGGAAATGGGATAAATTTTTAAGGCAGTGGAATTTTTGGGCTGCAACAGAGCTGACAGCACAATGGTGATTGCACAGACATTTCTACCACCCCAAAGGTCATTTGCAAACTGCAGTAACTCTGAAATGTCAACTAACTGATGATGGATAGATGCAAGTACTCCTGTACTTTACTTTGGCATCTGGATTGCGGACTCTGTAAATTGCAAGCTGGCTATAAAATGAAGGAAGCTCTGTGTCATAATGTGCATAAAGGAGTTGCTAAACAAATACAAGTACTGCATCTTGCCTTTACTAATTGCTGATGTGGGCTAATGAACTGCTACAGGCTGCGCTTCTGTGCCTTTTGTATCTTAACAGAGGAAAGTCAGAAGGAAAGGGGAGATTTTGTTCTAGTTTGGTTTGGAAAACAAAATTATTTGTAGAAATAGAACAGAACATTTTTATACATCCTGTCATTCACCCCTGTGTGTGGGAAAATTACGTGTTTAGTGTTTGCATACTAAGAAAACAACTACCTGTTTTCAACTAACAATTATCTGATCAGTTCAGTCAGACTCAAGCTTGAAAATAGTTTTTATAATGCATATATTCAAACTCATGGAAAATTCCCATAGATAAATGCATTGCAAAAAATCATATTCCTTTTTTTTTCTTCTTCTTCAGTAAAAACCCCTATAGAATAGAGTGAAAATTAAATCAGTGGAGTTCCACAGAAGTAGTATGAGTTTCTGAAAACCAATTATGGGAGAATCTATAGCATTTAAAGATAATTTGAGGTGTCTGGAATATATAAATACATCTAGGGGGTCTCAGCTCATTGGGCCTTTAGAATAAAGTCTCTCCCTGACTTCAGTTTTAGTTACTTTATCTTAATGTGAAATAACCCATGTTCAGCACTAATAAATTAGTGTTTTCGCAAGTTACAATGATTATAAATGCATTCTATTGTGTAGGCAAGGAATGAGTACAATTAGCAGAATCCCAGGGGACCTCAGAACTAGCATATAAATCTCTGCACATTCTTAAACTGACAGTAGTTTGGCAATCACTGCTAAGAGGACTCTAAGGAAAGCTGGAGGCTGCAAGTCTCTGTACTGAAGAAGCACCAAGAGGAAGCTGAGCAAGTTTGGGTTGTTTGAACTGGGTTGCAAATTGTACACACAGAAATATGACCCATGTCTCTTGTTAAAATATGATTTCAGAGAGAAATTGATTTTAAGGTGTGATATTCTGTTAAGGAAAATGAAATGGAGTACTCTGTAAGCCTAAGTAACATTTCTACAAAACATTTTTCTTTACAAGTATCATGTCACAAATTTTCATATGCAGCAAAATACCATTTCCTAGTCATGCTTCAGCATCAGGGCCCTGACCAAAAAACAAAGTAATGTTGAGGCTTTTTAGGGTAAAATATTATATTACCATCTCTCATGATGCCCTAATTAAACCCTGTCCTCTCAAATCAATGTCCACAATCTCTGAGACAATTTAATTAACACCAATAACCTGAATGAAAATGTAGGACTACCATTTAGTTTCACAAGTCATGCAAATCTGATATAGATCCAAATTCAAGGAAAATCAAGGAGCAAGGATATTCATTCATCCCAACTGCAGTAACAATAGAACAGGCAGCTGAATTCTATACCTATTTACACTTTTAAAATGGAGACGCTGAAACAAAGATCAGAGACTGCTTTATCATGGGTCAAGTTATCCCCAGCTGAAAGCTTTGGTACAGAATAATCACTAAAATGATCAGTCCTCAGAAGTGTCAAGTTATACTTGAGGAAAAACATTTGCAGAATTGGGATCTAAAACATCTGTCTCTGAAGTAATTCAAGGAACATTAGTCATACTAATCTTTTTCAGATTTCATTTGCACTTGAAGAGATATATTAAAAGTATTCAACCAAAAACAAGCCAGTTGTTCTGAAATGTACTCTTTGAATCAAACTGCACTAAAGCAAAACCTACACAGGGCAGATTGTTATAGGATTCATGTTTTCTCTGCAAATTCTCCTCTACAGATTATCTAGGTAACTTATTCAGTAATAAAAAAAAACACTAGAAACATCTGCTTCCATGGTTAACATCTTAGCCTTCTCATAAAAATTCACCAAAATTTTAAAAACGTGACAGTAAGAATTGTCTATTGAAGAATCTGAATAATTTCTTTAGGCCACATTGGAGTTACCAGTGAGTCAAGGGAGTTTATCTTTGCCTTCTACTCAGCACTGGTGAGACACACTTGGAATGCTGTGATCAGTTCTTGCCCCCCAGTACAAAAGAGATCTAGAGAAACAGCAGAGTCCAGGAGAAAGTCCAGAGACCCGCTGCTGTTCAACGTGGAGAAGAGTAGGCTCGGGGGACTTCTATCTAGATTCATTCTAATTCATTCATTCTAATGTAGATAATTATCAGAAAGGAGGGTGTACAGAAGACAGAGGAAGATTCTAGTGATATCCAGTGACAGAACCAGAGACAATGGGCACAAACTGAGACACAGGAGGTTCTGCCTGAACATCCCTTTTTTACTATGAGGATGACTGATCACTGGCAAAAGCCCTGCATAAAGCAGCATGGGAAGCCGTGATAAGAATTACGGTCAGTTCTCTTCCAGGGGAGTGTCCTATGTGAAAGGATCATATCACTTCTTGTTGACTTTTACCTCCTGCCCTTCAAATGCTACATTTCTCTCCATAAAATGGGGCCAGCATGCCAAAATTAACAGGGGCTTGGACCTAGATTACATGGATCTAATTTCAAATCAGAGCTGAACCATGGAAAGTAAGGGTCTGAATTCTTCTGTCGGCAGCAATATTACCTGCAGTGAATGATGAACAATTTACCTCTCATAATGGAATATTTGAAAGACTGTTGTACTTCCTGCTCTGGACATCACTGCTGTGACCTCCTATACTTGCTTATATCTTTCCAGACAAAGCCTTTTTAAGAACTTTGGAGGGCTGTCTTTCCTGGGAACCCTGAGGGGCAGACAACTGTGGAGATTCTCAATTCTGCTAACAGGGTGGCAATTACACATGCATAGCTGTAGGATTTTAACCTTTTATAAGTCTTCTAGAGAAAGGAGGGTTTCTTATAAGCTAAGTATGATATCTGGGTAAGTCTGTTGATCTTATCTGAAGTGCCTGACATCAACTGTAGTAATTTCAATTTACACACCTATTTCTGAAAGTTATAGCAACCTGGTCTGATTACAACACAAAGTTAGCCATAAAGTATTTCCTTATTTGCCGTTCAGAAACACATTTTCTTTTCCACCGGTTTGAATTTGTACTGGAAATATCATTCAGAAAGTTTATGTAGTCCATCATAGGCAGTTTTCAAGGGCTGACTAGATAAATCACTGAACAACTTCTGATCTCAAATCTGCTGCTGCTTGGAGTGGGAGGTTGAACTGTAGATATTTTGAGGTCTCTTCATCTCATTTTTCCTATGACCCTATATCAGATTTTCTACTTTATTTAAATTTTGCCACAAGTTTCGCTGGTGCTTCTACAAAGGTTGTAAGCAGAAGATAAAATCGAACTGTCCTAATGTTGGACCCATTATCAGGCCATCTGAATATGACTGTAACTTTATTCTGATAGAAAATATCTGCTAACATTGTCCTTTCTTTTTGTTTCTAATTGACTGAGGTTGACTGTTTTGGGGTTTTTTTCTTTATCAGGTTGGACAGATAAACTCAAGATAAACTCAAATTCTCAAATTTAGCAATGCTTTTTTTTTTTTTTTTTTTACAAGTAAACACTATCATGGGCATTCACTGTAACATCAAAATATCGTTTGCATTTTGAGTTGTGCAAATGATCACCTGCATCACTCAAAACAGCTCCTGCTTCCTTCATTAGATGGCAGAGACCTGGAAAAGAAAAGCTGCCAGCTAATTTCAAGCTTCTTGTGATTCTGCTGAGAGAGATAGAAAAATAAATGGGGAACTATCACATAAAAATTCTCTTACTTTCAGTTTGTCTGAGTAAATTAGCCCAGGTGAAATTTTTTTGAGGGTAATGAAATGAAAGATCTCTTCCAATACATGTCAGAGCTCTTAGCTACTTTCAGCATTGTGTGTGTCATATCCTTCTATAACAATGTAACACATAAACATGCTGTATGGTGCTGTAATGATGAAGTTGCAGTTGGCCTCAAGAGTTTCTACATCTTGCCTTTTCACTTGATTAATTGCATCCAAATCTGACAGTCGGCATTGAGGCTGGGGAGCCACAGTCAAGAGCTTTCTTAGCTGTATTTCAAAAGCCTTTTTCATGTCTTGCAAGAACAAGTCATTAAGTGGACCTGCTACTGAGAAGTAAATTATTCTAATAGAAAACATGTTTTAAAGCCCAGTTTAGCATGAAACTCTTACCCTCTGACAAGCCTGTTGATGGCGTGTCCCTTACCAGGTTAATATGCCTTTATTCTGCTGTCAGTTATGCAGGATGGTGAGCATCTTTTATGTGAGAGAGAAGTAGAAATTAATGGATACTGGGAGGGCTGATGAGCCTGCTGGGAGCCTGGGGAGTGAGGCGGCGAGAGGACTGGGCTGGTAGGAGGAAAGGGCACAGGGCTCTTTCTAGATCTCAGTAACGAAGACCCAACCACAATTGGCTTAACAAAATAAGCTTAAGACAGAATAAAGAAAGGAGGGCAGATATTGCATGTAATGTCTTATATGTAATGCCTTCTCCGTGTTGGTGCTGCATTGATAGATAGGGTCTGCACAGAAAGTTATGGGAAAGTCCATCTAGGTTTTGTTTCTCTCACCTCACCCGTCTGCCTTTCCACCCTGCTCAATGCAGAACGTGGACGAGGCTGGTTAGTGTTAACACCATTCCCAGCAGTGCCTCACAAAAATACAAAGAACATGAGCACAAACTTAATTACAGGAAGTTACAGCCAAACACAGCAACACCCCTTTTACTGCCAAGAGTACAGACAAGCCCTGGAACATGGCGTACAATGGGGCTGTTGAGTCTCCATGCTTGGAGATACTTGAAACCATGCTGGCTCTATGCAGCGTGTGCTGGCTGTGTTTTGGGCCAGGCAGTTGGACCAGGCCATGTCCAAAGTCACTTCCCACCACCCACATGCATTGATTCCATGAACCGAAGTAAAACGCATTTTGTAGCCTTTAAAATTTAAGTCATTATTAAGACCAAGTTTCTAGACAGGAGCCAAATCTCTTCTACTCCAGCTAGTATCTTACCCAGGAGATTAAAAAATGAAAAGAATGTAGGATGTGTCTGAACCAAATTATTCAAAAGCTGAGAAATGTAAATTACGTGACTGCCTTAGCAAACTCTTTTTGACACTTTCTCAAAAGATGATTTCTAAAATGTTCCTGACTATCCTTATCCAATCTTTTTAACTCTTTAATCAGCATTAGTCATTCGATCAGTCAGCTCTTCTAATGAAACGGTGAATACAATATCACCTCTCTTCTTGTGGAGATGTATTTTAAACTACCACAGATGCAAAAAGGACACAGTTCAAGATTATACTTTATTTTTCTCATTTTTACAGCTCGTGAACAAGCAATGAGATTTGAGTCACTATTAGCTTTGCAGTAGTAGGTTAGAAATACTTTCGTGTCTTTAAGATGCAGAAAAAATCTTCATAGCAATTTATGTATTCAAAGCACATCTCCAAGCAACTCTGCCTGCAGCTGTGATTGCTCAGCAATTATTTAAAAGAAGCTTCAGGTATCAAAAGTTGTATCCCTTGATAATGTACTTTCAATGTCCAGTTCTGAAGATTTCTGCTTAAGTAATTTGCCATTTCTCATATACTAACTTTGTGGCAGAGGCAGGGACAGAAGGCAATTTCCCAACGTTACATTCATCTTCCTTAACCTTTCTAGTCTTTACCATGTCTGTCATCACCATATTCTCTGCATAACACTTGGCTTCTTGGAGGCAAGGAAGGACCCAGCTACCTCGACTATGCAACCTTAATTCACCTGAGGGCATTGGGCAGATGGACCCTGAGCAGTAGCAGACACATGCTGTCTTTTGGAAGAACTGTGGCCGCTGAATGGAGATTAGCAAGCACACAGTCTGACAGCTGAAACATATTTGTGAGTTTCCTGAGTAGTCATTACAACCCCAGCCAATAGTGAATACTTCCTTCCAGCACTAGATGAGTGTATGGAGAAATCCCCTGTGTTCCTCAAAATTTAAAACCAGCATGAGAGGGAAGAATCTTATAGAAGTAAGCTGAGTTCATGCTCCTTAAATCAGAAGGGGTTTTAAATCATCTACATCCACCTTTTAAACCAATATACAGCTGTAGCCACAACACTATTTCATATGGAGCAACCACAAGATGGGAAAAAAACTACACTTCTTGTTAAAACATCAGTGATTTGTTGATCACAGAGATATGGCAAGACACCAACTCCTGAGAAGTTCAGTTGTACTTTTTCAGGACATCAGCCCTACTTATCTGTTTTGGTTCTTCTCCTATCTTTGTTATTTTTTGTGGCTAGCGTTCTTATACATGAATGAATATTCAGTGCAGTTTAATCTTTGTTATTGGGTACTTCAAAACTGTCATGATCTCCAGTATACCCTGCAGGAATTTTGACTTAGAGTTCAGGATGGTCTGAATTTTATCCAAATACTAGAGACAT
>VWYO01011655.1:278-14998 GCA_013400275.1 Rhadina sibilatrix
TTTTTTGTGGGGGTGTGTGTGTGTGTTTTTTGTTGGTAATTTGTGTTTTTTTTTTGTTTTGTTTGTTTTTTTTGTTTTTGTTTTGGTTTTGGTTTTTTTTGAGTCCCTCCTGACTGACAGAGCATGAGATACAAAAATCTTCCTTGATTTAGGAAAAAGAGTACTTAACAATTAAAACACCAGTGTATTATCAACAATATTCTTATACTGAATCCAAACCATAGCACTGTATCACATACTGAGCAGAAATGAACTCTATCCCAGAAAAAAGCAGGAGAAGGTACTAGAAAGTATTTAGAGGAAAGGAAGATGTGAAATTGGTGAAAAGCACAAAAGGTAATTGGTGCATTTCCTACATATATTTTTTCCTTGGTCAATGCTATGCATTAATTTTCTTGTTTTATCTGTCTTAGTTGAAGAAAGTTTGCAACTGCATTATAGAGGTGAAAAAGTGTATCTCTAATTAGCTTTTTATTGTAAGATATCAAATTGGTTGTGGACTGTTACTTGGAGGACAAAAGGGACAGCCATAAAACAGTAGCTTTCTTCTCCACCCAGCCCTTGCAAGGAGGGCACACTCCTCACTGAGAGAGAAAGCACATGCTAATAGTTAGCTAATCTTGTAACAAATGTATTGATTTGTGACGTTATAACAGAAAATACATTGTATTTAATTGCAGTCTAGTTAAAAGAGTCTTACATAGTCCAGTCAAAAAGGACAGATACCATTGGAAAAGAAATGCAAAAATAACGTGTGGAAGTGAAAACCTGCAGACAATAGACATACTAGATGGCAAAGGAGTAAATTTCTGTCCCTGAGTAAGCCTTGAAAATTCATCTAAATTATCCATATTATATTGATTTATATTAGTGCATATTTTCTATATGATTGTATATTAAAGACAGGTAAACTGGAATTAAAATGAAATCAACAAATTACTTAGTGGCAAAGTGTTATCCAGACCCTTGTCCCCTTTTTTCCCCTCTAGATAAAAAAGAATGCTTGCCATACAAAGGAGACATCATCAGAAACATTATTTTGAAGATATTTGCTTTTTGGACCTATCCATACATTTGAAGAATGTTCACTGTAAGACAGGCTGGAAAGCATTGGCTATAGAGCTTCATTGGAGTTATCAATGGTCCTTGAGAACTGGTACTGTGAAACAAGTGTACTTGTTCCAGCATCATAAATTGCAGGGATAGGCATCCAAACGGATGGGATACATCCTCATCCATTTGGAGACAAGATGTATTGTGGTTGTTCTTGACTTTAACCCAACAGCTGCTATTTCTAAAAATACTCCTAGAGGGATGTCGTTTGAAGGGTTGGAAAGCAGGACAGAATTAAAATCTGAATGGAGAAGCAATCCACTGCCAAATAACACAGTGGCTGGAGCAATTCACATAAAACTTCTTTCAAATGTCACTTACATTATTGCAGGGTCCCATAAAG
Organism: Rhadina sibilatrix; assembly: GCA_013400275.1. NCBI lineage: Eukaryota > Metazoa > Chordata > Aves > Passeriformes > Phylloscopidae > Rhadina > Rhadina sibilatrix. The sequence continues at coordinate 1,735 of VWYO01011655.1, forward strand.
ATAGAGCCGGACCTATTTTTTGTTTCAAAACTTGTTCTCTTTGACATTTTGTTACTGTTGTAATTGCTGCCTCTCTCTCATTCTTTCCTTCCTTGCTCTGGCATTTGTTAGTGTGGCTTGTTTATGTTGTGCTTCCACATCTTCATTTCCCCTGCCTGAGAGGGATCTGGCAGTACCTGCTATAAGTCTGAAATGACCAGGAGCATTACAGTGCTCCCACTTTCCTGGAGACAGCAGGGTGTATGGATTAAGATGGAGGTTTTCCTTTACTCAGGGGCAAACACCACCTTCATCTAAAAACAAGACAGAGGGGTTTTGTTCCAGCCTTTCCTCCACAGCTGAGTATCTTGACACTGGAATGCCTGGTTTAGCAAGCCCTGGGAATGTCAGTACACCATACATATTACAGAAGCCCAGCCTGGAGAGAGAAATAGTGATTCTCCTTCATCCTTCCTTGCCTTCAGAAGGCTGGTCCTCATAATATGGTGCATCCTGAGGAGGGAAAAAAGTGGAGGTCAGGATTTCCACCTCTCTGGGAGGATGTACTTTGCGTACTTGATACTGGTACAGAATCTGACATTATCTGGCATAGTTCACTGTGACTGCAGAAGACAGATAGAGGCACCACTCTTCTCTCATTTGTTCTCCCCAGACCCTTATAATGCAGATAATTAACAACAGAATAACAGATCAGGATCACTCTATCTGCAGTACTGTGGCAATGGTCATATTAGTAGAAATGAAGTAAAGCTACCATAAAAAAACAAAGAAAAAATAAATCCCCTCAAATATATTTTCAACACTCACTGTCCCTTTACAGCCTCTGTGATAATACATTTTTCTACCAGAAAGAGAAGCAGAGTCTCCATAAACCCTATTGTGTGCCTTCCTTAGTAGTGGAAAGTTAAACATTGAATGGTCTCTGTAACAAATTGTTCCCAACCCAAAGTATGCCTTCCTACCTCTGGAAACCTCCACCAGAATATATCTCTGACTCACATGTGAGTTAGTTTCATGTCAGAATGGGTTCTACCTTTCATTAAATATTATCTCATTACCGTGGAGAATAATGTGAGACTAATTTTATACACAGGAGAAAGTAGCAAATATTCACCAAGGTAAAATACCTAAAGAGGTATGTAACTGGGGACAGGAAAATTAAACTTTGACTAGAACAAGAAGTTTTCTTTTATTTAGAGCTCTTCATCTGAGAGGCAAACAAATTCAATATTAAGATTCAGAAAATCACTCAAATCATACTCCTAAATATTAACATCAATGATGTTTTTGCCCTTCTATACATAGCAGCTCTGGTTTCTAGTAGCAACTACATGAAGACTTGTAAAAAACATCAAAAATATTTCAAAAAGCTGGAAGCATATTTTTTATGTTGTCCAGTGAAGGGACAGATAAGAAGCCTTCCCTTGGAACCCTGTCTGTGACAAAAGCTACAGATTCCACCTTTCAGTGGACTAAGTTACCCAAAATATTTTTTGAGTGAGCAGACTTAAGAGAAATCTGCAGTATTTCACAGTGATAAAGAAAGCCACTAATCATTATTGTGAGACTGAGAGTGCTGTGCTCAGAAGACTGAGCACTTTTTCACCTATAGCAAAATAGTATCGCAAGTAAGAATTTCAAGAACAATTAAGAACTAGTGTAATATTTTATTTATTTTAAAATTTCCTGATGGTTAACAAAGCAAATGCTTAAATTTGGTTGTGGAGAACCCACCACTGGGAAAGGTGAATACCTGCTCAAGTGATTTGTTAAGACATGAATCTTTAAATATATGTAGATAGTATGGAATGTTCAGTAGAGTAGTAAAAATGTTAAGAACCTCTTTCGATGCTTGAAAGCATGATTTGCAGCATTTATAGTACCTTTTCTCTAATGCCTTGTATAGAGGCAGCACTTTTGAGCATGTTAAGAGGTACTAATCAAGGCCATATCCAAGTTTCTATAATGTTGTAAATACTTCAGAAAGAAAACGCAGCAGAGCAAAATCAAACAAAACCACATTGTAATTCATACTCTGGAGACCACACTGGAAACTAGAAAAACAACTGCAAAGAATGAAAATAAATACCTGCCTTATTCACAAGCCCCAGGCTGAATAGAAATATTCCTGAGAAATTATGTATTTGATAAAGAAAACCCCAAGTCCTGACACTAGAAGAGTCAACTAACCAGATCTGTTAGGTTAATTTTCAAAATATATAGACAGTATAGACTGGAGATCCCAAATGATTGCTACAGATTTTTTCTGATAAAATGACCAAGATGAATTAATTGCACTACAATGGAAAGGACAGCATGTCAGTATTTGTCAATGTTGAAGGATATACCTGGAAATTGGTTTTTTAGTACCCACATTCCCAAATTGTGTGTTAAATAATTTTTCAAAGATTTTTTTACCATACTAACCCACGTTAGTATTGTAAGTGTAAGCTTTGGATTCATGCAAGTACAGTAGAGGACAGAATTGACCCCAAGATTTGTAGTTTGCAAGAGTCACTTGCCACTGCATTCCTCCACTTAAAAACAGATTTCCAACACAGTCCTGGAAATCTAGGCAGAATTTCTTTTGAAATTCTGGGGACATGCTATTTTGAAAACCTCATTCTGAAAAACTAAATAAAAATGAGCATTAAGCACTTTTCCTAAGCTACAGTTTGGGCAATACTAAAGAATTCTCTGTAATGGTGACACCATATTCGTGAACACAGAACACTTAGGAGAAAAATATCTCCTCAAGTGCACAAATTGACAATGTTGCTGAAACTTGCATTGATCCTTGGGTGCAAATTTAACTTCCAAAACATGAAAAAAACCCAAATATTGTGTCAGGCTGATTCCTCTCACAACTCAGACAGAATTATACTGATCAGAACACCTTCAGCTACTGTATCAAGCCTGAACATGATGAAACTCAGTGTTCCAGTTTCTTCCTCCCTCTCCAAAAATGACTTTATGTTCTAATTGACCACAGCTGCGCCTTTTTTCTTTTGTCTGTCCCCCATTCTTCTGCCACTGAATATTAAGCGATAACTTCTTGTTAATTCTCCCTAAAATGCTCTAATCAACTCCTTCACCTCTTTTACCAAGCCAAAAAAGAATTTTATTGTTCAAGCATTAGACTTTTTATTGAAATATTAAGCAACATTATTTTCTCTTGACTTTTAAGCCAGTATAAAAGCAGGATTTAAACTCATTTACAAATCTCTGAGAATGAGCTCCTGTGTAACTGGTGTCATAAATCATATAATTTTCCCATCAGCAGCAAACTAACTGTACTATCACCTTCATGTGGGATTTTTTTTTTTTTTTTTTTTTTTTTTTTTTTTTTTTTTTTTTTTTTTTTTATTGTTAGGGATAGGATGTGCCACAATCAAAAAAAAGAAAGTACTAAACAATCACTTGGTGACTTCACAGTCTGCTTATCATACAGAGATGATATGTGAAATGTTAGATTATGAATATGGGTGTTCTATTAAATTTTTCATATTACATGTGAGAATACCTGCAGATACAATTTTTCTACCTTTTTCCAAAATTGTTCAAAAGTACTTAAGTACAGCTTAGAGGCAAAATTTTCTTTCTGAACCCTTTCATATCACAGAAGGAATGTTTCATTTGAAATGTCAAATGAAAACAAAGGTTGCCAAAGAGCAGACTTTGAGTTCCCTTGGACTCTGCATATCGATCAAATGTTTATAGCCACAAAAAAGGGACATCAGTTACATGCTTCATTTAGCATGGCAGAAAGCTTTCCACTCTTGTCCTGTTCTTAGAAGTTAGAAGCTGAGATCAAAGTCTTAAGGCTTCTGTCTCTAATCAGAAGGCAAAAAAGTCCCAGATTTAAACTCATGTGCAAACAGTGAAGAAACTTAATTCTGGACAAGACTTCTGGAATACTTTATCCTGCTCTGGTAAAGGACAGTAAAAAATAGATTTAAAATTGCAATGCAGTAGATCCCAGGCTAGCTGGCCTGGTGTAGCATAAAAAGAGCTTGTAGGTATTCTTCAAATACTAGATCATACACTGTAGCCACGGTTTGTGCCTGCCATGTTTGGTTTCTCGAAATTCTGTTCCTAGTGCAGAGCTGGTAAACAAGGTCATGCTATTGTAAACTACCTTGTTTTTCACATTTCTCTACTAAGGAGGGACTTTGTGTGTTTACCCTTGGTGTGACCAATGGTCAAAGGATCCCCACCTCTAAGGTGGGTGCTTTGTGAAAAGGTATAAAATAGGCTTGGAAAATAAACCAGCCGGCTCCTCCTGTGAGGGGTCCCAGCAGCCTTCTGAATGGACTCACGTCTCCTCATTCGTGTTCCACAGTGACAATACACTAATCATATCACATATTATATTATTGACCATCACTAATGCTACTTAGTTATATTTAAACACTGGCATTTGATAACTCAGAAAACTCTGAAACTGTTTGGCACTTATACGTACATATTTTGATTTAAATATAATTTAAATCTAACAACTAATGCGTGACTTTTAAGATAAGTATTCTTCCGTCCAATGGTCTGGACAGCAAATTGCAAAACCCCTTAAGCACAATTTCTGCAGCAATAGTAGGAACCATACAAATAACCACATAATTATCTACTGTTCTTTTGTTAATTACTTGAAAAGTTCTGCACCATAGGTTTGAGTCTGAAATACTAGCTCTAGAGACTATGCTGCCAGCATCAGGTATTATTTGTTTTGTTACTTGGACTCCTAAGAGTTATCATAATGCAAATTAGAGTATTAAGAAAACCCCAAACCCACCAAAACAAAAACATCCCCCCCCACACCCCTCAAATGAAACATAAGTTCATTTGGTTTTGAGTTTTCCTATATAATTCAGATATTTCCACAGCTCAAAACTTCTGATTTGAATCTTGGATAAATCAAGAAATGGTCAACATGGTACTTCCAGTTGGTGATTCCAATATGGCCATGACCATTAATGAAAGAAACCCATAAGTAAATGGCAAATTTTAGTATGCCAGAATGTGCTATAGAATTTAATTTAAATTTTTGCAAATGTCATCAGCATTTTGCTTGACAAACAGAGGAGAAAGGTTAGGGACTATAAATAATGGATTTCTTGAGTATTTCAGTTGAATAAAAAAATATTTTGTTGATTGAAGACAAAATATTTTGTTCAATTTCAAGAAATTCTTCATTTGACCATTTTCAATTCTTCATTTTCAAGTCACTGTATGAGAGTATGACTTTTGAGATCCCAATCACATCAAAACAAAAGTAAAAAGGAAAAACTCACTTAAAAATAATATCACAGTTTTGTTAAAATAACCTCAGCAAGCCAGGATGATTATTTGGTGGACATCAATGCATGCTCTGACCTATCCTGCCCCTGAATTGATATTGAGCCTCTTTCTTGCGTGGGGTTGTCTGTTGCCTGGAGATGTGCCTGGTGTCTATGTGGTTGTCCTGCTCCCTGGATGAGGCAGTGGTCTGGTCCTGGTCTGGGCCAGGTCTCACCCTCCACTTCAGAGGCAGACCCTGACATTTGTGGCATCCACCAGCCCCTGGCATTGACATTTTCTAGTTCTCCTCTTCCATGTTTTTTTGCTCTAGAAAAAACACGTTGACTTCCCTGTTAATAGAGGGATTGCTGCTTTTTTTTGAATCAGCTTGGGTGATTTATATCTGATAAGACCATAACAATAAAAAACTTATTTCTAGGCTCAGGCCTAGGAATGATGGAGCTCAGTGTTATATTCTTAGTGCCTTAGTGACTCAAACACTCAAGTTTTCCACCTGGTAAAGTGTAGATAAATCTCATCTTGATATTTACCCTACCCAATGAACTTTATAGAGTTTTATGAAATAATTGCAGAGGGCTCTAAGCAACTTGACTAAAAACTGGAATGAGGGATAGCAATATCAGTGAACCAGAGGTACAATTTTACTGCAGAAAGGACAGAGCTTTGTGAAAAATCCTTTCAAAAATATGCGAATTAGATCTTTTGTCTGAGCACCCTGTTAGTATCTTAATGACTCTTTTTCTGTGAGGATGTCTCTTCCTTTCCCTTGCACTTCTTCAGTATAGTATTCTCAGTGACCACAGTAAGGCCATAATCAGTTCCCTGCTGCTCCCTTACCACATGCTACTGGCACCAGAGCCCTTGGCCCTGAGTCCATTACAGTGACATCCAGTTCACCACGAAGTCATCCTCACACTTGAGATTTTCTTTTTATTTAGCATTTATTTTATTTGAACTTACAGCTAGAGTCCAGTGGTCAACATTGAACACTGTATGGGGCACTCAGCAATAGCAGGAGTACATCTCTGCTCCTCTCTAGTGGTGAAAATGAGAGAGCTCCTCCTAAGTTAGTTCAAGCAATGTATGATTTACAAAGACTTACCAGAACAATTGCATTTATCCTGGTGGTGAGACTGACAAAGTGGATATGAAAGTCCATTAGGCTTATCTCTGGACCAGTTTAAAATCTGGACCTTGATATCGCATTAAATTATATATTAAAAAGCCCCTCACATTTGCAAGTTTCAAAAGCAGATTTTAACATATTCCACAGAAAAGCTAAAGAAAGGATGAAGAAAAAGTGATGCCTCTAATGAGCCTCACCCAAATCCAAATGAAACCAGGAATGAAATATCTCTTTCCTTTGAAATTAGATTAAAAACATTGTATCCAAAGGCACTCTTCATTGGATATTACATGCTTTATGAAATCCTTTGGCAACTGATATGTAGAAATGTCCAGATAGCCTTAGTGTGACCCAAAAGGGCACAGTTCCCTACAGGACATGCCTTAACAAAGAAGCTCTTGTGTATTAGACATGTGAATGTCATATTAATGCTTACAATATTTGTTGGTCTTTACTCCAACAGGTTTCTGACTACAGGATATCTCTTCTTTAGAGTAGATTTCTTTGTCATATTTTTTAACTATTTTGACATATTTTTTTCCTACTGAGAAAAAGTCTCCAAAAACAGGTGGCAGGAGTATGACCTGTCTATATCTAGTGGGAAACAAAGGCAGATTCTTTTAGGGATACCACCATTGGGACCACAGTTGTCAGCTTTGCCCAGTATAGCAATTTCATTACTGAAAAGCCTGCAATGGTCAGAGATATTTTTTTAAGTTTTCAAATAAGCCTGTCTTTACATGATAAAAAATGAGAGAAATTTATGCATGCTAATTCTATAATTTATCCTTGAGACAAGTAGATACAGCCAGAGATCAAATGTTGGAGTATGATTCCACCTGACTTAATTTATTCAATTGGTACTGCCAATACTGCATTGTCTCTCTTTAGAGAATATGTAAAATAGCAAACCTACTGAAAAGCAGGCTTGCTAAACATATTTTGTGGTTTTATACTTATGTGTGGAAACACGTTTTTCCCCCCTCTTGATTAGAGGAACAGCATTTCCTTTCCTGGCACCATGTAAGCACATTGGGAAGAACTTATTAGGAGGGATTGGAAAGAATATATTAGTTGAATATTTTAGAGTCAAACAACAGTCTCTTTATTGAACTACACTTCTTTTAATTGATTCCCTACACTCATATTCCAGTCACTCATCTAGGTTTTTTTTTACCTCTGTTTGACTTTAGCAGCAAATGGATAGGACTCCAAGCATTGTTGATGCTGGATATCTGCAGGAAAGTAGAGAATATTAATTTAACAAGATAAACAAATAAACAAAATCAATACAACCAAAATCCCAAAGAATACTATAGTAACTTGAAAATATATATGATACAAATACATATAAGATACAATAACAGATGCATAATCTGCTATTGATAATTAAATTGCCCACCACATCCCCCCCAACAAAAAAAAAAAAAAAAAAAAAAAAAAAAAAAAAAAAAAAAAAAAAAAAAAAAAAAAAAAAATTTATAAATATATAAACAAAAAAAAAAAAAAAAAAAAGTTTTTATATCATTAATTCCAGAAATAGAACACACCAGACTTAGGAAATACTTTGTAAATAGCTCACAACAGCTGGGACCACGATGTACATCTGTGCCATCAACCTCTGTCTGCTGATATGAGCTTAGGCTCAGCTGATTGCCACTGCAGCACAAGATGACTCCAGGCAAGGCTACGGGAGACCTGATGGTGAGTGAAATAACACTTGACAGCTCTGAAAAGCATGAGTTTTCTGATCCTTTTATCAGTCAATTGTTAAAAAAACTGCAAGATTTTCCACTATAACAGACTTAACTTGCCTTCACAGAAAACAGCTGTAGTCAATGCTTTCTAATTTTATATATTAGCAGACAGTAGAAAATGAATTGCTAACTAATTGCATTGGTGAATAATACTAAGAAAACCAAAAAAGGGATATTCCCCAAAGTCTTTTCATAGGACATATAGCCATGCAGGTGTTGAGAGCTCCTAAATTTGCATGTATCAGTTTCGGTTATGTTATAATACTCTAACATATGACTCTTTCAATTTGCCTCCAAACTCCTTAGTCAGAGGAATAATTCCCTACAGTGTACACTGAAAACAGGCAGAGCTCTTACTCAGTATCTTTACATGGTCATTATAGGTCCCTTCCAACTTACAATTATTCTATTCTATAAATAATTGCACAAATAGTGTGAGAATCAGATTGCCATTGAGTCTTCCATAGGATACAATAAACAGCATGTCAGTATCATATTTAGGGAGAATCCCTCTCAACATGTTCTCATAGAGTTATTTTATTCCTTCTAACTTGACCACAAGTACCTGAAAATGATAATCATATGGTTTATCAGTCACATGTTATCATGGGTTTACTGTCATCCTTGACAGACAACAGAGATTTTGTCAGTCCTGCTTGACTTTGTTGATTATTCTTGTTATTAACTCCTCTATTTTTATTGGCAAGTAGTCAATCCGCAGGAGATGAAAAATGTGTGGATGTGGGGATTAGTAGTAAATAAAAACAGAGACAGACCTGAAAATTGGTACTGCCAATACTGCATTACCTCTCTCTAGAGAATATGTAAAACAGCAAACCTACTGAAAAAGCTCAGATTAAGATAATCAAGGTAATTACTTAATTGTGGCTTCCACTAGAGCTTTACTCGACCTACAAAAAGATTTGAGAGTGGATGCCAAATTGTAGTGGTTTTGTTGCTGAATAAGGCATAGGTCTATTCAACAGAACTGCTGCCTACATATTGTCTGTTTGTTTTTGTTTTGTGTTCAACTGGTTGCCTATTTTCCCTATTTTTTTTAATCAATATGTGCATATGATTTAGTGTAAAGCCCCCCATAGTTTCTGTCATTTACACTGACGGGTAGAGTGCACATTCTTACCAAACAGACCATGCCCTTTTATTCTCCCTTACCCCAGCAGGATGGATAAAAATCAGCAGTCTCTCTCATTTTAATTTAAAGCTTCTGATGGATGCAACCTGCACTGAAATGCTTCAATGTTAACTATGCCTGAATCAGGACCACACATCCTACAGTGTTACATGCTCACATTCAAAAATGAGCCCACAGCCCAGAGTTTTCACCTTTCTCATATTTGAAAGGAGCCTACAGCAAATCTCAAAGACAGAGAGACTAAATTCTGTATCTACTTCAAGTAGGCAAACCTAGGTACAAAGCTAGATGCATATTTTAAAAAAATGAAATGAGTGTGGCTGATCACCCCTCCTTTCAGATCAGAGAATTAGTAAGAGAATTCCTTGACTAGTGTTAAGTTGTGCTTTGTGCTTGGATGGTTCAATGATGCATATTTGGCTTGTCTCAGACTTTATTGTTACATTCCTACTCAAGGGGCCAAGAGACTACTGAGGGGTTTTTTGTTTGTTTGTTTGTGGTTTTTGTTTTTGTTTTTGTTTTTTTAAGCATGCATCATCTTTTGCCATGAAATAGCAGGGGCAAAAGTCTGACTCCAGTGAAAGTGGTGGCTGTCTTCCAGCTAATTTCTGCATGGCCAGATTTAAAGATTGTTACTCAGCCTCAGAAGCTGGTCTCTGAAGAAATCCGTGCACCTACAAGAGGAAACATCTTTGACACAGTATCTGCCACAGGAGTACGGCATTGCCAATTTTGTCTGGTACCTAAAAAGAACAGGAAAATGGCTAATTTAAATGCTCAGATACAGAGATCCTAATTGACAGTGGATGGCGAAGACTGTAAGAAGTCCGTAATGCACAGAGCAATCCTCTATTGCAGAAATGTCAGGCTTAGAAGGGCTTCAACCAACACTTGTCAATTGACAGAAAGAAGGAAACAAGATTATTTTAGGTTATTGGTAGGGATGCCATAAGGAAGAAAAACCATAGGAAACACTGTGAAAGATTCTGGGGATGTATAACGCTTACTATTCCTTGCTTTAAGTGTATTGTGAGAATGTACAGAACATTTAGGGGAGCTTTAGAGGAAAGATTGAAATTCAAGGAAGAAAAGAATAGGGATGAAATAGTGAGGGCCATCACTGAGAAGACAGAAAATGAAGGTAAAAAGGAACTGATCACTCAAGGCCTTCACTTGATCACCACATTTCTTATCTTATGACTTTTCTTTAGTACAATTTTGTGTGTGCATCTCCTGTATATGCGTACATGCAGACATGATCAGCTAGTGAACTCAGAACTGGAGTAGCGTCTTAGAGGGGCTGAGATGGTTATGGGGTAAATGCTGTTTTAGGGACAAGCTGCCACAGAAACCTGGAACCCAGGAAGTGGCAATACCACAGGTCTGAGAACCAGCTGCTGTAGACAGCCGTGTGAATTTGCCACTGGGTGTATCCCTAAGATCCAGCAAATTTTATGTCTTATTTGCCGGTAAGAACAAAGTCAGATGTGGTTGTCTGAGAACTGTTTTTTGTTTATGTTGGCACTTGCAAAGACACTATTCTCCTGTCTGTGCTGATCTGTGACCATCTCTGTCTGTGTAGGAAGTACTCCACTACCAGGCCTTTGCAACAATCAAATCTAGGTGACTGGGAAGAGATCAATTTATATGTTGTCATGTCACTGGAAGTTACAAAGAACTAGGTCAAGAACTGCCCTTGAAATATCCTAAATTGACAGCTCTGCAAGATTTGGGAAGTCCTCCCAAGGGACATAATGATATGTATGTTACCAAGCGCCACGTAGTTTTCTGAAAAGTATTTGATCATTGATCATCTAAATATTTGACATCTAGAACCCAGTAAAACTTGATGGAATTGGATATTTTCCTTTTTCTCAACACATTTGATGAATGAATATAATAAATATCGCACTGAATAAAGAGTTTCTAAATCCTTTTCTTCTGGTAGTAGTCTTTCAGTGATAGGAGACCAACAGGCTTAGACCTGAAGAACACACACAGTCATGCAAGTGTGGACCAGTTTAATAGCCTGGAAGAGAACTATGCACTGATCCATGTTCACATTTTAATCTCCATCTTCCTCATGGAGTACACAACAAATCATCATCAGTCCAGTGTAACCAGTGCAACATTTTCACATTATGTTGGCAGGAATAATAGTTCTCTCTGCATTGCAAAGCTTTTACTTTTTTTTCCTCTGTTCCATTCCATTAGGTGTTTTTCTCCTCTAGCAGCATGTTTTCTATCTCATAATGGAAGGTGATACAGAATCTTGATTTTCAGTAGTGTGAAGAAAATTAGAATAATCTTTGCTGGAATCCTATTGCTATGCCTGGAGAAGGCTGATGTTTTTCATAGGTAAAAAAAAAAAAAAAAATAGTCTATGAAATGTATACTCATGCTGGGGAGTCCTGTACACATGAATCTGTCTCACTGGGTGAGTAATTGAATGTCCATCTTTTCTTTCAAGAGCTGACTAATAAAACAGTAGCCTTCACAGTTGCTCATGTTATGGTAAAATAGCTCAGAAACTTTGTGTTCATAAAGAGCTGAATACAGTCAATGAGACAATAGTCTCCTCTGTCTTTTTTGACTTCTCTTTCTATCTCAGCTAGCTCCTGGTGCTAACTGCTGAGGTAAAAGATGTCCGAGTTTCTTGCATACATTCTCTATTATAAAAATACAGCATTTCCCTTTTTGTGCCTTTTTATCTTAGGCATGGGACACTAATTTAGTCAGACATTAACTGAATTTCTAGCCTGTACATTTGTGAGGCATTTCACATAGGCTTTAGAGCTCTCACAAAAAATTGCAAGTTTACAATGCATTCACTTTTTAACAGCACTTTTTAACAATGGACTTCTCTATTTTTCTAAATTTTCCCCAGGTCTGCAGTGCATATAAGGTGTCCTAAACTTTCACACATGGTGGCTTGTTCTGGGTTGACGGTGCCTCCTATCCCATATCGTGGACTGAATTGTTATGTCTAACAGCTGCTGCTTGGCTCGCGGTGGCTTTGCTGCTGCCTGGGCTTTTGATTTTGCTTTTTGCTGCTCTTGCTGCTGCTGCTTGCTGCTGCTTAGGGGAAAACCTCTAAAAGGGAGTCCCCTAAAACAAACCTCCACCACCCCTTCCCCCCCAATATAGGGTTTGGGANGAGGCACCGTCAACCCAGAACTTGGCTGCACAGCCTAGCTACTCAAGAACTGAACAAACTTTTCTAAACTTGAAAACACATTCACTGCCTTTGATAACTCCATCCTGATTCCCCTCATTATTATATTCCCTATTATATCTGGTAATAATTATGATCTTTGAGCACTGAGACATGACTTGTGCCAATTTTGCAATATCGTATGGTCACCAAAAACAGATGCAATGAGGGCACACACCAAAGACTTATCATTTCCACTCTTTTCACATCTTTCCTGATTTTATCATGTTCACAGTAAATATGGTCTAATAAATCAACTTTGCTTTGTGATCACTCTTTCATATTTGCTAGAACAAGCTTCATCTCACCTGCTGCTTATTGTTCCTTTTGGACATTCCTTTGAGGCTTTTCCTCTGGGTCATGACCTACATGTTACTGTGAATCTGATGTTTTGTTCTGGATTGCCCTTTCTGTATGGACCATTTAGCTCAGTTTTGCCTTGACTCAACTTGTTGACATGCTCTTCCTTCTTTGTCCCAGCTTTTAATGGTTCCTATCCAGACGTCTCCCACCCTCTACAATCGATTTCAACCCCAGACATAAGAGCATTTGTTCAGCACTTGTTCTAGAAAACAGACGGAGGAACTGCCTTCTTTCTTTTACTGCCTTCCCTCGCCTCTCTCACTTCTTATATCCGTCCCTCTCTCTCCAATATTTCAGAAGGAAAATCTTTTTCTATATCTTTGCCTTGGTTTGAAAGACTGGTGTCTGCTAAGGAA
>VWYO01011665.1:0-59312 GCA_013400275.1 Rhadina sibilatrix
GTTCCAAAACCCAGGACACTGTGGTTGAGAAAAAAACCCATAGTTTGAAACTATTTGTGTTGGAATAAAATCCGAACAAACTCATGAGAAGCCTGCATGTTTTAAAATAGGTTTTAAAGGCTCACGGTAATGTGCCAAAATACAGATCTGTTTACTGTGGGGGAAGAGGGAAATCCCTTATACTTCTGTGTACTGGCTGACAGCAAACAGCAGTTTCAGAGGAAATAGGTACAATTGAGAAACTGATGACATCCTTCATTTGACTATTACATTTGCCGAGGCTTCTTGCAAGGTGAATAGGCAAAAACCATTCTAAGATAATCGAATTTTTATGAGCAGTCGTGGCTTAGAGTTATCTTTGCCATTGTGGGTAGACACATAGAAAGCTACAATGAAGTGTTTTAGCATTTGCATAGTGAAAGTGGCGTACAGTGAGTAATGGAGAATTGTGAATCTAGCACTATTTCATGATCAGAGTTCAAATGCTTAAATCTTTTGGGAGTGAAGGAAGTGTCACTGTAGTGAGAAATCTCTCTTTGAGAAGATATTTTCTTTTTGAGGAAGTTCTCTTTCAAATGTGAACCTCTTGTTGAGGTAGTTCTCTTTCAAGTGTGAAGCCCTGAAGTGCTCTGTTCCTCACTGTCTGGGCATGCTGCCATATTGTCTACTTGTGACTTTCCTGACCAGAGAAGGAGGAAATCCACAAAGCCCTCTGTTAGCTAGAGTCATGTTCTAAGTTTTGGTAACAGTTGGCGTAAGGACAAGGGTGTTTCCTTTCTGCAAGCAAAGTGGTGGTGTGAGGGGCATTTGAATTATAGCATTGGAATATGGGATGATGAAAGAGTTTCTCGCCTGTGGAGACATAAACTCTACTGGATCAACTAAGCCTGGTAAAGTTCTCTTCAGGATGCTTAAAGAAAGTGTAAGTCTTTTAGAAAATAATAATTATTGGTTATCTTTGGACAGAGTGGGGCATTGACTGGATACCAGATCAGTGGTAGTTGATGGCTGTCAGAAGGAAATGGTGCACAATTTATTTCTGGATGTGCTCTCTTCCTTTTTGATTACAGCTAATGGTGGGAAATAGTCTGGTATTTTACTAATGATCTGTAGGAGAGGAAAGTTGTTAAAATTACAGACAACTTGAAGCTCAAAAGATCTGCAGAACTACTGGAGCACCAAATTATTTCAGACTATTCTTGTGAAATGCAGAAAAAAGTTAAGAATATTGGATGGAAATATGTGTAAGATACTGTGCTTAGAGAGATATGTCACTGAAACAGATAAAGGACAGCCGCATTTATAGTAAGGAGTGCCTGAAATGGCAATATTAAACTTCAGGGAGAATACCTTTCAAATGAAGGGATACAAAGAATGAGATTGCCTTTAATTATTGAATCATTTTTGCAGATCATCAGGGATTGGTTTGGCATATGTATGTCATGAAGAGCAGCTCTGGTGTTTATCCAGATCTGAAGAGAATAGTTTTTATGGTTTCTTTTTTACAAAGCTTCTTCTGGTGCTCTTTAGTCATGTTTTTTAGTAACTAATGGTACAGAGACTATGTAACCCTCAGTGACAGATTGCTCTTATGAGAAGGCTTTAGAATGGATGGGGTGAAAAATGTCACTCCTAATAACAAGAAGGTTCTTTACCTTCTGAGAAAACTAGTCTCATATTGTTTCTGCTGCCCTCCAGCATCAGTAACAAGCTCAGACACTCACTGTAGCTGGAGGTCTGGACAGCTGCATGTTGGTGTGTGAGGTCAGTCTGAGTCAGCCCATTCCTTCTGACAATGGCTTTTGACTGAGTAGAAACCGTAGTTGCTCTTGTTCTAGTTTGATGGGTGGTGACTCAAATCTAGACTGGATATTCCAATCAGAATTCTTGAGACTTGTCTGCATTGTGTTTGTACCAGTTTGACCCCAGGTTTCCCTTAGTGATGTTTCATTCTACAAGCCCATTTACTCATGGTGTGGTAACACAGAAGCTTCTTGAGCTGGTGCCTCCTAGGAGCAACCACCAGCAAAGGAACCCCTGAGCTTTTATGCCTTCACAGTCCAAGCATGGGAAAGTCTCAGCTCTTCCTCCTGAGTTTCTGGCTGCTGCAGTGTCTCTGTGTCTGGTCACCATGAAAGTCTGGCCACAGCCTTAGGGTACCCATTTGGGGTTCTGCAATGTTGGCAGCTTGAGAGAAAACATACCTGTGAAAGGACAGAGTTCATTCTGACTGTTTCTTGTTGTGGGATTGAAAATACTGAATTTTGTGGTGCCTGTCCATTTTGTAAAACTGTCTTTTAGATTTGGATGCTGAATCTTTCACTGATCAAAACATGCGTGTTTACATTACAGATATCAGGGAGTCTCATTACACCTTGTGCTTTCATTGTGTTTTGAGGTCTAATGAGTGGTCACAGAAATATTACCAACTCTGCTGCTGTGTGTCTGGCTGGCTGCTGTAATTCTTGTCCGATGGTCGTTTTGATGTACTGTGCAGGCATTGAAAACTGTCAGTTTTATAACCACTATGTAGATTAGTGTAGAATATTGGTAAATAAGAGTATAATTCTTGTTTTAAGAAGAAAACTCAGCCATAACTAAGAGGAAATTAGGACTTTATTTGTATTTCAGCAGCAGCTAATGCTAATTTTTAAGGATGCTTTATTGTATATGCTGAAGACATGAAACATAGTTAGCTTTATTTATGTTGGAAGACTTCATACAAGATGAATAGCCTAAAATCATTTTAAAGATATCTCTGCTGTAATCAGCACATATTGCTGTTGATAGAAATTCTGTGCCAAGGAGGAGATAATAACTCTAAATCTTAGAACTTAAGTTGTTATATCACCCAGTACTGAGAACTACTTACCCTACCTAAACATTTTAAAGCTTTTATTAACTATGGAGGAATTATGTTAGATGCCAGCTTCCTGTACATGGTAAATTGCTTCCATTTGTCAGTATTGCTTGAGTTTTCCAGGCTGCAGCAGTCAAAAATCAGGTTTGCTCTGACATGTTAATGCCTATAAATGACATTTGAATGTCTATGAATTTTATCTTTGCAAAAACTTTTAAGAGTTGTTGTTACTAATATTACTGTTATTGCTATTATTATTAATTATTATTACTATTATTTCTACTACTACTACTATTATTATTCCTCCTGAGCATCAGCTTTGCTTTCGTGGGTTGTTTTCAGCTTTCTGCATTAATTTCATTGTGGTACCAGTAGTATACCACAGTGGAAGCGATACGCACACGCAGGAGTTGAAGCCACAGTTCTCTTGCACTCTGGCTTATATGTGGGCTGGCTGGACTCTTACTTGTTTTGGTTGTGGAGCTGAAGATGACATCCTATATAAGTTGGTCAGTTTGTTTATCAGATCAACAGAGCTTGTGGATTTCATTACAGTTTTGGGCCAGTTTTGGAGCATTTCAAGTTCAGTGGATAAACGGAGAAGCAGAAATAAGCGAAACAAAGCTTATGCAAATAATAATGGCTTTATACAATTCAGCATGGTGTTAGATGATGAGAAAGGTTTGGAGTGATTATGCTTTACTTACATGAGGAAATTAATGTTTCAGCACCCAAGACAGATTTAATTTCTATTTAAAAATTAAATTAAAATTTAATAATTAAAAGTCTAATAATAAAAAAATTAATAATTAAATTTTTAAAAAATTAATCAAAGTCTAGCAAATACCTGAGAAGGTGATAGTCTTACTTCATGATATAAGATTACTTTTATTTAAGAGCTATAATTAATATAACCATTTCTTATTCCTTTTGTTATCAACTTGTAAGTATTATCTGTGACCTGAATTTGATTTTTGACTATGCTTCTCATTCAGATATCACTGTGGAAATGTAAGAGTGGTGGAAGCAGTTTCCTGTGCAGCTCTTATATCCGTTTGCTTTCTTGACTGTATAACTTTTGTCCTCAGCTAACTTTTCCCCTTGATTTTAACATTTTAATAGAGTTAATCTAAGTGTGAAACCTTTACATGGATGTAAGTTATAAATCAAGGAGTAATAATTCCTCATTGTTATAAACAAAACTGACTGTATTCATAAAGCTAGTATTGTAGACTTTAGTTTTATTGTAGATAGAGCAATGTGTGTGTAAAATGAATTATTGATGATTATTGTAGGACTCTAATGTTATGAATGAAAAGCCAAGGTAGTTAATGCATGGAAGTCATAGTTTCTTGTAGTTAATTACAAGACTACAGTTAAAATGTTAAACATCTGTTTAAAAATTACTGTCATGTAGGAATGTGAATCTCAAAGCTATTCTGAATAATTGTTATAATCTAAAAATATAGAGCAAATAAAATAGTTTCTATACTGACTTTGTTTAAAATAAACACGTCTAGCAATTCTTTCTTTTTAATCTACCTATCTATATAGATGCTTGAACTGAAGTGGTGTCTTCCACTAAAATACATTTTCAAGGCAATTTTTTGTTGGCAAGAGTATTGGGTTTGCTAGTTTTGATAGCAGAGGGGTGGTTTCTGTGGGAGACTGCTGGAAGTTTCCTCCATGTCCAGCAGAGCCAATCCCTGGTGGTTCCAAGATGGACATGCTGCTGGCCAAGGCTGGGCTGGTCAGAAATGGTGGTAACACTCCTGTGTTAACAGATTTAAGAAGAAAAAAAAGTTGTTGTGCAGATGTAATTGTGGTCAGAGAAGAGTAGGGTGAGAACATGTGAGNGACCACAACCCCCAGTTGCTGTCTCCCTGTGCTGCTGGGGTAGGCAGCAGAGCTGGAAGGAGGGAGTGGTGGCAGGAAGCTGTTTTTCAAGGGTTATTTTACTTCTCATTATCCTGCTCTGATTTTGACAGTAATAAATTCTCTTCATATCTCTAAATTGAGCCTGATTTCCCATTACAGTGTTTGATGAGCGACTCCTTTTATCAACCCACAAATCTTTTGTTAAAATTTCTTTCCTCTGTCCAGCTGCAGAGGGGAGTGAATGAGTGAATGGCTTTGCTGGGTGCCTGGCCTGCGGCCAGCATAAACCCTCAACAGCAGGCCAAAACACCCTTGTATTTAAAATGAATCCAAACTTGGATGATAATTTTGGAAACTTTCCTAATATTTTTTCTTCAAAATGGTGTTCTTTTTCTTCAGCTGGTGTGTGCTAGTTTGCTCACTTCATGAATGACATTATTTTCTTCCTTTTCTGAAATGCCATCCTGTGAGACAAGCAGTCTTTTGCACTGTTGGTAGCCAGTTTTTCCTTGAATGGCAGGTTTGGTAGGGTATCCTGTCACTCAACAGTGATACTTATATTATTAAATGTAAGTCATTCTAGATGATCAACGTCTGTCAACATTTGTACCTGTATCTGCATTTTACTTGCTGCAGCTGATTTTGCTGCTCACAGTTTCTCTTGGAGATGCTGTTACATACAGTTATTAGTCTGCTGCAGTGCAGGCTTTGCAAAATCCATACATTTGCCAGAATTGAGAATTAGGACTGTTTTCCAATCCAGATAAAATATGGAAGAGAATTAGCCACACCCATCACTCTAGCACTGAGTTTCTGTTGTTAGGAGGTTGGTTTTTTTTCTCTGATTTAGATTGAAAAATCCTATCTTTTTTGTAGTGTTTCTGCCAGTTCTCGGACGATAGCCTTGCTGTCACAGCTGGAGAAGATCAATTTGGACTCTGTAGTAGGAGAATCAGACCATGCCAGATATGTTACCTCAAAGATCCTTCATCTGGTCCAGAGTCAAGGTAATTATCTAAGCTTTGTGGTTTTAGTAGTTTCCCTTTTGACCCTTGCTTCTTGTATCTCCCTTGCTGGACTTAAGTTTTTGTTTAGTGAACTTGATTATCCATCTATTTTTGTCACTGATTTTTGAAAACTTCTATTTTTTTTTAAGACCATGCTTAATGTCTCTAGTATAGTATTGGTAGTGCTGAGTCCATTTTGTGTTGTCAAATAATTTAAGTAATAATTCACTTCATATGTATATATGTCTGTGTGTGTATATANTGTATTATGAAATATATTGTTAATCTATGGAGTCTTCAAAACTTGTGTTGGTCTGTAATGAATAGATAGTGTCTTTAAGTTACCTACTTTTGAATTTCTTTCCCTTATATTTAGATATTCTAACAAATTGCTTGTCACCTATCAGTTCTAACGGATGTGTAGTATGCTACAAAGTGTATTTTAATTGGTTTTGTGGTTAATTTCGGCTGCATAGTGGGATGGTTGCTACCTGGGTGCATCCGAAGTTCTACTTAATTTTGTGGTGGCAATTCCTCCTAGCTTTAAGTATCCAAACTATTTTATTGGACTGCTTTGTTAAACACAAAACTCTTTTTTATTGCAGAATACAAGAGATCCTCAAACTATTCTAAATATATTGAATATTCTCATTGAGGTAGTCTCAGTTGGTAAGTTTTCATAAAGGAGTAATATATGATTGTATTTATGCTTTAATTTTCAGATATTTTTTGTGTATTTTTGCTAGTTACTTTTTATTGTTGAGGGGTTTTTTTGTAAATTATTACTTTGGTTTTTGGTTGTTGTTGTTTGCTGAAGCATATGCAGAATTAAAAGAATGTAAAGACTGAAGTTACCTTTCTAATAATCCTACATAATAGTTTATGTTGCTATAAGTGTACATATAGCATGCTCTTGCATAGTGCAGTCACATATAAAGAAAATATTGCTGTTCTAAAGACTAACTTCATGATAACTGTATCTTAGATATTTAATTGTTCTTTGGCTTTAGATGTATCAGTTCAATTTTAATTTCTAGGTGGTGGTCGGAGAGCAAGTGTGTTAGTCACCAAAGGAGGGACACAGATCTTATTACAGCTGCTTTTGACAGCCAGCAAAGACTCTCCACCAAACGAAGAACTAATGGTGCTTCTTCATACTCTTCTTGCAAAAATTGGTCCAAAAGGTGATATTATGGCTTAGTAATTACAGTTTTATAATTGAAACTTAATATTTTTTGTGTTATTGTGTAACTATCTACATACTCAGAATTGGAAGAGAAGGAAAAAAAAAGGAGTAAATTAGAGGGGAGGAAAGAGTGGTGGAAAGTAGGTAAGCAGAGTTGACATCAGTAGAAAGAATTTAGTAATTTAACTTCTGTTTTTTAACAATTTCAAAATTAGAGNGTGTGTATATATGAAAAGTAGAAGTATCTGGAAGGCAGCTTCCTTACTGATATTTTTCTTTACTTTTTTCCTAGGCCATCACAAGATGGTTGAACAATTGAAAACAAAAATTAGTTTTAAAATTGCTTAAGTCTTTACTTAGTTCTATGCACTTATATGCATTTTAATAGGTTTTATTATTTGCAGTATAAATTTTCTTGTCAATTTGTAGATGATAACTTATTTTTTTTCTGCAAGCCAGTATTGGTCTTTTTCTCTGACAGAAAAAACCAGGAAAGAGATGACTTCTAAGGGCTCCACTGGAATAGAAGTTATCCTGTCAACCCTAGAGGTAAAATTTTCTAATTTTTGTGGTTATAGGTTCATAGCAGCTTTGCATTTTATGGTTATGAAATATATATATATATATATATATATAATAAATTTATTATTATATTTGTATTATGAAATATATTGTTAATCTATGGAGTCTTCAAAACTTGTGTTGGTCTGTAATGAATAGATAGTGTCTTTAAGTTACCTACTTTTGAATTTCTTTCCCTTATATTTAGATATTCTAACAAATTGCTTGTCACCTATCAGTTCTAACGGATGTGTAGTATGCTACAAAGTGTATTTTAATTGGTTTTGTGGTTAATTTCGGCTGCATAGTGGGATGGTTGCTACCTGGGTGCATCCGAAGTTCTACTTAATTTTGTGGTGGCAATTCCTCCTAGCTTTAAGTATCCAAACTATTTTATTGGACTGCTTTGTTAAACACAAAACTCTTTTTTATTGCAGAATACAAGAGATCCTCAAACTATTCTAAATATATTGAATATTCTCATTGAGGTAGTCTCAGTTGGTAAGTTTTCATAAAGGAGTAATATATGATTGTATTTATGCTTTAATTTTCAGATATTTTTTGTGTATTTTTGCTAGTTACTTTTTATTGTTGAGGGGTTTTTTTGTAAATTATTACTTTGGTTTTTGGTTGTTGTTGTTTGCTGAAGCATATGCAGAATTAAAAGAATGTAAAGACTGAAGTTACCTTTCTAATAATCCTACATAATAGTTTATGTTGCTATAAGTGTACATATAGCATGCTCTTGCATAGTGCAGTCACATATAAAGAAAATATTGCTGTTCTAAAGACTAACTTCATGATAACTGTATCTTAGATATTTAATTGTTCTTTGGCTTTAGATGTATCAGTTCAATTTTAATTTCTAGGTGGTGGTCGGAGAGCAAGTGTGTTAGTCACCAAAGGAGGGACACAGATCTTATTACAGCTGCTTTTGACAGCCAGCAAAGACTCTCCACCAAACGAAGAACTAATGGTGCTTCTTCATACTCTTCTTGCAAAAATTGGTCCAAAAGGTGATATTATGGCTTAGTAATTACAGTTTTATAATTGAAACTTAATATTTTTTGTGTTATTGTGTAACTATCTACATACTCAGAATTGGAAGAGAAGGAAAAAAAAAGGAGTAAATTAGAGGGGAGGAAAGAGTGGTGGAAAGTAGGTAAGCAGAGTTGACATCAGTAGAAAGAATTTAGTAATTTAACTTCTGTTTTTTAACAATTTCAAAATTAGAGTGATTGGTCTTGTATTTCTTTGATGTCAGACAAGAAGATTGGCATGAAAGCAAGAATAAACGGTGCCCTAAACATATCATTGAATTTAGTGAAGCATAATTTACAGAACCACAGGCTAGTATTGCCATGTCTTCAAGTATTAAGAGTTTATTCAACCAACTGTAAGTATTGCAGACAATTATTTTCTTTCGTGTGTGAATAAAGCTTTTTATCTAGATAAGGTTAAAATATCAATGCTGAGTGCTTGTTTAATGTTAGTTATTTAAACTGTTTTTTTCTGAGAATTTTCTCTTTAGTCCTCAAAATGCATAAATTCTAGAAAAATAATTTTTTCGATCAGTGCTATTGGATATGTGGAACTTTGAGCCATCTAATTTGCATAAGTGCTGATGTTTAAAGCTCTAAACCAGAAAT
Source organism: Rhadina sibilatrix (assembly GCA_013400275.1). NCBI lineage: Eukaryota > Metazoa > Chordata > Aves > Passeriformes > Phylloscopidae > Rhadina > Rhadina sibilatrix. The sequence goes on from VWYO01011665.1 coordinate 9,142, forward strand.
ATAAACATTTTGCTTGCAGAAACAATTAGAGTTAAATAATTATTCTCTTTATTATTCATTTTCATGTTTTTTATTTCTGATGTTTTGTTTTTGTATTACCAATTTAAAACTTACTTGATTAACGCAGAAAATATTTCAATTTAACCTAATTATTTCTTAATTTAATCTTTTCCTTACTCTTTTTGTTCAAGAGCTCCACTTTCCTCTGGGCTGATATTCTTCCACAAGAGCCTAGTTGTTTTGGCAGGCAGTAGGAAGTTGATAAAAATAGTGTGGTTCTTTGTGTATCTTTAGTGACAGTTAGATGCTCTTATTTTTTTTTCGTTTGAGCTTGTGATGTTTGTTCATCTTCTTATTTAAGTGCTAGAAATTGAAAACATGGCCGTGTTCCCCCCAGAGAACTGGTTTGATAATCTGTAAGATTATGTTTTCAGGTCATTCACATGAGCAACTATAATTCATAAAGCCCTAATATTTTCAAAACATGGAAGCTTTGTTTCTGTTGAGCTGTCTAACAGTGAGGTAAAATGCTTCTAAAATGAAAAGTGTAATACAGATAATTACATTTGTTACATTGCTTATCTGAAAACTTGCTTCATCCTGAAAGTAGGACTAGTCTCTGATGTCTTAAATCAGTTCTATTTTTCTATATTCATCACTTTTTATGAAAAGAGAAATTAGTAGTTTCTGATATTCTGATGAGTAGTACTTCTTCAAGTTTGTGTACAGTTACTATTAGAATAAGTCCTAACTTAGATTCTGGTATGATGCTGCTGCTAGTGATGCTGAAATTTCCACTTGGGTTCATGTATTAAATTATACAGTTATAACAGCATTTATTATATTGAAGTAAATTCTTAGCTGTTCTCTTCCTAGTTTGTTAGTTTATTGCTGAACACATTCAGGAATGAAATTTCCGTGCCTATGTCAGCAGTTTGTATTTTCAGCTGGTTGTTTGACTTCAAACATATACTTTAAGCACATATTTCTCTAACATAGGTCTTGGCATAATTTCTTTTCATTTGCTCCCTTTCAAATAGATTACTTTTATAATTATTTTTTCTGAGAACATATCTTCATGACATGTATTTCAGGAAAGCTATACCAATTGGCATTTTTAAATTTTATAGCAGACTCTTGGATTCCAAATCCCGGTAAATATACCCATTTGTCCGAATACTGAAGGGTAGTAGCAAATCATAGAACCTGAAATTTTAGAAAACCTGCTGTTTCAATAAACTGAATTTCTATAAAGAAAATTCTTTTTGTGTTGTGTCTTAGTAACAAAGAAAGCAGAGGCCTGCATAGGAAGTAGAATGTGATTTTATTTGTAAAGTAATAATTAACGGTTCTTCTTTTCCAAGTTTTATCAGGATTTGGTCGTCATGCTAATTATGTGCAGAATAGTGTCTGCTTGTCACTGTATGTCTTAAAGGACAAAAATGTCTAGCAGTTTTGTACTTCAAAATTAACTTGTGTGAATTTGAGTTTTGAGTATATCAATCTTTTTCTTTTGCCTTTCTTACTACATTATATTAAAATAGATTGCTTTTGACTTCCAGCTGTAAATGCAGTATCTCTGGGAAAGAACGGAGTAGTAGAACTGATGTTCAAGATCATTGGCCCTTTTAGTAAAAGGAACACTAGCCTTATGAAGTAAGTAAGATTTTTTTAATATACCATATGGTAAAACTTTGTATGTTTTTTCAGAACTTACTTGTAAATGAAAAACAATATTGGTGAAATCAAATGCAATTAATATTTGGAGACTAAAGTGAAGGAGATGGGAAGGAGTACCACAAATTCAAGACATTTAAATTTTCCCCAGTTAGAGTAACACAAAATACTTGAATGTCTAGTTGCAGTACTAGTAAAATAATATACATTATTTTTTTATCTCTGATATTCCTTCATGGAAACTGTACAGTGGTTAACCCCAAATCATAACAAGCAGATCAAGACAATCCCATCATATTTCAGTTTGTTTCTACAGCACCAAGTCTGTCAGAGTTCAAGAGCATTTGGTCAATGCTCCCAGGCACAGGGTGCGACTCTTGGGGGTGGTGCTGTGCAGAGCCAGGACTTGGACTTGATGATCGTTGTGTGCCACTTCCAATTCAGCTTATTCTGTGATCTGCTCTGTGCTTTTAGTGTGACACTATCCCTTTTTATTTGGTAACAGAATTTTCTTTCCATTTTTCTGAAAAACAAATAGACATCCTGAGCAAGAACATAAAACATAAAATAGGAAGCCCCAGCAATATCCCTCTAGTGTGCTATTGGTTAAAAAAATTAAAAGTCACTATGTAGGTGAAAGTGGTGACTTTAGATTCCCACTCTGGTGGTGGTTGTAGATTTTGGGGTTTTTGTTTGGTTGGGTTTTTTGATTTGGTGTGGATTTTTTGGGTGAATGTAGGGTTAAGAAGTAGCTAAGTGGCTGTAGCTGAAGAGAATCCTTTCTTTAGATATTCCACCTTTTTTGAAGTACATACTAGTGGAAAACAAAATTTTTCATCTGATTAGCAAAGTATTAATCTCATACTGTGCATATTCTAACTTCTTTACAAAAGAAATAGCGTTATTTGATCAAAATCTGGTATTTGTGGTCACAGGAGTAGTGTTTCAAAAACGTGTCCTGTTCCTTTAAGGCTCAGCTAAAATTCCACATATGAATGTACTATTCTATGATGTGACTAATTATGATATCCTTGTTTATGGTCTAAGATCAGATGCATCAAGTCTATCTTCACAAAGGGGAAAAATAAGCATATATGTTTTGTAGTTGCACAGTTGGATTGAGAGAAGATATTTAGGTACAAGAAAAATCTCATGCTGACCATCTTGTGTTGTAGTACAGATTGGTAGGCATTGCTTTTCAGTATATTCACATATACTGCTGGTATTGACCTACAGTTTTCTAAAATAATGTCCTTTACTTTGTCGAAGTACTTTTTCTGCTGCTAACAAAGACACATATCAGAATACCACAACCAGTGAGTGTCAGTCATAAACATTACATTGTCACGGTGTTTTTGCAAAAGCTGAAAGTTTATATAGATATTGCATTGATATTTTTAAGCTTTGTCATCAGAGTTCAGATACATCAGAGATACATGATCTTCTAGTAAAGTAAAATATAAAAGTGAAGTCTGTGCTACAGTGCAACCAGGAAAACAAGAAGTTAGACTCTTTATAAGTCTGTAAGCACTAAATATTTTGTATAGTTTTACAGTGTTGTAGATTAAGCTTACTGGTTGGTTGCTGTTTTGACTTTTCTTGTTATGTTGACAGGGTTGCTTTAGACACACTTGCTGCATTGCTAAAATCAAGTAAGTGTTTGACTACAAGAAAATGTCTACTTGAGCTATAATGGGGGTGTGTGTGTATATCAACACAGCAAAACTAAACATTAAGTTAGTGGCCAAAACAAAAATAAAGCTAGGAAACCTAGAAATAAGTTTCATCTGCAGTTTCTGGTGCTTTATTTATGTTGTATATACATGTATGTTTAATACTTGGTTACTCTTTCATCAGTTATGCAGCAGAAAGGCTGCACTGCTTCTGCAGAACTGATCTGGATCCAAGGTGGACAAATATCTTTTAACATTCACTTGCCTCAGCCATTCAGTAATAGATATCTATAGCTTAACTCCCGTGCCTCTTTTTTTACACATACATTTGAAAATATATGTTGGATGGCTAGGGAAAATACAGGTATTCTTCAGTACCTTCCTGAATAATTAGGACTTAGGTCCCAGTAACAAATCTGTCAGTGATGCTAATGAAGTAGAATTAAAGGTAACAAAACCAGTGGTGTGTTTCCAGACATGGAATGTCTCAGCCAGCAGTAATTGATCCTCACAAATGTAATCTTTGCAGATTTTGAGCCAGCATTGTAACTAGCAAGGAATTAAAAACTCATTTTCTCCAAAGAGTTGTGTTAAAGCAACAGCATTCATAGTAGTTTTAGTGGAGTTGAATAAGAATTGAGATGTGATGAGATTTGCAGAAAACCATATCACACAAATGGTGGGAAATTTCTGTACTGACTGTAATAGGGTATGTGAGTTTATTCAGGTTTATTCAGTGTGATACCTTGGTCTTATAGGTTTGTGTATTTATGAATTTTGCAATTTCTCCTTGTGAGGTTTAGGGACAGAAATATTTCCAAATTGTTGTCAGTCTTCTATTCTGTAAATTGGCAGTTAAATTCTAATATTGGGGAGGAAAATGGTGTTCAAAAGGTGTGCTTTTAAAACAGGAGGTCTTGTTCATTTATTTAGAGATGTCTTCTCATTAGTGGTTTTAACTTGTAGCTTCATAAACTTTATATAAGTAAATCTTTACATGATGACATTAATCTACTATGTATTCCAGCTGTCATAGTGGTTACCCAGTATTTGGGGTAGAAGTATTTTCAGCTTATGAAATTTGAGTGATAGTTGTAAAACTGTATGGTCTGCAAGTGAAGTTTTTTTCAAATCTTGTATCTAGACAGTGTGTGTGGATAGTGATTTATAGAAATATTTTATAGATACTTTATAGAAATGTATTTGTTTTTTAATTTACTGGGTCACAGGATCTTACAATTGCCTTTTAAGTATAATGCATGCTGTTCTTCAGTAAACCATGAAAATTACATCAAATGTTCTAAGAATGAAGTTCAGGCTACTGATCTCAGTTATCCAGTTGTTTCTGTTTAGGTTGATGTAAAACTCTTCTAAGGGTGGCTGAAGTACTACTCAAACTGAAACAATTCAGTTATTTGGATAAAAAGAATTTCAACATCGAAAGTAAAATCTGAAAGTAATATTGAAGTCACTGGGCAATTTTAATTTTCTTTCCTAACTCTTTTTTGCAAAGAAACAAATGCCAGGAGAGCAGTAGACAGAGGATACGTGCAGGTGCTTTTAACGATTTATGTTGATTGGCACCGTCACGATAGTCGACACAGATACATGCTGATTCGTAAAGGAGTGTTACAGTGCATTAAAAGTGTTACAAACATCAAACTGGGAAGAAAAGCATTTATTGATGCCAATGGGATGAAAATTCTTTACAACACTTCACAGGTAAGTTTATCCTGATAAGGTTTTTTTATGTTGTTGTTTTTGCCTCTTTGGCTATGACCTCAGGTTTGTCATATTACTTTTATGAGAGTCATGGTCATTCCTGATTATGGGAGTAAGGATTATATTCTGTACCACACGTTCTGTACAGAATTAAATTTGTATTTGCTGGTATTCTGCTGTGGCTGTCTCTGGGAGGGGCAGTTGAACTTAGTTTTAAAAAAGAGAGGGTAAAAATGCCTTTCTATTTTGAAGTTTGGATTTTTAAAAAAGGTGAATTTGAGTTGGTAGAAGTTTTTCTGTCCTTCAAAGAAACATGAACCAATTTTTTTGTAGAGAGTATATAAATGTAGTTTGCTTTCAACTGGAGAAATACTTTTCGTTATTTTCCTGTTAACAGGAGTGCCTTGCAGTAAGAACTCTTGATCCTCTCGTCAATACATCCAGCCTAATAATGAGAAAATGTTTTCCCAAAAATCGTCTTCCTTTACCAACTATTAAAAGTGCTTTCCATTTCCAACTCCCAGTTATTCCTTCCAGTGGTCCTGTGGCTCAACTGTACAATTTGCCTCCTGATGGTATGGTGATTTTGTAGTACTTTGTCCTTGAGTATGTCTAATTTTGCATTATGGAAGGTGGAATCAATTGCACTTTTTGCGTTCTTTGCTGAAAGGACTCTGAGACACTTCTCGATGAGAAAAGGGTCTATGACTGTTGGTGTGGAGCACCAATTTCTAATGTGAAGTTTAAAGTGATAGAAATTTTGTCCAGACACATGTAGTTATAAAATAAAAGAGGAAACAAGGACTAAAAGGTGATGTTCATCAAACTCTGAAGTGTAAAGAGGATAGGCTGTATTCAAACTTAAACAGTCTCTCCTTTTAATTCATGTAGCATATACATTCTGTGTGAAACGTGTTGTACTGTACATGCTGTCTTACAAGAGTGTGTATCCCTTCCATTCTTTCTGTTACTCTGGTGAGTTAGGATGGGATGAATTTAGATAAACATGTGCCATTTGAAACACTGCCTTTTTTACATTATTGTGGTTATTCCTTCATTTGCATTATGAGAAAGTAGAGCTATTTTCTTGGACTGTTGCAGTCTCTTATAAAACACTATACTGCAGACCATTTATATGGTTCTTTGTAGGAAATCGATTCATCCCATTGTGAACACCTTTCATTATTTTCAGATAATTAATACATGTTCCAATAAGGTGAAACAGCTTCAGACCTGGTAGAGCAACTAATGAAGTTGCTCTCAGAAGGTTACTCTAAAATGAAGGGTCAAAGTCAGCTTATTATTATCTTTTATTCATGATATCTCCTGAAAAAAAAAGTGATCATAATCTGAAAGAAGTAAGTTATCCTATTGGGGTTCATGTGGGTCAGACTCCAATAGTTCGAAGATGTTTATATTTTGTCCTCAAAGTAGAAAATAGGTTTAGAAGTGTGTTTCAAAACCCACAGAAATTAAATCTCTGCTTAATACAGTAGATTGGTACTGTAAATACCTGTTTAGAAATGTCCTAGTTTATTAAAGTGAAGTGATGATATGGGATTTTTTTAATAGGTTTGTTATCTGCTATAAAAAGAAGTGAAAAATCTAAGGAAATAAGATACACAGTGCTTTAAAAGGAAAAAAAGTTCTGTATTAAAAGACGTGGAATGTTGCGGGGGTGGAGGTCTGCCTTCATTAAAAGTATAGTCTTGTATAGTCAGTATTGTAAAAGCAGTACCTGTAGATACTAGGTACTGGTGTACTAGGGTACACCAGAAAATCAGCATGATTTGTAAACCTCTGAACGAGCCTTTTAATGACAACCAGTGAATTTCCTGCATGGAAAATACTATGAGAAAACATAAACCATCCCCCCCCAGCAGTAGCTTACTAGTTGGTTTTCACATTTTTTTTTCAAGGAGTAAGTGAAAAAGAAAAAAACCTCAGAATGCAGAAGATCTTCGAGCATGTATAATTGGATTAAAAGTATAATATGCCTTACAAAACCTTTTTGTATTGTAGTGGATGATGTAGTAGATGAAAGTGATGATAATGATGATGGTGAAACAGAATCAGAAATTGAAACTGAAACTGATGATGACAAGGACCAACATTTTAAGGTTGGTAGAGACGAAATAATTAGGTAAAAGTCGGGTATAGCAAATTTTTGTTTAAGTTGCTTGAATCTAGTATATAAACATATTAAGTGTTAGAAGCAGTTCGAGGAGGTTTTCAGGGCAATTTCTAAAATTAAAAAAGCTTTAGAAACTTAAAGAAGGTGGGTGTTGCTTGAAAATATCAACCATTCTTGTTCAGATTGCTTCAGGATTTTTATCAAAATTTGTTTGCTTCACACCTGGTATATCTGGAGTGCAGTGGAACAGAGCCACAGACTCCTTTAGCAGTGTTTTCTTCCCAGCTTTTACTTTTCTCAGCCTGCTTTTCTCACATAAGCTTGTCCCTATGTAGGAGCTTCTCTAACCTTTTCCAGCATTCTGAACTGGGCTTGACTGGAGCAGTATTTCAGCAAGGTAGCTGAAGTTCAGCCATTTGTAGAGGTGGACATCATACATCTTACTGTTGTACCACTTAGGGAAGGTATTCTGTTCTCCAGCTGCCAGTCGGGGCATGGATGGATATTTGGTCAGATCTGCCTTATTCTGTATTTTTATGTTACGTGTATGGATGAGTTAATGGAATTGTCTGTCCATGAACTGGAAAGACATATTTTATTTAAGGATGTCATGAGCCCTAATGGAGGGATTGTCTTCCATAGAAGTACAATTGTGTTGTCACTGCAATCAGATGAAGTCTTCACATTCCAGGTTCCAGTACTGAGAATATGCACGGATTTCATGTAAAATCTGATAACTGTATATAGTAAGTTTAGATGAAAGCGAGAAAATAGAAATGTTTGTAATATTGCTATTGAAATGGAGGCTTAGGCATTCTAATTATACCTAGCAGTCTAAATCTTCATGGTGAAAGCTGCAGTTCAGTTGATTTTGAAATAGTGGTATTTTATCTTTTAAAGCATGGCTGTGTCAGGAGTAAAGGTGAATGTTTCAGATTAATGTTGTAGAAGTTCATTAATTTTGGATGCAAGATTAATTTGTTCTGGTGATCTTTCAGAATGATGATATTGAGACTGATATTGATAAACTGAAACCTAGACAGGAATTGGGAAGACCCATAGAAGAACTGAAAATGTATGAGCATTTTTTCCCAGAACTTTTAGAAGACTTTCAGGTAACGTATATGATTCCCAGGACATTTCTGGCCACGTCAGGTTGACTCTGGAATATACTTTCTTTTTTTGGTGGCTAGTTCCTCTAGCCAAGAATCATGGGTCTGCAGTTCTGGACCTACATATGGGAGTACTTTATCCTAGGTTATTTAGTTAGGTGTTATGGTTGCTTTAGTCTTATTGAGAAGGGGGTACTGTGGGTAGATGTAAAGGAAAACTGTTTTCTGATGTCTGATTATTGCATACAGCAGAAGGTAAAATAGTGAAGAAGGATGATTTCTGAGAGTCCTTCATTGTATTAGGCATCTCCTTAAATGCTGCGCATCTGGTTAAAATAGATAGTTAAAGTATCTAGGCAATTGCATTGACTTTATTCTTTGTTGTTAATGAACTGCTTGTTCAAACTGCTTTAAGGCCTTCTTGTAAAAGATAAAACTTTGTTGCTCTGGTGCTTTATAACAGCTGTCACCTTTTAAATTACATGTAAGACAAGGAAGGAGAAATGTTTCTAATGTATATGAAACTTGGGAACTGTTTAGTTTTTTTTGTTAATAATTTTTTAAATTATTTTTCCACTTTGTTTTTTAAGGAATGGGATTTAGTTTCCAAGGAACCAAAGCCTTTTGTACCTGATACAAATTTGAGTGGACCTATTGTTGTTCCTACAGCCAGTGTGGAGCACTCTGCTGAAGCAAACCCATCAACAAAAGGAGTTGCTTTAAAGGAGTGCAATCCTTTATTGACAGAGGAATACAATAGAAGGCCAGTGTTTCTGGAACTACCAAAGAAAGATAACACGAAAGACAGTAGTTTACATCAGCAAAATGATCAAAGAAACATGCTTCCATCATGCCAGTGTCTAAGCCAAGAAATTGTGAAAGGTTTGGACAGAATCAGTCTTCAGAATGATGCAAAAAATGATCACTATGGTACAGGGTGTGTAGTAAAGAAGGAAAGCAAAGCTAGCCTTACTACAGTTGCTTGTAGTAAACCCTGTGAGCATGTTTCACCTTGTGGAGGTAGTCTCTTTGAAGGATCATCTGTCCAGCTGGGAAAACTCTGCTGCACTGGAGTGGATTCAGAGGAGGAGGAGGATTCCAGATCTAGTTCATCAGGAGAACATGTCATGCTTCAAGTTTCTGATGTATCACCAGTTCATGACTGTGATCTTTATCTTGAAATGGTGAAGAACACAAAGTCTATTCCGGAATACTCAGAAGTGGCCTATCCAGATTATTTTGGCCATATTCCACCCCCATTTAAGGAACCAATTCTGGAAAGGCCATATGGGGTGCAGAGGTGAGTTACCATACTACTTTTTTTTGTTGTTTTCATTCGTTTGAGAAACTGCTGTAGGAAGAGATGAACCTGGTGGTCTCCAGAGGTCCCACCCAACCCTTGTGATTAACAAGTACTGTTACACTGTTTACTTTGGCATCTAAAACTGTTTCCAATGAAAGGCATTTTGAAGGTGAGTAGGCATTGATCAGTACAAAGTCATAAAGAAGAACATAGACTGATTCTGTAATTGCTAATTCTGGAATTCAATTTCTAAATATGAAATTCAATTTATATTCTCCTTTTTTGCCTTCCCACCCCTTCCCATGTAAATTTTGTAGTTTGCAAAATAATAAACCAACCTACAAAACCCCCCTACCAACCAAAGAAAATCCTCACCTGAATGCTCCTTTCAGGTCTTAGCCAAGATAGGACAGTTAGTAATTAAAAGATTCTTCACCTCTTTTCTCTGCTGAACTAAAAATCTGTCTTTCAGGGAAACCTAGTGGAAAAAGTTAAAAAATTAATACACTTAATGTTTAGCTTTAGTGTTCAAAGTATAAGAGAATTTATAGGCAACAAATGCAGAGGATGCAGTTTGTGTTAGGTCCTGCAGAATAAAATACAAAAAAAACACATCAACACCCCCTTTTATTTCTTCACTGAGAGATAAAAGAAGATGATGAAGAATGATGAAATTCTTAATAATTTGTAGAAGTGGCATGAAGAGCTGACTAATGCACATAGTGAATTACTGTATGAAAGACATGTGAATACACTAGCAGAAGGTATAGTAGTAGCTGTGAGACCTCGTCACTTGCCTAAATGTGAGATTGAACACCTTCACCTTTATACTCATAACTATAACCAACTTAATAAGTTTCTTTGTATTTATGTTTAGATTATTAAAATGATTAAGAGATTAAGTATCTTTAGATGGTTGAGTGAAAATCCTTCAGCTGTTTTACACAAGCAATGAAAAAGTGATCTTTGTAGTGAAATGATAAGTGCTGAGACACTAATGATATAATGAATATATTGTTCTGTTGAAGGAGGATAATCTTCCCTAGCAGGTTATTTATTAGATAGATTCAGCTGATTTAGAAGGGAGATAGTCTTGAGTCAGGAATCACCTAAGAACTGCATTAAGCAAATGTTGCAATTCCTTAGGTATGTTTTTATAGTAATTAATAGTTCTGAATTTCCCCCTGAATTTTCCAAGGAAATTGAGTGAAGTCAGATACGATTTGTCATTCCAGTGTTCGTTGTTAGACGAAGAAGAACTGGAAAAATAAACCTTGTATGATTATACATAAGGCTGATTTCCAGACCATGAAGATAATTTTAGAGTATATTTTAACTTCAAAATATTTTAATTTTTTGTATTTTTTTTAATGTTGAAAGTAAGTTTTTGAGGTCTTGTGTGAATGAGGCTGAAATACCAGATAATATGGCTAAACTTGAATCAAAAATCCTGCATCATATTTTTAAGGAACACAGTTTTAAGAATTCAGTTTCCTACAAGTGACTCAGTCTTATTACTGCAACATAACTAACTTCTGAGAAGGAAACTTGTTTAAAAAGAGTGTAATCTTTTTATGATTCCATAATTTATAGCAGATTGTAAAAATTAGTTTGGTAGGGGACATGGGAAGTCTTTAAAGTAGTTTACAAAGCTGTGTCCAAACTCTTGTCATTCAATGTGATTTACGTTCTCTGTAATGTAAGCACTTAGCTACTTCTCATTGGGTAAGTCTTATTTAGAAAATAAGTGGTTGATTTAATCCATCCATGTAATTTGAGAAATTGTTGTATGGGGTCTGAGGTGTGACTTCATGGATTTTCTTCCTACTTTTATTAGAACAAGGTAGGGTTTGGGGGTTTTTCTTTAGTTTTGCAGTGTGCCAGATTAAGTTTTTGAATTTGTGCTTTGGAGTGCTTTTTCTTTATCTTTTAAATTTAGTAGCATGTAATTATCACCAAATATCTCACCAATATATTATTGTTTGGATAAATGAAATTGATAATGGCTGAAGTGTTTTATACTACTCTGTCTTTTTAGGAAGGAAGTTATTATATAGCAAAATACCCTATAAATTTGGGGTTTAATTTCTACTTTTTTCTATTCCTTAAAAATTTAGTTGGATTGAGGGTTTTTTCTGTACACTTTAGTGTTTTCTAATCATCAGGATCCACAAAAGAGTCATCTCTAAGCACAGGGCTGACATCAACAGTGTTGGTTCTAGAACTTTTTTTCGTTTAATTGTCTTTAAATAGCTTATCTTCATTTTTTGGAATGTGAAAATATCTGCTACTACTTTTCCTTCTTATGAGCATCTTGAATACTATTTCTTCTTTCATCTACACTGGTTACTATAATGGTATTTAAATGCCATTATTATTTATAAAATATTGATTGTGGATTTTCATTGATGGGTTTTGTCTTGGCAAAACTCCTGTGATATTAGGAAGTGTAATGGCATTTTAGAACTGAGGCATGCCAAGATTCTGATCCAAGATGCTTGAATTTTCTAAGATCAAGTGTAAGGTCAAAAATCTGTAATTCTGTCCTGAGCTGAACCTATTCAGATGGATTGTGGTGAGTCAGCCTTGTCACAACGTTGTCAGTACCTTGAACTTGTGACTTCATTTCTTTTTCAGTTAATTTCAATATAATAAAATGTGCTAGAGTTGTGCGCTTACCTTCTGTTTCTCATTTGTTAACAGTACTTATTTTAATTAAATTGAGAATTTCCAGGCTGAATGTACTTTAGCATTCTGTTTCTGTATTCTTCATTGTTAATCTGCCTCCTTTTCTTCTTATTGCAGGTGCTATGCAAGCTTTTCCACACAGCTCTGCTACTATATTTCATTCTTGAACTGCAACACATTCTTACTTTTCCAAGACAGGACTAGATACTGCCAATTGTGCAATGGTTTTATGATCTGGATAAACCTGACATTTGGCTGACATCACCAAATTCTTTCTTAATTGTTATGTAGTCGATAAATGAACCTAGATCTCCAGAGGTGAAAAGCTAGTTCACTAACACACTCACTGTACAACCTACTCCCCAAAACTCTTTAATTTTGATTATGGTAGGATTCATGTAAGTTACTAATGCTATCAAGTGTTGTCATGGACTAAAGCATTAACATAAGTAATGTTTGAGTAATTTCTGCTTCAGTTATAAAGTATGAAACCGTGTTTTTTTCCTGCAGATAAAACCCAGTGAATTCTGTGCATGAAAACTCAGTTCCCTCACATAGAGATACTGGATTCACTCAGCTGTGAATGCAGGTGTTTAAACTTAAGTACTTCTTGAGTTTGCACACATAAGTGGGGTGAAGCTGAGGTCTGTCTAAACTGTAACACTGTCTTCATGTCAACTTCGTTGGTTTTCCTGTATGAGACAATTCCTCTTTTGTGATTGGAAACAGTGATAATTTAAATGAGAACTCTGCTTTTCTTTTTTAGGACAAAAATCTCTCAAGATATTGAAAGGCTGATTTATCAAAATGATATTATAGATAGAGTTGTGTATGACCTTGATAATTTGAGGTAAGTTTTTACCTTTTTGTAAACATTATTCAGGTAATACTCTAAGCCAGTTCTACTTCCTCTGTGATGTGACTCATAATATTAACAGCAAATTTCATACAAAGTTTCATCTGACAATAACAGTGTTTTTGCTATCCAGGCTGCATTTGGAGGAAGATCAAAATAGTTTTTTAACTGCCCAGTGAGGACTAAAAGAAAGCTATTTGATTTAACTAAGTTTGTTTTATTAATTTTGGTCCCTTTTTCTGCTCATAGTTGTTCTGTACCAGAGGAGGCAGATGTTTTGAAGTTTAATTCCAAATTTGAATCTGGAAACCTGCGCAAAGTTATTCAGATCAGAAAGTAAGATATTTCAACTCTACATAGTTTAGGCCTTTTAGTTCTGCTTCTTAATGATCATTGATATGTTTTTGTTAATTTTCAGAAATGAGTATGATCTAATTCTGAACTCAGATATAAACAGCAATCATTATCATCAGTGGTTTTACTTTGAAGTTAGTGGAATGAAAACTGGCATTGGCTACCGGTTTAACATCATCAACTGTGAAAAGTCAAACAGTCAGTTCAACTATGGTAAGATATATTTCCCATACTTTGAGAGGAAATACGTAAAAAATACCTGTACTAGTCAACTTGGCTGTTTCCTTCCCTCCTCCATAGGATTAGCAGTATTCATGTTGTCAGTTTAAAGTCTTCGTTTTAATAGTGCTGCCAGAAAATGTTTTGACAGCTGTAGCTAAAATGAAGAAATGCATCTTAAACCAAAGGCTGTCAGTTTTTAAAATGAAGTTTTGTTGTGAGGCCAAAACAGAAGAAATTTACTGGTAACTGCAACTACAATTGTCTTAGGACCATTGGGCAGGGGAGGACAACAACAAAACCTGTTGATTCACACAAATCAAGAAGAATGACAGTTGTCATCATTAATCCATTTCTGCATAGGGCTAGATGTGCATGTAAGTGGAAACATTCCAAAACAGTTTTGTCTTATTGATAGTAAGAAAAAATAAGTCTACTTTGAAATGCTGGGGTTCATAAGTGACTACTGCTGTCTCTAGCAAGTAGAGTTTGCAGTATGTGCCTCATTCAAAAGTTTACAAAAGAAATTAACTGAAAATACCTTTCTTGCTCTTTTCTGGGGGTGTGCATGTAGTGTGTGTGTCACTCAGCTTAAAACTGTTGATTTTTTCCTGCTATATATTCTGAAATTTGTCCTTTAAGAAGGAAGAAATTCCTCCTCCCACCTCCAGCTTCAAACACTTGTTACTGAGTAATGTTGTATTCTCCTTTGTCATATGCTTTCATCTGCATTGATAAAGTCACAGAGTACCAAGTAGTTTAGACCAGTTTTAGACCAGTAGTAAGACGCTTTTAAGTTACTTACTAATCTTCAGCAGTCATCTTAGATCTTTTTTTAATGTTGTGCATACTTAATTAATAGTTTATTTTGATTTTTTTAATACACGGACAGAATCGGTCAGTGTAGTTGGCTAATCATCTAATGAAAAAATGATACTCAATTAGTATTGAGTTACTCTAACTTCATATTAAGTATTCAACTTAAGTTTACTATCAAAAAATAGACTTTAAAAAGTTACTTGTTAAAAAACAATTGTCCAGAAACATCAGTTATTTTTCAGTTATCTACATAAATGGATGATAATATCAATTTTTTGTGTTCTCTGTGAAGCCTTTTTGTAGTGTGAGTTGGATGGGGTGGAACTGAAGAATGCTTGTGGTCTACCATTCATGCAAACCTCAGCTTCCTTTTAAACATTCCATTTTGGTCTTCCATAGGTCTTACTCTTTTGTTTTGTTATTATTTTTGGAAAATCAGCAATCTTTTGTCACCTGGTTTAAAAAGCAGGCTGTACAATACCCAGACATTCATGAATACATACAAATGCACTCTGATAACGAGTAAATAAGTAGAGGTAGTGTGTAGACTTGTATGTAAGTGTTGATGTGGTCCATTACTGCTAATATGTTTCTGTTTAAAGGTAAGCATTAAAATGAGATGCATTTCTTCTTTCAGGTATGCAACCCCTTATGTATTCTGTTCAGGAAGCACTACGATCTCGACCATGTTGGACTCGTGTTGGGACAGATATTTGTTACTACAAGTAAGTGCACACACAAACCAAACATACATACAGCTAATCTTACACCGAAGATTAACATGAGGTACAATTTTTGAGAAGTACTTGTATCTGCATTTGATGTTAATCTGTTGTGAAAAGGGTTTTTTTTCAGAGTTACTACAGAGAGTAATATATGTGATAGAAAATATAGAAATAGAAATATACAGGTTCTCATTTTGTAAGCACACTACTAATATTTAGGCTGTTTACATTTTGTGCTTTTCTTAGAAATTGGACACTGTTTCTGGGAAGCTTTTAAGGGAACATATATATGCATGCTTACTTGAAACCTTATTAGTAACTTCCAGTAATACTGACCTCATGGTCCTTGTGATGAGCCTTCTGTAATCTGTGGTGGAATCATTGTAGAGGAGTTCTAAAACACAGGATGAGAATATGCAGCATATTGATATGTAATCCTTCTTGGCAGCTGTTTGCTTACTTTGGTTTTGTTTGTTTGATTTTGTTGCTTGTTTTTGTTTGCTCATCTTTTATCAGTGTGAATGAATGTATGTATCTGTTATAAAAAAGTATCTTTAAAGGTGGTGGGAACCTGTATTTAACCTGTATGTACATAGAAGAGAAATACAGTCACTAAGAATCCTTCTGACTCTTAGAGTGCTCAGAAATAATTAATAGTATGAAAAAAAAATACTCTAGTGAGTGTATTACCTTCATTTTTTTGATTTAGGAATCACTTTTCAAGAAGTTCCATTGCTGCTGGGGGCCAGAAGGGAAAGTCCTATTACACAATTACATTCACAGTGACTTTCCAACATAAGGATGATGTGTGCTACTTTGCTTACCATTATCCATATACATACTCAACTTTAAAGGTGAGTTTTGCTTATAGTCTGTTACATAAAGGAATATTTACAATATGAGTATAATATATAGCATTCATGGCTGAATTAATTTTTTTCTTTTTATGAAGTTCAAAATGCTCCTTACAAGGAAGAGTTTTCATAATATTAGTGTTTAGATTGACAAAATGTGTAGGTTGTTCTAATGAACAATCCCGAGAAATAAAATTGATGCTTACATGCTAAATGGGTTTCCTGGGTATCAAAAAGATGATTGTGTGACTGGAGCATGTCTCTTATGAGATAAGACCTTGAGAAGAGACAACTGAGAGGGTACCTCATCAATGTCTGGAAGTATTTGAAGGGAGGGTGTCAAGAGGATGGATCCAGGCTCTCCTTGGTGGTGCCAAGAACTGGGACAAGAGGGAACTGGCACAAACTGATGCACAGGAAATTCCATCTGAACATGAGGAGGAGCTTCTTTACTATGCAGATGACCAAGCCCTGGAACAGATTGCACAGAGAGGTTGGGGAATCTCCATCCCTGGGGAATTCAAGCACTGTCTGGACACAATCCTGTGCAGTGTGCTATAAGATGGCCCTGCTCGAAACAGGGAGGTTGGACCAGATGGCTCACTCTCGTGCCTTTCAACCTTATGCATTCTGTGATAATTGACTGGAAACAGTGCTCATTTCTTGGAGTGTTTGTGTTTGAGTTAAATGACTTGTATCCTGCTGTTATACATATACTTTTTGATAATTAAAGCTGCTGTAACCTAGATAATTAGAGATCTTTTTAGGTTTATGAATTGTCTAAAGAATTCTTCTGAAGCTTTTAATATGAACCAAAATTCATTTTGCTAGAATGTCTCTTGTTTGTCTCTGTCACAGCAATAAAAGCGAAGTAGAGGATTCAGTGGCCAGTGCATAGCAACTTTAAATGCAGCTTTTCACTAAACTATGCCGGCTTTTCAAAGAAGTACCTGTTAAGAGATGTTATAAGCAGCTGCTGCTTCCAGCAGCTCCTGGTCCTGGAAGCTCCTCCTGCCTAGCTGCTGGAGGCCAGCCAAGGCTCCTCAGAGTCTCTGTCCCAGGCTGATGGACAGGGCTGCTGCTTTCCTGTTTGCTTATATATTCACTAGCCAGGTTGAGTATAGGTCCCAGGGACAGAAAGAGACTTATGCACACACTTGTGCTTGTCCACTCCCCTGGGCAGGGCTGGCCACATGGACTGGCACGGACAAGGTGCACTCCTGTGTAATGCTACTGTGACTTGCCTAAAAGGTACAGACACCCCATCCTCCTCTGCAGTTGGTATGGATTGCTGTTCACTTGTAAAAGTACAAGCCAGCCTATTCTCTAGAATCACAAGCCTGTTTGTGGAACACTGGCACAGCTCATCCATGCCATAGCCCTGCCTCGATCTCAAGTCTCTCTTACCTGCTGTGCACGCCTCCCATTTGCAGTCTAGTCCAGCCTCACGCTCACTAGCAAATAGTTGTGTGCGCTTGCACACTCATCTCAGAGGCCCTCTGCACTTGTGGCTCTACCCAGATGCCAGCATGGACTATCTGCCTGTTAGATACCCCTCCCTTGGCCTGGGGCCCATTCTCACTGGGTAGTTCACCTTGAAGTTTACTAGCAAGCTTCATATGTGCTCCCACACATACCAGCTGCAGGGAAGAGGCATATGCTTGCCCCTCCATCCCTAGCAGCTGTTACCAGGCACATGGTCTTGTAACCCATGTTCGTGCTTCAGGTGTTGTCACTGAGAAATTCAACCCTTATTGTCCCACCATATGTGTTTTGATGGACACACTGTCCTTGCCTCAGTGGTTGGACGCCAACACATTTACCCACTTGCGGTCGCTGGCAATGAGACATCCCCTTGCTTCTTTGCTGACGCCACTGACTGAAGAGTGCCCACAATGTCTACAGCTCCAGCTGCTGGAGTTTACTTTCATTCCATCAGTAGCTGGGACATAGCCTGTGCTACCCACAGAAATGCTCCCAAGGGGTTGGCTTCTCCAATTATTGATGCTGAGACCCTTATGCATTCCAGCTGTTGACCTCAAATTAACTTACACGTGTCCTTTTAGTTGTGCTAGTCAACACAGCACTTGGATGCACAGGGTAGAGAGTAAGGCTGCTCAGAGAGATGGCTAAGGGCATACTGTAGGAATCAGGTGCTTGAGTTTTGTATGGTACCACACCCCCCTCTTGAATGTCCCAAATTAATCCAGTTCCTCTGTTTATCAGGTGACTCTCTCCAAATTTTTGTCTGTAGATTCTTTATGGCCTGTTCAGTGAGAGACTGGTGGCTTTGGTCTTTGCCATGGGTTCTGTTACATCTCAGCTCTCTGTTTCTGTGTATTGATTCTTCTTTTACTTATTACTGCTTTTGCAGTGAAAATGTCCCTGATCAGATAACCTTAATGAAGCAGGAGTTCTTACCTTCTACATACCTTAAAGTACCATCCATGTACAATTATTTGTACAATTTCCTTCCTCTTTCTGAAAGCAGTTGGAAGACTAGACTCTGTAAAGAGAAGTATTCAATCAGTCAGACATATAAAAAATGGTATTTCAAGGTCAAAAGTATCCTGGAAACTTGAACGTTGTTTAGAACATCTAAAAGAAAGATCTGTTAAATAGTACCTTTGAAATATGCTGTCATATGTGACTGCAAAGGATTTGAAGTATTTTTTTCATTATTTTTGGGATGAAGATGCATCTTAGAAAGCTGGAATCTATGCACAACCCTCAACAGATATATTTTCGGCAAGATGTTCTCTGTGAGACGCTGGCTGGCAACAGCTGTCCATTAGTCACCATTACAGCCATGCCAGAGTCCAATTACTATGAACATATCTGTCAGTTCAGTAAGTATAACTCTTCTTTCTCATCAGCTGAAAATGTAAAACTAGGTATTTGTAGAAAAAATTTAGTCTTAACCACTATGCAGTGTAAAAATAGCAATGTAAAATAGGGTTAATGAATTTTGTGAAACTAAGAGGCATCAGTATTCAGGATTTGCTTTGTATTTAATAATACTTACTTGTGGTAGTCAAACAAAGATATCCATATCTTAAAATGTACGAGTACATATTAATGTATTTTAAATTTTTGCTGCCAGGTTTGTACATTACATTTTGCAGACAGCATTTCTTGGAAAAGAATACTGAACAACTAACTTTTTTCTTAAAACACTTTTCAAAAAAATCTTTCATAAGGCTAACATCTAGCTACTGTGATTTGAAGTGAGCTTTTGCCATTTCCTTGATTTGTTTGTCCACCTCAGTATTTTTATTGGCTATTGGGAAAAGAAGTCATGAAAGTTGTGTCATAACTGCCAGCTCAAATTATTTGTATCTGATCAAATTTAAAGCTCCATTGTGGTAGTTCCATAATTAGCAGTCCTTTCAAAAATATTGTGGCAAGCTCTATCAATAATACCTATACTCAGTTAATACTCAATTTACAAATGTTTTTTGCATTGTAATAAATGCAGCAGGCTGTTGGCTCTTTTTCCAGTCAACAGACTGTTGACTTAGCTTAAATCATATTTTGCAATTTCTCTGGATATCTCTTTTAGGGAATCGTCCTTATATATTCCTGTCTGCTCGTGTACATCCTGGAGAGACTAATGCAAGCTGGGTTATGAAGGGAACACTGGAGTACCTTATGAGCAATAATCCAAATGCGCAATGTTTACGGGAATCTTTCATTTTCAAAATTATTCCCATGCTCAATCCAGATGGTGTCATCAATGGAAAGTAAGCATATATTTACTCACAAATATTTACATCTGTACTCTAATTCTTTGCATCAGTATTTAAAAATGAGTAATCTAATCCTGCAAAGATACAAATGCAATACTTAATGTGATAAAAAGCAACAGACACTTGCAATATTTTTGGCTTCTTAAAAAGCAAAGCATTACATTCCTTCACAAATTTCAGTTTTACAAGAATATTTTCAGTTGTTCATGGATTATAATCACTCCTATGTGATTTGACATGACTTTTTAACTGTCTCTCTGTCTTGGATTTGTGTAAGAATGTTATATGAGACCACATCTGAATTTAGGAAAAACTAAACAAGTTCATGATCTACATAAAAAAAAAGGTGCCTTATATATGAAAAAGCCTTTTACTTTTTTTTTTTTTTTTTTTTTTTTTTTTTTTTTTTTTTTTTTTTTTTTTTTGAAGAGGTGGGAAGTTAATAGGTATGCAGGAGAAAGGGTAAGAGAGTATCCTGGTTTGATTGAAGTTATTAATAGTTATTTCAATTGCTACACTTTTCTTAACAAATTTAAGGGGTATTTCAGAACCTTTTGTATCTCTTATGAGTAAATATTGAGCAGTCTACATTTACTTGGTTGCTGGGAATTCATAAGAAATGGAAATTTTGCTATGGTGAATCTACAGTTTCTATTCATCTATTATAGGTACTATTTTAAAAGGTTTTGTGAACAAGATAACAAAAATACAACTAATTACAGATTTCAGTAGAACCTTGTCTTTATATAAGTAAAATAATGGGTATACTAGAACATATGTAATTAAATAATTCAGGATACAGGGGCAATTAAGAAAGCTGTCCCAGCAGGCACAGTCTAAAGGCAGATGTAGTAAAGATAACTGCATGGTCATGAAATCCTGCAAGTTTGAAAGTTCTTGCTGATAGCTGACTGAATACAGAGATGATATTTTTGGGGCTTTTTTTGGTCCTTGTTTTTCTCACAGTTCCATGTCTCCTAACAATTTCACTTTTCAAGTAATAAATTTCTTGACATTAGTCTTTAATTTACAGAGGACACCAAAAATGTAAATATACCATATATATGAAATTACTGATTTTGAACTAGAATCTGGATAGAATTGTAAGCCTTCCGTTTCAACAGCAAATAAGTAATATTACAGTTGACTTCACTTAAGAGGCTACTTCCAATTTATTTTTAGATTTTTTGTAACATAGCTGAAAACACTCCAAACATTTATATTATTTAGCATGTTAGAAAATTAAAATTTGTTTCTTGCCAGACTCCTTCCAAAGAAGCAGTGGTGATGAGGAAAACTTGAGGTGGGGGGAGGCTTATTTAAAAGTATAATAATACAGACTACATCATGCGTTTTTCCACCCCCCCACAATAGCCACCGTTGCTCTTTAAGTGGAGAAGATTTAAACAGACAGTGGCAAAGTCCAAATCCAGATCTGCATCCCACTATTTACCATGCAAAAGGGTTACTGCAATATCTGGCTGCTATAAAACGTTTGCCTTTGGTAAGTATGTGTGTATAAGCAATTCTGATTTTTCTTACCTTTATCTTTGTAGCTACTCTTTAAATTAAACATTTTGATATGGTCTTGTAAACCATGTCACACTTAAATTTGACTTGGAGAACTGGTCTTCTGCAAACCTGTAGATGTAAATCTGTTACATTGGCTAGGCTAGAAGGTTAAACCTTCCTTAGATGAATTACACGCTTTTTGTCTTAACCCACTAGTTAATTATATAAGGGATTCTGCTGCCTAATTCTTTGGAACATTTAACAGTACAAATAAAAAAAGATCGTCTATTACTTTAATAAAATGTTAATTCCATATTCCTTGGGTTTATTTTGCCAAATGATTTATTGTAGGTTTACTGTGATTATCATGGTCATTCTCGTAAAAAGAATGTATTCATGTATGGCTGCAGCATCAAAGAGACAATGTGGCATACAGGTGTTAATGCTGCCTCTTGTGACCTGATGGAAGACCCTGGTTACAGGGTAAGTTTGACATTTGTACTTTGTATTTAGCATGGGTTTGGAACATACTTCTCAAGTAGTATCCTGATTCTATCCTATGCAAATAATGACTCTATAGCATAAGCAGACCTATTTAAAATTTTGTCCTTAGTTTGTGAGTGTACTTCAAAGTACACTTCATGAAGCGTACTTTGGGCTTTAAACATTGAGTGATAATAAATAAATAAACTTTTTTTGTTTCTTTAAACCAGTATTTACTTTTTTTGTGTTTAATTTTACTTCTATAGAAAATAGATGGAAAATATGCTTCTGTGAATTTATAATTACCAGATTAAAAAACAAATAATTAAAGCATGGGAAATAATAGGCTAGTGACAAGGCAAAAAAGAAACTGAATTGTTCTAAGAAATACTTACTTTATATATGGAAATAGGCATGATTGCTTTTTATTTATTCCTTTATATAAAGATGTGTAATTAAGACATGTGCCCCTAATTAGGTAAATATAATAAATTTGCACAAACACATTCTCTGCCTTGTATAAGCTTTCAAAAATGTCAAAAATTCAGCGAATTACTGAAAACCTGTGTGACTCAAAGGTGTCCAGGCCCTGTGGTTTTTTGAAAAGATTCAGAGTTGAAAGCATGTGAATGTGTGTTAAAACACTTGTTATGCATCCTTGAGTGTAAATGAGTACAGATGCTTTCCGATTTCCTCTTTAAATCTCCCTCACAAAAACAAAATCTGTGGCTTCTTGATTTTCTTGTGTGAGTTCCTGGATGTTGAGCCAGATGCCAATCACGTCTGCTGCTCTAACACATTGATGTGTGGTTTTGCCACTTCAGCCTGCACTACTGTAGTGCACAAAAGTCAATAAGGGCTGTTGGAAAAGCCTTTCATTTTCAAAAAGGTGGACTGAAATGTTTGGGCAAGCTTACACTAATGGGTTATGTATTAATACTGAAATAATAAATTTGAAGCAGTCATGGGTTTCATCTTAGCTGACACAAATAAAACCTGGAAAGAACAGTCATTTAGCATTAGTCAAATATATATTTGTATGACCTTTTCACTGAAGCTGTCATGTAAATCGGAACTGAACTTTGATTCACATGAAGTGAAATATGCACTTAGTGCATTGCTGAATATAAATGAATTCTATGTGTTAATAAAATATTGCTTTTGTTAGGTCTGTACATGGGATTTCTGAAACAGTCTGCAGTTGAATTAAATACTTACATGGGATATATGTGGTACACTTAATTTGAGCAAACTTAGCTTGATGAGTTAGGTGGGATGGTGATCAGCTGAAGACTTCTCTTGTGTCCTGAGTCTTATTCACATGACTACCAATTTTAGTGACAGAACCTGCAAAAAGGGATTTTGAAAACTAGGAAAAGGCCTGAAGACACTCACTTGAACAAACTGAGTTTTGGAAACACAGGATGAAGAATTGATTCTTTCTCTTTTTTTAGTTCAAAATGCACCAAATTTTCTGATAACAGTTTGTGATTACATGGTCCCTTTTCACCTCCTTCCATATGGGAAGTAAAAGAATCACTGTATTGAATTGCTGTCCTGCAGGCGCTCCCCAAGATCCTGAGTCAGACTGCCCCTGCATTCTGCATGGGCAGCTGCAGCTTTGTAGTGGAAAAGTCCAAGGAATCTACAGCACGAGTTGTTGTCTGGAGAGAGATAGGAGTACAAAGGAGCTACACAATGGAAAGCACATTATGTGGATGTGACCAGGGCAAGTATAAAGTAAGAGTATACATCAGTTAAATATTTCTTACTTTCCAATTTCTTCCCTTTGCATTGGTATCTTACTCTGTAACCCTGCTTGCTCAATTCTTGCTTGCTTAAAGCTTCTAAAACCTTTTAAGGTCTGGATACACTAATGTTAAGATGAAATTATACAATTTTCAATTTTGTAGGTTACATAGCAATTATGCTTATGGGCTGTTTTAACAAGATTAATATTAATCATTGCTTGTAACACATGTGTACATGTGTAGTTAAAAAAACCCAGAACTGTTCTGCCAAACAGATTCTTAGAATTGGGTAGTAGTAAGTGCTAAGACTATAATAAAAATTTCCTTTACATATGGCAATTTCAGACTTCACCATGGCAGATCATGGTTCTTCAACATATATTTAGCAGATGTGTCCCTTACAGAATTTTCCCATATAGTTGGGGAAACAGGCTTACAAATCAAAACACTTTCATATTGGGTTACCAGCACTACAAATTACACATCATCTCTGAACTCACATAGTTGTGGCTTCTTGACTTCAAATTTGTTTTCATTTTTTCTGCTTGAAAGGTGTTAACAGGGCTGCATATCTGAAAACAAAAGAGATGACCGTGTTGGTAGTGTCTCACTACTAGACAGCATGCTTGGAAGAAGTGGATTTCCTCTACATGAAAACTGAGTTTAGGAATGCTAATCAAGAAAATGATCACGAGCCTTAAATAAGGTTCTTGACAGAAAGAGGATCAGAGGACTGGGTGGGAGAGAAACAACAACAACAAAAAAGAGTTGAAACAAGATATATTTAGTATATTAATGTATACACCAACATCTGTTCTTATATCCCTAGACAGTAGGAAGACAGATATTTTTTCCAGAATTTCAGTAGGCTTGTAAGTACTACACTTTGTCAGTTAACAACAGATGCATTCCTGCTGTTGTCAGAGCATTCCTCAGATGATACCATTATAGAGCTTTGAAAAACGATAACTCATCCAATTTGCTTATTTTGAAATTTTGAAAATATTCTTAAACATGGACTCTTATGGCTTTAGCAGTGTTGCTAGAGGAAGTACCTAAGAAAAGTGAATTAAAAATGCTTTACGACAAACTTTCAAGATGCTTAAACCTCCAAAGCTATTCTTCAGTAATGAAAGAAAAAAAATAGCTGAATTTTGTGGAAGAATCATTTACTCAAGGGAAGAACATTCTTTTATGTCATATAAGCTAGCTGATGAGACTAAATTACTGTTCTGCCATTCATTTTATGGAGTAAAGCAATTTGTGAACTCTTAGTCATCCTCTGAATATACAGGAAGATTCTTAATTTTTTCTTCACTATGATAATGCTCAGACTTATTAAGGAAATATATCTAAAAAGTCAAGGTGACTGGACTTAAGCAAAGAAGTGAGACATTTCTCCAGTGAGAAGATGAAAGAGATTGAAAAGGCTTAAGCTCAGGGGTCTGGGGGTGGGAGCTTTTTTATGTTGTTTTGTTTATTTTCGGGATTTATTTTTTGGAAGGAATAGGGCCAGTAACTGTCAATAAACTTGTGGTATAAATTAGATTATATATGTCATAATATGTTATTTCAAAACAGAGAGAAGTTGCATTATAGAAATTCCCTTCCCTCCTACTTCCTATCCTAAAGGACATGAGAGTTCAGGTCCGAGGGATGGAAACGTAAAGGTCTGAAACACTTGCTAGTCTTATTCTGGTTTGGCATCTTTGCTGAATTTTGTTCAAAGCATGAAGAGGATTACTTAACAAATTGGTTCTTTGTGGAAGGAATACTGAGTCTTTGCCAAAGCTGAACATAATTTTTCTTTTTATTCTAATTTTTTTTTCACTGGAACAATCATGAATCTAGACTATTTCCAGCCAGGAAGCTGTTGAGCTGAGGTTAGCTATTCTTACCTCAGTTTAGGATCTCTGGTGAGAGAATTGTCTCTGGAAGCAGTTTTTTTGAGTCACATGGAGTCTTTGTAGTCTTGACAATAAGTGCTGCAAATATAGGTCAGTCATCTGTGATTCAACATGTGGAAAAACAAATTTTCAGGTGAAAGGATTGTGCAGGATCTGCTATGGAGCTTAATTAAGATGCCAAACAAAAGAACAATCTCTTCAATGATTCATGCAATCTGAAAACAGAAATCAATGTCTTTCCTGATTGGAGATTAATACGTTTGGAAGTATTGCTTGACTTTTAAGTTAATTGAGAAGATTTTGTTATCTGACAATCTTATGATGCGTATAAAGAGAAGACTTCAGGAAATAAAGATCTGGTTAACAAATTTCCCAGTAACCTTGATTTTCAGTCTCTAGAATTTGAATTCTTGAAAATGATTATGTCTTTACAACCCCTGCTGAATAAGAAATCAAAAGATTTACATGGACTTTTACTGTCCAGTTGACTTCCCCAAGTCTTTATATGGCTGTTTTCCTTTTATTAAGTACATATTATGTATACTATAAAAACATTTTTCTCCACTTGAGGTCACAGTCTGCTATGCCTTTGTTTTGTATCTTTGCTTTCAAGTAGCAAATTTAATCACTGAAATATTCTATTGATATGAAGGTACCTTCATGACATTCTTAGTAGGGAAGACTTCAACCCTCCATCTAAAATCTTACTGTCTAGAAGAAGTTGTATAAGATGTAGAGAAAAAGAAATTAAATTTAGTTTAAAAAAAAAGAAGTTACGTTGAGATGGCTTGAGCTTAAAAGCAATGCCTGTAGCGTATGAGTAACTTTAATAGGCCTCAGTTAAAGGTACTGGAACAACAGTTGAAGATGATTAGAAGATAGAGAAAAGGAGTGTAATCCAGGCTTCAGTGAAAATGAACTTGACCTCAGGTCCCTTAGTAAGGGCAACTAATGATGGTGATGATGATGATGATGATTTCCTGAACCAGACTTTGAATCTTTATTCATGGAAGTGAAGAGGTTTGGCGTATGGAAGAGTCAATGAAGAAATTTGGCATTTGTGTGATATTACATTGTCCTTTATGATTAAAAGAAATGAAAGAAGCAAATAAAGATTTGGCATGAGGCTTTTACCACAATTATGTAGACCCAGAACTTCAGTGTAGTAAGTTCAAAATTTATCTTTCAGGTGTTCCCCAGTTATCCACCTCCAGTCTGATCCATTTAGGCTTCTCTTCAGTTACATCCTCTTTCTGCTGTGCTAAAAGTAGCAGCCACGGAACTTGCGCACACTGTTTATTTTTATAACAATTATCTTTGCACTTTCTTCATGCTGTACTCCTGTCCTTTTTCAACTTAGAGACACTCCTATTAGACATAGCCTGTCTATAAGGAACCTGCCAACTAACAATAAATTCTTCAGCAACAAATGCAGGCGATAACTGGAAAAGTTTCTGGACCATCAAGCTGTACACATTAGTAATATGTGTAACAGTGAGATTACTGTTTTCTTTCTCCTTCCTCTTCTATGTACTTGTTGCCTCTTGACCTTAATGTTATTTTAATCTCTTTGGGGCAGGGACTGTGTCTTCCTGTGATTAGCGTAGTGGAGCCCCAGCTATGATTGGGGTCTTCGAAAGTTAATGATGTGCAAACAAATACAAAACAAAGCCAAAAAATTGGCCTCTGTGGATAAGGTACTGCACTGAGTGAGGAGAACTGATTTCTGTTCCCAGCGGGGTCAGTGACATGCTGTGAGACACTGTGCAAATCGCTTCAACCCTCTCTGCCTCCATTTCTCCATCAGTACAGTGAGGATAATTCTTCCTTTATTAATAAGTGCTTTGAAATCTACAGCACAAAAGCATTACAAAAGAGGTAAGTAGTATTACTATTAAGAATAATACTCAAATATTCAACTCTTGTTCACTGCTAACAGGTTTCAGTACCATTTGGCCAGAGGATGGCACTGTTCAGAATCATGGATATAGCTTTATCTTTCTTGTTACTATAAAGCACCTTGTTTGTGTGTACTACCAAGGCAAAAAACTCAGACGAAAATCAATTTTTTCTTCTATTAAATATGTTCAGAATAGCACATGGAGAATGTATGGGCTGTACCATTTCTGGAGCAACATACTTTCTTTTAAACCTTGCATTTTAAAAATCAGTGTCAGTATGGCAACACATACAAAGCTTGTGTGGTTTTTCCCTAGCTTTTGGTAAGAAGAATCCTGCTTCATTCTTTTTTGCTTCTTTCGTACTTGATGACTTAGCTTACCACCAATTCTTGGCTCTTCTCTTACCCTGTTTGTTTTCTTAAAGCTTCTTTTTAACTAATCTGTGTGTTAATGGTTTAGAATATCCAAGCTAAAATCCTTGTAAATTCTCCAGAGATACAGAAATTGCAAAGGGGGAAATCGAGTTATGCCACTGAATTTGCTAGTGTACATACATTTAGTACTAGCCAATTACATAACTGCCGAGGCTCAGTGTAGATTGCTCTTTTCAGAAAGTAGTTGAGATCAGAGGTTGTATCCCTGTATACTGCACTTTTGGCTAAATTAAAAGTGTAGAATTACCTGATGGGAGAGTTTATCAGATATGTGAACTTGGAGAGCATTACTTAAGTTCTACCTCCTAAATAGTCTTGGCAGAGGAAAATGCCTGGCTATGTAATTCAAGTTAGAAAAGAGCTATGGTTTTTAAGAATTTGTTTGTTAGTTTTAATTATTAAATATGTGAATAAATGCTTTTAGAATTAACACATATAGCCTCTAACTTATAGGCAGGGAAGAGACATCTGTCTCATGGAGTAACTGCTGCCTTAGATAGTTTTACCTATGTGTCAAAGCATAGCAATGAACTTGATCACCGCTGTGACATAAGTTCTCTCCTTTTTTAATTCTGATTGATGGAATTTATGTTGAGGAATCTTGTATTTTAAATTATTTTTATAAGTCTTATCTGAAGTTTTTAAAAATAATTTAAACTTATGAATCTGGACATTGTCTCTCTTCCAATGCTACTGGGAAAAGATTTGTTAATATTCGGGCGCTAGAAGTGTAGACTAAGAAGCGCCAAAAACTATGGATGTGTCTATTCAGCCTTGGAGGAATCATGTAGGTATTCCTGAGTCTTCTCTGATACTCGTTCTAAGTGTTTATTCTGCAATTCTGATTTTTTTCTGTCTTAAAAGCAAGATTATGTATTAAATAAATAAGAAAATATTAACCTAAAGAGTTATTCTGCAGTATGTGTGGGTCCATCTGCATGTACCTATTTTGTATTTTTAATCTTATTTTCAAATTAGGGATTGCAGATAGGTACAAGAGAACTGGAGGAGATGGGAGCAAAGTTCTGTGTTGGTTTGCTGCGTTTAAAAAGAATGTCCTCACCTTTGGAATACAGTCTGCCTTCTAGTCTGTTGGATATTGAAAATGAGCTGATTGAGTCAAGCTGTAAGGTGACAAGGTAGTACACTTTTATTATATTCACTTTTTCTTCTGGGAAAAAAAAAATGCTGTTTCTCAAGTGGTGTAAAGATTCTTTTAAAAGTATTTTTTCCACTCATCAAAAATAATGGTATGTTGTGATCTGTTACTGTAACAATAATCTGAATATGTTGGAGACCTATTGTGTTAGTCCAACTGCTTCAAACTTTGAAAGAAAATGATACAGACAAAGACTATGTGTCACATTTTTTGCTTTGATAAACACAAGCAATTTTAATGTCATTTGGGAGTTACTACAGTCCATAAAATTCAGTAGTACATCTTAGGTCTCAATTGTCTCTTTCAAAGTTGTGGTGGGTTTTTTTTTGTTTGTTTATTTGGTTGTGGGGTTTTGTTTTGTTTTGTTTTGGTGGTTGTTTTTTTTTTGTTGTTGTTGTTTTTTGTTTTGTTTTGTTTTTTACTTGCTATGGTATTAAAAATGTGTTTAAATAGGCTTAAAATATGTGAGTTAAAGTGCTATGAACTGTAAGTGTTTCTTCCAAATTTTCTTGTTCTTGTTTCTCCTCTGGTGGAGATATATAACAAGACCTGAAGAATTTAAAACATTAAATAGTTTGGGTCACAAAAGAAATTAATATGCTCAGTAGCCAGGTTACTAAGTTGCCAGTTCTTAAAGCTGTGGGTAGGCTTGCAAATGTATGCATGCATCTTTCCATTCCCATAATTCATCACTGAAGTATCCACAAGTACATAGTAACTAAGAATGGACAGCAAATTAAGTGATTTCAAATGTACAAGCATATTTTTTTCTGAAAATGTGGTTGGCAGACTAATAAAGCTGAGTTCCAGACTTGAAAAAAACAAAATCACTGGAAAGGAGTAAGATTTACATGGTATAGTATTTCTACTAATGTTGGCTGTAGCTCCAATTTAACTAAGGCAATAGAGTGGAAATTTGGGGAAAAAAAAAAGAAATTTTTTACTGCTTTTGGATAGCTGAAACAATGAAGTACTTGACAGTAAGACTTACATTGGATGTAAGATTAATAAGCAATTTGTCTGTAGGCCATGAAAACCTAGCAGAGCTACAGGAGGAGATCTGTGAAACCCTGTGACAGGGAAATAGTGTTTATTTCCCTCAGTCACACCCATCACTGTTCCTGGAATGTTGAATATTGAGAGAAATTGGAGCTTGTTCATACTTACCATATATAGATAATAATGAAAAACAAAGCACAAGCTAAAAGGTGATAAAAACAACAGAAGTAACAGCAGGATGTCTTAGTGTCTTGGTTTGAAAGACAGGTATCTGCTAAGGAGGGGCAGGACCTCCCTAGGAAATGGAGAATTCAAACCCCTCCCTCCAAATTATTATAATTTAGAAAATTAAAGGGGCTTTCAGGCAGAGCTATGGGGATGTGAATAACAGTTCTTTACTAATGTGTATAACAAGACAAACGAACAACAGCTACGGCATTAATAATAAACAGGACCAGGAACCTCGAGGGGCTTTGTTTGACACAGCCCAGGGCAGTCTGATCTCTCAGAGCACCAGGCTGGAAGGGTGGAAAATCCCGGGCTGGTGGATGGGGTCAGAAGCTCTGCCGCTGGCAGCTGGAACGGCGGGGATGTCCCGGCAGGGCCGGGCAGTGCGGGGCCAGAGAGCAGCAAAAAGCCTCCAAGCAGGGCCGAAGGAAGGGCGGCGGCGGGACAGGGCCGGCCCGGCTCCAGCAGGGCAGCAGGAGGAGCTCAGAGCTCCAGGTGGCAGATTCCTCGGGGCCGGCCCCGCTGGGATGGGACAATGCGCTCCTCCCGCAGCCAGCAGCAGCCTCCCGTCCTCTCTGCGGTGCCGAGGGCAGGAGAGAGCAGCTGCCCCCAGCCCTGTCCTTTACCTGCCCCAAAACTCGGGTTAACTCCTCCCGACTTTTGGCCGCTTCTTTGTTTTGGTCAAGCACCCATAAGCATTCAGTAGTTAGTCTCCTGGCAACTTACAGGGAAAAATTCTCTGAGTAAAAAGGAACAAACCTAACCCCCAACTCTTAGAAAAGTGGTTAAAATTGTATGTATGAGCAATAGCTGTGATATGCTGGCTCTCTGGTATGATGGTTGGATCCCCCCAGTATCCCTTGCTCACTTAGTTGAACATCAGGATGTTTGTGATAATGGAATTTTTACTGTCAGAACAAGTTTCATGCTTGGTTAAAGCTGAGTTAGTGATTCCTGGAAAAGATAGTGTCAGAAAGCGGGTTTGGGGTAACCAAAGAAGAACTTCTGTACGTGTATGAGTAGTAAACTTACGGGAAAACTTAGGGGAAATATGGGCCCACAGGTGAATGGGGCAGGAGCCCAGGATATGTAAAAGGCTGAGGTACTGACTTCCTTCTTCATCTTAGTGTTTAAGGACCTAAGAGACTTAGGGGAAGTGTTTAAGGGG
The DNA here is from genome assembly GCA_013400275.1 of Rhadina sibilatrix. Lineage (NCBI taxonomy): Eukaryota > Metazoa > Chordata > Aves > Passeriformes > Phylloscopidae > Rhadina > Rhadina sibilatrix. Next base: position 40,569 of record VWYO01011665.1, read on the forward strand.
AAGGATTGGAGCAAGAAAGGCTTACCAGTGGTGGGAGAGGAACAGGTTGGAGAATACTTAAATAAGCTAGTCTTACCTAAGTCCAGAGGTCCTGATAAGATGCATCCACAAGTACTAAGGGAGCTCACTGAGGCCACTTAATAATTTATGCAGGATGATAATGATTGGGACAGGTGCTTTTGAAGACTGAGGAAAATCAGATGCCCTGCCTGTCTTCAGGAAGAACAAGGAGGAGGATCCAGAGAATTAGAGGCTGGTCTCTCATTGATAAGGTGATCAAACAGCTAATCCTGGAAAGTATTTCCAGCTACTTGAAGAGGAGGTATATTCATGAGTAGTCAATGTGTGATCGTTCCCTTCTCCTTCCCCCTCTGGGAATGAAGTTAATAATTTGATGGACAAAGGTAAAAATTACAAGTTGAGATAACAACAATTTTACTGGAACCAGCAATGAGAGAGGAAAGGAAGAGTAACAGCAACAACAACGTTAATAACAAAAAGTAACCCCCTCGTTTGAGAGGGTCTTGGTGGGGGCACTAAGCTACGACAAATGGTTATATGTATATATTTGTTGTGAGGATGCTCAAACAGTGTAACAAGCTTCTCGTGGAGGATATAGAGTCTTACCCCAGGGGATTTTGGAAAGCTGTCTTGATACAGTCCTCAGCAAACTGCTGTAGGTGGCCCACTAGAGCAGGGGTGTTGGACAAAATGACCTCCTGAGGTCTCTTCCATGCTCAGCCATTCTGTGAAAAAGGGGAAAAGTCTTCAAGTCTTTTCTCAAAAGGTACTGATGCTGGTGTTTTGGGCACTTCAAATTTGGGTGCTAATGTAGGTAATTAGAATATGGGGTTCTAAAAATCACAGATTAGTTTCAGTTGTCTCTCTCAGAACCTAAGCAGCCAAGATCCTGTTCCCTTGGCATTTCCATCATATGTACCATGCTTGTTCCATACAGGACAAGGTTAAATTTTGCAGTAGCTGGGAGGGATGTTATTCTATACCACTTCACATCATTGTCAGGTGCAGGGGGAAGGGACTCTGTTCATGGAATAATGGGTTCCTCATATTGGAGAAAATATGGCAGACAGAGCAGTCTGGTATTATTTATTTGGAGGGCAGGGGCTTTCTCTGTGGATCAATTCTTTTCTTCCACCTTTTGTTATTAATATTGTTGCTGTTACTCTTCACTTTCTTATCCCATTGCTGTTTCTAGTAAATTGTTCTGATCTCAACCTTTTGTGATCTCTACCTTTTGTCCTTCCCACTGCTAGGGAGGGGAAGTGGCACATGGTTTTACAGGAGTACTGAATTGGAGAAAGCTGTTCCTAGACTACAACATACCTTTAATAATTTTGTAAATAGTAATTCTTCCATAAGTAATTTTGTAAATAGTGATTCTTCCACAGGCTGGCTTTTAAGCAGTTTCACTAGACAGCTGTTGTGGATGGCCTCTAAATGAGAGCCTTTCAGCCAGCACATGTTTCTTGAGTTCCTCAGGTGCAGCGTGTTTAACTTGGAAATTGTGTCTACATGTTACACCTATTTATCATGTTTTTTTTTTTTTTTTTTATTTGCAGCTACAATTATGTGTTAATAAGACTATAATATTTTTCCCATTCTTAAGTGTTAACTGTCAATTTTATTAGAACTAAAGCTTTGGTGTAAATATGTCTCTTTGAAATATTAATCTTCAGTTACAGCATTTTGAATCAAGATGTGGTTGTGACCAATTAATCCATGAGGGTGGCATTAAAAGCAGCCCCAGATTTCCATGTAACTTTTTATTACTGGCTATCTCAGGCATGGGATCTCAATCTCTTGTTGTGTCTTGGGAGAAAGTTAGCATCCTAGTTCACAGGTAGCTATTGGCTATTCTTTGGGAAAAAGTTATGTGCTAGATTTGTTTGTTAATGTTACTTATGGTGGATTTTCCTTACAACAGCACCTACTGAATTGAGGAATGTCATATCATACACAAGTCATTCCTCTTACTATTTGCTAGAAAGCTAAAGACATATCAAAAACACTTTAGTATCAGAATGGGATAAAAAGGGTGTTTGCTTTCTGTTTGATAGCAAACTTGAGTAGTACCAGATGAGAAAAGGAACAAATGGAAACACATAGATTGTTTTAATGTTATAAAGCAAATCCTGGTATATGAATAGATGCATATAGTCCGAACTTTTCATTACCAGATAAGATACTTCATTGATCCAGATATCTCTAGAAAATTATTATGTATGAAAATTAACTGCATGTGTAGGACAACCATGCTGGGGGCAGGGGAAAACTGCCTCTGACTTGATTTATATTTCATTGCTGAGAGTAAGTGGCACAGGGACTGTTTTTGCCTGGATTTTCAGAAAGCACTGATAAAAGACTTAGTCCTGCATAGTTTTGTTGGCTACATATGGGCACAGGTAAAATACAGCATTAGGCTCATAATAAGATTACTGTTATTGAAACTCTATGTGGAAATATTTATAATTCTATTTGTGAAGAAAGTGACTAGTACTCTGGAACTTAAAAAACCCAGCAGGTTCAGTTCCATCCAAAAGACTAGGTCATGAAAATCACAAAATTAATTGTACTGGAAGATAAAATTTTAAATTTGATGATTAAATAACTTTATTCAGTGTATTGAAATTGAATTTATACCTGGATTTTTTTTTTTAATAAATGGTTTCCCCTAACATGACCTTTGGGTGTTACACAGCTACAGATGGTGAAAGGCGATAACCAAGTGTTTCTGCACTAAAGAAATTAGGAGAGTGTGAAAAAAATCAGATTCTATGCATGTAATAGTTAATATTTTTAATCAATATGAACATTGACATAAGAAATGTTGAAATTTATTGGAGGAACCTGTTAACATCTGTTTAAGTTTTTTTAAGCCCTGATGGCTTTATTTCTTAAAGTCATTAAATGTAAATCTAAAACCACTAAAACCTAGAAAAATATGCAGCATGAAGTGAGAAAATAGATACATTGCTCTCAGTATTCACCTAGCAATACTATATAACTATGTAAGAATCTGTGATGGAAAAACTGAATGTGTGAATTCCAATGACTTAGTTTAAAATATGGCATTAAGACTAAAATGTGTTTTGTATTTGTACCTGGGTTTCCAAGCAATCTGGTGTGCCTGCCCACAGCAGGGGCGTTGGAACTAGATGATTGTTAAGGTCCCTTCCACCCAAGCCATTCTATGATTCTATAATAAAGAAAAAACAATTTTGTTCAGAGAACCTCCACTATTAACAATAAAAGTGCCATATAATATTTAAGTTTGCAAATTATCTTCTTTTATTCTTTGCCAAAGGGATCAATGCTGCCATAGGTGGAATTAGGAGGTGGTCCCATTCTTTTGTTGCAGATGCTCAGAGGCAGAGTTTTGCTATATACCTTAGGCCATAATAAAAAAAAAAAAAAAATGCCAGCCAAGGTGTGCATTTATTATTCACTTGAGTGGTGGAAATATACAAAGAGCCTATGTCAAGCAAAAAAAACCAACTGATTTCTATTCCTCTTCAGAGACAGTCATGGGTCAGAATATAGTCACACAGTTTCTTGTTTTATATGCCCAAACCTCAGTTCTCACTGTTCCATTACAGTGAAAGAACTGCTTATACTCTATTTATACACACACGATTTGCTGCTTTTTACTTACCATTAGAGACAAATGGGAAACTGCCTACAGAAAAAGCAGGTGAAAAGTTTATCAATAGGAAGAATAAAACAATATTTTTACACAGCTATAGAATGCCTGTAAGGCTAGAGTAGAGCAATTACTAAGATTGTGGTTATTTCCTTTTTTTTGAATATTACTAGTATTACTTTTTACTAAAGCACAGTTTTAATGCTTTAGTGACTAAGTAGGCAAGTTTAAACACAGAAGCACTGATTCTATTTTTTACAAATGATTTTGAGGGTTTCTCAAATTCTTTTTGGTTTTCCAGGTTGTAATTATAATGACCAAGTACATGCTAATATTTTAGAATATATTGCCAGTACTTCATTACACATAGGCTGAATTTGCATGAGTTCATTTTGAACCATATCTGAAACAAGAAAAATAAAGCAGTAAGTAGATTTATTTCACTCTGGCATAATACATCATTTTATGTGGTGTATTAAGCAATTAATTTTTCTTTAATTGTTTCCAACCCATTTGACAGTGTTTTCATCCCAGTTCCAAATGGAAAATATTAGACTAAATATAATACTGGTCTTATGTTGAGAATTATAGTTGTTGTGCTGACAGGTTTGATAGAGTCTGCACAGTGAAACAAAAACATATGACTGCAGTCATAGCTGTTACAATTTATTTATCCTCTGCTCAAAAACGTGACCACTTTTTGGAAATTCTAATTCATTTCAGTGATTCTTTTGGGGCTCGTTGTGTTCTAGAACATGGTGTGTTTGTGTTTGTTATTTGATTTAATTATAGCAGAGAAGCAGACTGAGCATTGGGACCCAGCATGTCTAGAAAATGGTAGAAAAAGCAGACAGCCAAAAGGAGCTGTGGGAAGGAAAAAAACTTGATGAAAAATCCATTTCCTGCACTTAGTCTTACACTTGAGAAAAAACATCAGACTGGTGAGGCAAGGAGTGAGGGGTATATGCAGTGGGAGTGTGTACAACATCGTGCAAGGGATTTCTGTCTAGGCTGTAAGGTAGAAACTGGTTTTGTCCCATTTATTTCCCTCCCTCTTAATAACTCTTGAACTGCTCAGACATTTATATACTCCTAGTCTTCTTCACCTGGGAATAAAGACATTTTCCTCCTACTGTCCTGCAGGGATGGAGCTTTTCTTGGCCTTTCTTCCAGTACCTTCCTGTACTCCAGTAGTACAGCTTTGTTAAAAAGAAGGCATCTTATACTGCAGCTTTTGTCCAGTCCGAGTGTTGGAAAAAAGCTATTAAAAATTAGATTCAGAATTCCACTTGTGGGCCTGGCAGCAGTGCACATGCACCAGGCCTCTCCTCTGGCCTCAGTGAAAGTGATTGCTTTTAATTCTGTGTAGGCTGCTGCATCAGACTTGTCTTCTCTAGGGCAAAATAAGGAAACTAGTAACCAAGGAAAAAAAACCCCAAACAGAAAAAAAGTGTGATGAACAGCTTATGTATTCTTCATACCATTCTTTAAGTTTTCTTTTACTCCTGATGGTATGATCCAAATACTACTATGGGCTACAGTTAATGATTGATGAATCCTAACTGATTTGATTCAGTTTTGAATTTCATAAAATGTATTTCAGGGTGAGAACACATACAAGGTGTTAATGTTGCTTGTAATTGAGCTGTGGAGTAAATTTTATAACTCTTAAATGTGAAGATATTTTAAAATAGTAATTAAAGAGGATTTGGATGTCCAGGTTCTTATGGTTTAGGAAAGAGTTGGATACATTCTTCCCTTTAGCCTTGGAAATTCCCTTGAGAAAATATCCTTATTACTTACAAAAAACCACATAGATTAGGAGCAGCTGAACTGGACAGCACTTGTAGTTTAATGTGTAATGTTGCCTCCTGCAGTAGGATTGCTAATCTCCAGAAGTGAATATAGACACTAAAGAGAAATTAGAAGCATGGAGAAAATTCCTTTGTGGTACTTCCTAACTGTCTTTCTCATCTAAGATTTTTTTTCCTCCCATGACAATGCAGTTTTAAAAGAAATTATTAGTACTTTAGGATTCCCTCTCCTTCCTTTCCCAACTCCCCAGATAGCTGCAATTCTCCATACTTCGACAGGGAATATTTCTTAATTTTTTCTTCCAAAGTTGTAAAAGGTATACACATTCCCTGTAGTGTCAAAAAACTGCTGATCTCCATGGGGTTGAAATTGGTAATGGTTACATCTGCCTTGTGGATTAATTTTTCTGTAATTGAGTCTTGTGGATAATGAAAAATCCAAGTATATATTTTATGGGACAATTAAAATATTATTTTGAAAACAATATACTGTTTACTGAAAAAAGTTTATTAAATTTTAATATGTTTGGAGCATTAATGTAAATGAAAAGCACATAGTAAGGTATTATTGTTTTAAAAAATGATGGAGTCAGCATGGCTTGGATGGGAAGGGACATTAAAGATCATCTAGTTCCAACACCCCTGGCATGGACAAGGATGTAGCCCACGAGATGAGGTTTCTCACAGCCCCATCCAACACTTGAATACTTCCAGGGATGGGGCATCCACAAGTTCTTTGATAAATCTGTTCCAGTACATCACCACTTTTACTGTAAATATTTTCTTCCTAGTATCTAATCTAAATCTCTTCTCTTTTAGTTTAATAACATTCCTTCTTGTCATATTCATTTCTGACTGTTTAAGAAGTCATCCTTCCTCTCTCTTGTAAGTCCTGTTTAGGTACTGGAAAACGACAGTGAGGTATCTCTGGAGCCTTCTGTTCTTCAGGCAGAAGAACCCTTGCTCTTTTAGCCTGTCTTTGTAGGAAAGATGCTCCAGCCCTCTGAGCAGCTTAGTGGCCTCCTTAAAACTCACTCCAACAGTCCCATGTCTTTCTTGTGCTGGGTACCCCAGAGCTGGATGCAGCACTCCAGCTGGGATCTCACCAGAGCAGAGCAGAGGGGCAGAATCCTCTCCCTCACTTTGCTGGCCACACTGCTTTGGAAGCAGCTCAGGATACAGTTGGCTTTCTGGGCTTCAAGCTCACACTGTAGATTCATGTCCAGCTTTTCATCCACAGGGCTTTGCAGGGTTGCTGTCAATGACTTCTTCTCCCAGTCTGTGCTTATGTCTGCGATTGCCCTGATCCAGTTACAGAACCTTGTACTTGAAATTCGTGAGGTTCTCTTGGGCCCAGTTCTTAAGCTTGTCCCTTTGGATGACATCCCATCCTTCTGTTGTGTCAGCTGCACTGCTCACCTTTGTGTCACCTGCAAACTTGCTGCAGAAGCACTTGACCTGCCTGTCTGTGTCACTGAGGAAGATCTTAAAGGGCACTGAGTTCCTAGAGAACTGCTGCTTCAAGTCCTGACCACGGCACCACACCCTGGTAGCTCACACTCTCCAGGGCTACTTAAATCCGCTGGCAACAGTCACACCATATCAGTCATGAGACCTGATGGCTCCTTGCAGGTCTCTCAGCTCTTACTCATGTCTGTCTGACTGTGGAGGCCCTGCCCAGCCTTTTCTAGTGCTCAGTCCCCAGAACTTGCCGTGGCTGCTACTGCTGTTGCCGCTTTGACTGCTGTGTTTGCCTGGCTGACCTTAATAATTAAAGTATGTTTTAATTAATAATTAAAATACATCTTAGAAAACTATTGTATTAATTCCTAAATTCAGTGTATTCCGTGGCAGCTGATGAAGAAAATGCTCTTTTGAATGAAAGAGATATTCTTAAAGTTCTTCATAAACTTGAAGACCATAGTACTATAACAGATGGATTAATCAGGAGAAATTAATCTTTTTATCCATAAAATATTGTATAGGTAAGATACGTAGAACTTCAGAAGTTCATATAGTATTCTCATTTAACAGCCATGACTTCAAAGAAAATGCACAGATCGTGGCATCCCTTACATTGCAATACTGTAGGTGTGCGATAAACAACTTCTGCTAACCTGAGAAAAAATAATAGTTTCCTTTTAAAAGAAAAAGCAGGAGGTGTAGGAGTAGAGGAAGAAGGATTATTGAGTAAGTTAATTAGAAAGAGCCCAAGGGAAAAGTTAGGAAATTAAAACCCATAGAATCAGCATGACAGCGGCTAAAAATATATCGTTACGTGATACACTGAGGGTGGGGGGCAGCAGGTAGTCAAATAAAGAACTTGATTAAACAGTAAGACATTTTTTCAGGTGTTTGATTTCTATATTTCTTGTGATCCAGCCTCAGTAAAACAGTGGAGTAATAATTACACTTCTCAAATTCATGCTAACCTTCAGAACAGAGATTACTGCAAAGTTAAATATTCAAGGCTAGCATTTGCTACATCAAAGACAACATGTATGAGTGGTATGTGACACAGTTTGGGTACAATTTTATGAGAAGTGAAAACTTAAGGAAAGAGGAAAAAATAACCTTACTAAATATTATAGTCATATTTATTTTGAGTAATAAACAATTGAGAAATCGTGTGTTGCTCTGGATGGTAGTAGAAAGCTAAGACTATTATGAAGCAGATTTCAGAGACAGTTATTATTTTGAAGGTTTATGTAGCTTTCTAAGATATGGTCTACTCTTTGATCTATTCTAATGACACTTCTCTTGAATAGAGAAAATAATATTGATTTTTATTTTATTAAATGGGAAATACATCCCTCAGTTCTGGATATACATGTGCCAGAGCAAATGTCTAAAATATGTTAGAGCAAACAGGTTGGCTTTTTGTGACTGTCCATAGTGCCTGAATTTTCAGAAGTTAGGGGCATGCCTACATATTTACACATACATGAGTAGGTAAAATAAATTTATACAACTGTTAAAAAAATGTATTGAATAAATACACTTGCGTGTTTTTCAAGACAATATAACATAGTACATATTATATGAAGTCACAGGACACATTGAAGAGGTGGACTGTGTGGTTTCCTTGTATGTCCAGTTCTGTGCTTTTTTACCATAAGGTAGGCTTTGTTGGTTGTTTTCTCTTAACAGGGTCAACGATGTTGGTTTAGTATCCAAATAGTGACATTTACTAAAAAAGTGGATAGAATTTTTGAGAGCTTTACTATTCTGTATTATACCTCACTAAGATTAATTTTTTAAGTGATTACTGTAATGTCTTAAAATCCCATTGTCGCTGGTTGAATATTTCTCATGACATAGTTCATTGTAGTTTTCTGTCAATGCTCAGAATTATTACATAATATTGGGTCAACATTCAAATTTAATGGCTCCTAATTATGCTTCTCCTAATTTCCCGTGAATTATACAATCTATTCTCCAACTGAAGTGTGGATTCCTTGCATATGAAAATTAGTTAATCAGTACCTGTGTTAAGTGGTTAGAAGTACAAACTGAAAAAAAATCTGTGGACTTATCAGAATGGGATACATCTGGTGAAGTCCCTTTCATGTGTTTCTTTAAATAACTGAAACATTTTAACTTTTTATTTCCCTGACTTCTTTTCTCCTTAGAGGAATTGTTGGTAGGTGGTGACTTCCTAGGGCAAAAACACCACAGGATGAAATCACAAAAAATTTGTATTCCTTTGCTTGTTCTCCCACAGGTGCTTCATGCAAAGCACATATCCTTATTGTATGTTGGATTCCCTGTGTGTGAAATGAAAGAGACTTCTTAGCAAAGATCCTGGTTATTTTCTTCATTCTTTGTCTCTCCTAAATGGAAATAATTTTTACACCCAGTTTTAAACACCCAGTTCATTAACCAGCAGTGGATTATTGTCCTAATTACAATTTAAATAAAGTATAAATAATATAAAGTGTTTTGTTTTGTGGAGCTTTCTGTTTTGCATAGCTGATTGAGTACAGGCTTGTTTAGTGAACCATGATACAGATAGTTTTGAATGCAAATATTTTTTCCCCCTAAGCTAGGGAACAGTTTTTCTCCCAGTATATGAATTAACTGTCAACAGTACAAAATGTTACAGTGTGGCATGTCATTGAGGTTACAGGTAGAGGAGGGATACTGTGAAATTTATTTATATTGAATAGAGATAGCCTTTCAGATTTCAAGTGGTGCAGCTGAACTCCTAAAAGGTCTTTAGAAAGAAGCAGTAATTAGTCCTTTTAATTATAAAGCCACAACCAAGATACATTTTGTATCTTCAGAGAAAATTCATTAAAATTAATATGCAAATATTTCTACAAGTTCTGTATGATGTTTCAATAAGAACATTTTCACTGGTTTATATGAATTCTGTATGGTTTGATTATTAGGTAAAGTGCTTTACAAAACCTTCTTAGGGCTTAAAATGAATGTAAAAATATTTATGAAATATTTAGGAGTACTTAGTTCTTTTAGTCAAATAGCTTTTTGTGCCCCAAGTGAGTAAGACTCACTTGGAACTGGAAGACACTTTTCTGCCTCCCCCCTCACCCCTTCCTCTGTTGTAGGGAGGTGAGAGGATCAGAAAGTTGTATTTTAACCTTTCTCCAGTTAACACTAAAAGTGTTAATCCTCTTATTCCTCGAGCTCATTAGTTAAGGGCATAGACCATTCCTCGGGCAGTTCACTAAATGCATTGCCTCAGAGTTGCAATGGTTGACAAATTTCAAGTTTTACCAGGATGCAAATGTGTGAGAATCTGATAGGAGTTAAGTGATTTCATGTGGGAACTTAATTGTAGATTAATTGTAGGTAACCATGACCCCCTTTGTTCTGTCATCTCTGATATGTATTAAGTAATTGCTTACAGTGCTTTTCAGTAAACTGTGTGCTTCAATAGAATAAAGTGTATATCCTACAGCAGTGGCTGTGTCCTTAGGTAGTTGGATTCTTCTTCAGCAGCTTCTGATAACTGCTGTATTTTCATTTAGTTCCTATGGGCCATTAGTGTAGCAGAGTCATCATGGCACATTTGGATAAAGAGGTGTATATGACTAACATACAAACACAGGTTTTGCCTCTCAGTTGTTTTACATGCAACTAAAAAGCCAGTCCCATTTCAGGTAATCTGCGCCTTTTCTGAGGTAATTTTTGGATTAGTGTCTATCAGGAAAGGGGCAGGGCACATGGTCTCAATATGTTTATCCAAATAATAGTTTTAACATAATTCATGGAGCTTCTTGTTTGTTTTAGCCCCACTACATACGTTTTGGATGAAGATGAGCCTCGCTTCCTTGAAGAAGTTGATTACAGCGCAGAGAGTAATGATGATCAAGACGTTGAATTAGCTGATAATGTGGGTGATTATGACGCAACTAATCAAGACGATGGACTTTCAGACTCAGATTCAACAAGGATATTCCTTTCTTGAACCAGCTTTGCTGCCAGTAACAGAAAATAAAGTATCCTGGATTTCCAGTCATATACTTCCTTGCTGTTTTCTACAAAGGGGATAAGCTTCAGTTAACACAAATAACTGGGGCCTGCGTAGCTCAAGGACAGTAAATATTTCTGATAAATTTGCATTTGTTTTATTTAAGGAGTTCTGTGTATTCTTTAAGCTCTAAATAGATAAATTTATTTACCAGTTCATTTTCTACTAAGTAGTACTGCATGGCATTTTGTGTCCTTAAACTTTCTTCGGAAAAATGAATTATAATTTTTAGTGTGTCAGAGTACAGAAACTAATTTTTTGTGGTATATTTCTTTGAGTTGCTTCCTGAAAAATACATATGTACAGGTTTTCTAAATTAATTTGTTTGTCTGTGTATATGCGCGTGTGTATACGGAGGTGAAAAGGTTATTTTTCGACATTATTTCAATGATACTTGATTGTGTTGGAAGCAATGTAGTGCCTGCTCTGAAAACATTCAGTAATTACTAAATTAAAAATGAGAACATGATGTATGAATTTTTGCACTTGTTTCTTGCTTCTTATGATTATGTGGTTTTGCCACAATATTAAGTGATAATTCTTACTGATGTCTGTTCAGAGTTCAGGAATTTTGCACAGTGACCAGTGCAGGCTGTGCTTAGAAGACCTAGACTTTGTACAAAACTCACCCATAAAATAGGCATGATTTAATTTGAAGAAGTTTTCTTGTTAAGTGTACATGTCTACAGGAAGAGGTCAGGTATATACACTCTATGTATATTCAGCTACACAGCTGCTCCGTTTTTCTTCTTGAATATGCACGTAGTTAAAAAATGTTCACTTTACTGGAGGCACATTAACTATATACCCAATTCAACTGCTTTAAGGGGGATGGTGCATTTTGGTTTAAGCCTTTTTTGCCTGATTGTGACCTAGTGCTAACTCTGCTCTGATGAGGAGATTGGACTGTAACTTGCTAAGGTCTCTTCCAGGCTGAATAATTATTCTGTGGTTCTGTATTCTTCATGTTTAAAGTCAAGCTGTCAGGTATGGGATTTACATTTCTTCATCTTCTCTTATCTTGTTATTACCTCTTAAAATAAGATCTAATAGGGAAATGAAGAGAGTTGTAGTCCGTAGTTTATGGAATTGACATATTTTGCAATGAAAAATACTTTTCAAAAACTATTTTTACTTTATGTGACCCAGTTGTGGCATTCATTTTCTTCTGCATGTGCAAGGACTTTAAGAACATGAAGAATAACATTTTTAAGTTACAGCAGCTTTTCAACGGATGTATTTTCTGTATGTTTGTTGCTCCAAATTAAACTGTATTTTGGAGGGGAAGGATGTCTTCAGTAGAGGGATTAAAAAAGAATAAAATTTATGAGAATGAAATTCTCATATTTCCATTTCTCATTTTCTCATGTATCCATGTTTTTCTGCCAGGAGATGGATTTGCACCTGGATCTGGTCTTTCAAATTCAGCATTATTTGGTAATGCCTGTCCGTACTACTCTGATTCTGAAACTGGGGAAGGGATTTTGATCTCTTGTTATATGCAAGGATGTTATATCACTGTATTTTTGTTTAAAGGCTTAATTTTATATTAATAAACATGCAAAGAGATTTAGGGGTAGAAAACATGGAAAAGTAAGAAACATTTAGAGTCTTGTTCCTTTTTAAGTTTTTCTCTGTAGTGAAAATTATCTTTTGTTGTGTTCTGCGAACTACATACTGTAAATAAGAAAATCTATTTATTACTCTGTTGGAGAGGAGCCCTCTGCATTGAAAGTAGAGGGATTTGGGAATCTGTCAAATGGAAGAATTAACCTTGCCACAGACTTTGAATTACTTTTCAGTCCAATGACAGCAGTTCAGAATGCTCATATTGCCTTGTCAGTCTTATACTACTTGTCTGCATAAACAGATTTTCATCCTTAATGGCTTCTACGTCAGTTTGAGTAGTATTCATAAGTAAAGTTATTCATAAACAATTTCACATTTCAGAGAATGCAGGCTGCTACATGTTTATTAACTCCATTGTGCATGTCTTCTTAGGTTTCATTTTAATTTGTATTAATCTTGGAATTTCTATTTTTGTGCTACTGGCAAGACTAGAAATATACTTCATCCATTTAGAAAGAATTGTGGCTTAGTAGTACAAAATTGTCTTTTTATCCTGAGTATGTATGTATATTTGTTCTTCTCATGACTCCTTCAGCTTTTGATCTGTGCAAAAAATGAGTTATCAGCTATATAATGCCTCAAGATAACATGTTTTTACATTAGATTGTAATGCAATTATGCATTAGATATCACTTAGTTGTTAGATGTCATTCTGGCAGCTGTTTGTCTGAGCTTCTACCAGTGTAATTCTAATGCAAGAGGTGAAATTTTGTCTCTATCTTACACATTGTTGAAAATGCAAAAGTTGTTACCTCAAACATTTTCCAGTACTTACCTTTTGAAAGGTAGTCTCCATTCGTGCTCACAGGGATTCCAATTCATGGGAAGAACTGCTGCAGTGAGAACTGCTTCATACTGCTTATCCCTTTTCCAATACCTGTTGCCATTGTTGCAGTGGCGTTGATGGACAGATGCTGGTGCCCCCATTTATGTGTTTTGGTGAGAAATCTGGTGTTTAGCTGAAAAAGGAACAGCTAACAGTTGAGCACACATTCCATTCTGTTACTGTGGCATTCACCCTGAAAAAATGGGCAGAATGATAGCAAAAAATGGCAGCATCTTGAACTGTCACAAATCAGTCATCAAGCATGGTCTGTCCCAGACAATTGACTGTATTCTATGCATTGGCATTTCAATGTGGCTTTGGTTTTAAATGATGGTGTTTGCTATAAGCATGACTGATTCTGTATAGGCAAAGAACATATCCCTAGATCTTCCTCCAGATATAACAACGAATAAGACTATAAATAATAATTACATCTGTGCTATTTACTGTCTTACTTCTAAGTAATTGCTGGACAATGAATTACTTGATTCCCTTTCCAGAAACAATTAAAATTACATCTTCACTGATGACATCCCCTAGTGTAATATAACTTAAAGCAGTTTGTGCCAAAATCTTGCCTGGTCATTTTTCAGGGTGGATATCTTTATCATCCTGACTTACCAGGGAGTTTGGTTTGAATCTCAAGTAAGACTGCAGAAGCACTAAACACTGTTGACAAAATACAAAAATACAAGTTTTCAGATAATTTCTGTTGTAGTGCTGTGATAGATATAATTGTTGCAGTGTTATTATGCATGCCCCAAATACCAATACTTATTAATAAAAATGCATAATAAAGAATTAATTACAATCTTTTGCTTCCCTCTTATTGGTTAGTGATGATTAAGGATTCCTTATCCTAGCATTTGCAGCAATATTCTTACCTGTACGGACAGCAGTATGCATAGCATTAAAAACAAAACAAAACAAAACAAAACAAAACAAAACAAACTTGTTTTCTGTGAAATTAAATTCAGTGTGCTACAGGCTTAGAGTAGCATTTGCATATTGTCTGAATTATAGCTATCTAAAATTTTTTGAGATTCAGCAATAATTGTGAAACTTACAAAGACTGAGTGAACCACAGTGAAGGTGTGCACCGCACATGAAAGGGCCTTCTGGTGAGAGTCTTTCCCTCTTACACAGTTAATAGGATATTAATCTGATCTAGGAAAGACACAAGATTATTCCTCAATAAGTCATCCATTTACATTTCAACTCAGCTGCAGTTGAGGGTTTATTTTTACTATATATGTTTTTGTAGTAGCAATTTTAAGATTTCAGCAATTTTTTGAGGGAAAGTTCAAGTCAAAATATCATCCATTTTATGCAGCTGTCTGAAAGGAGCAAGTGATTACTAGGAATCATCAACGTAACTTCTTGTAAATTTGCAGTTTATTTAACTATACCTGTCATGTTACTTTAAGTTGAACAGTTCCACAAAGTGTTGTTGAAATTATTTTAAGGATTTACAATAATCACAGTGTCAAATTAGTCTTAGTATATCTTTTATCAATGGTCATCAGGATGCAAATCATCTGAAATGTGATCTCACATCTTGTTTGCTTAAGAAAACTAAGTTGCTTTGAAAGATGTGCTTTAAATACAAAATGCCAAACAGCACTGACACCTCGTAAAGAATACATTGTCTTGGCTATTTTTAACAGTATCATATAAAGAATGAATTTAGTCCCTAATCAATGTGAACTTCATAACTATGAAAAACATCCCCTTATTTCTTGTTATTAGAAAAGGTTAGGTGCTGTATTTTTTTGTTTTGTTTTTCGAAACAAAATACCAAAGAAAGAAAGAAACAACCAAACAACCACCAAAATACAGTAGCGTTAGTACACTCAGTACAGCTCTTATTAGAGCTCTTGTACAGCTTTTGAAGCAGTTCAGAAAGAGTCATTGTTGCAAAATATGGGTTTGTCATCAAAGGAAATGATGCACCATAGGATTTGCTGATACAAATTATGTGGTTATGAAATGTCAACCAGGTGCTGCCTCTCATTGCCCCTGCAAAATTCGTACCACAAGATATTTGAGCTTAGAGTGTGCCCTTCTTTCTGGCATGGGGTTATTTCGCATGCAGCTTTTTTCATGGTAGATCAGAAGAATTTATACTAGCAGGACCTCATTATTACGTAATTTCTGTCAATTTTCACTGGGCTGAATGTTAACTAATAATATGACAAAATTCCACAGTAGTGGAATTCCATATTTCCATACATGAAACGCTGCTGTTAACAGAGAGAGGGGATATTAACTTTAAATTACCTGAAATAGGACTTTTCTTTAACTGTCCCTCCAGACAAATAAAGATAATAAATTCCTATGGTAGTATAAAATGCTCTTACCTGATAGCATTGCATTCACGCTCATTTTGTTCCCAAAAGAAAATTACCATGAAAAGATTTCAGTACAAACAAGACAGGAAGCACAGAGTAAGGAAGACAAATGATCTTTAATACTTTGTATAGTATTTGCTTAAGGGTACTGTATTTACATAAACCTATCATAAGTGATAATCCAGCTGACCCCATGGATTAAAATGGTTCAGTTGTACATTTTCTGAAGATAAACTGAAATGAGATGTCCTGCACAAACCTTCAGCCAACAGGCTGTCTTAACACTTGGCCTTGATCATCATCTCACACAATTTAGTACTTTATACTGCCAAATGAAAAGTCCTAAACTGGGTCAGACAGTATTCCAAAATAATAAATGCCTTGGGTTTTGTCCCATGAAGATTGTTGCAAAATTTTCAGATTCTCTGCAGCAATCCTGTTCTGCCTTTTGTGTAATCACAAAAGACACAAGTCCAATTTAAAAGGACATTGTGCTTGTGTACACTTTTACACCCAT
Organism: Rhadina sibilatrix; assembly: GCA_013400275.1. Taxonomy (NCBI): domain Eukaryota; kingdom Metazoa; phylum Chordata; class Aves; order Passeriformes; family Phylloscopidae; genus Rhadina; species Rhadina sibilatrix. Next base: position 56,864 of record VWYO01011665.1, read on the forward strand.
TCAGTTTAATCCATGTCTGTTCTAGATTACTTTGCTCTTCTACAGCATCCACTCAACTCAGTCCTTTAGCTTAAGTGATGAGCCAATGATGTTGTCCTTTTGGGTCTGTTGACAAAAGCTTTCTCTTATGAATCCCATCAGTCAGTATTGCTTGAAAATGCTGCTGTTATCAAATGTACACCTGATTGTGTTCCAGAATGAAAGGAGACTCCTCAAATCATCTTTTTAAGTACAGTAGCTCATTCATCAGTATGTCATGTACTTGTTCTTCTCGTCCAAAGACAAAATGTTTAGAACATAAGTAGACAATATTTTAGAAGAAAAATTTTTCAGATCTAAAAGTGAATTCAGAGACATACTAACTCTAAAAATCTATGTTAAGCACCTGACCCCAAACTCTTAATAGGGGGATGGATCAAATCTGATGTACTCATGCAAGGGACCTCCTCGTCAGCTAATTCTATGAGGAAGCCAAGTCACTTGGTGTTCTTTCTCACACAGCTTCCTGTGTTGAGGAGAAAATGCTGTCAGTAACAGCAGAGGAAGAAGTCTTCATCTTTACATTGTTCACCTCCCTGTGCCTGCCTCACAAACTCATACTTTTCTTTGCTTCTCAGCTGTGCTCTATGGTACAGTTAGAGGGACAGAAAGATAAATTACAACTTGTGATTATTAGGGGTCACATAGACTAGTGCTTAAGAAGATCCATGCTCCTTCCATGACTTGTCCACCAGGGCAAGGTGGCTATGGGCAAAGTCACCCATCAGTGAAAAAAAATGTAGTAAGATAAACACAGTACCCTTTGGTTTGTAGATGTGAACAGTGGAGGCAAATGGATTCTGAGCAATGACTTGGCCACATGTGAAACTCTCTTTCCACAATCCTTCCTTGAGCTTCTCACCATGCCATAGCTGGAGGCCCTGATGGGACACTGCTTGCTGATCTGGGGGCCTGGCTACTGGCAAAGCTGTGGGAACATCCCCATAATGGAGGTGTGAGCAGGGTTGTTGAGGTGGGATCATTGACCAATCAAGGATTCAAGAAAGAAAACACCAGCACAGAAATCTTAGGGAAGACCAGGGAGCAGCTAGGTAGGAGTCACTGGCTGAGCCATTGGTGCCAACGGGTGCCAGTGGATGGCACGTGTATCTCTGTGGGGCTGAACATTGCATGGAAGCTGTAGTGGTTTCATGTCCACCTGTTTGTTTGCCAAATTCAGTGTAGTGGTTTAAGTGTCTTTTCTGCTGTGAGATAGAATTAGAAGGAAAAAGGCAAAACAGGCTCAACTTAAAAGTAAACAGATAGGTTTTATTAACACACACACTAAAAGAAGAAAAAGGAAAAGAAAAAAAATGAAACCTTCAAAACACTCTTCCTTCCCCCACAAGTGTTCACTTTCCTATAAACAACATAGAGAGACAAAACCTGTGATTTGCAGTCAGTTTCATAATTTAAAAATAGTCTTTCATCAATTCTTTAGGAGAGAAATCTCTCTTAGTTTACCATGGGATTTTTCTCCCACTGACAACTTAGAACAGTTCTCTTATGGGTCCCAGCTCTTACAGAAACAGCCACACAGGGAGACCCTGCTTCTGTGAAGTCTTTTCTCATTAGCAGTTTTCCTAAGCTGCTTATGGGTCATGGGAACTCAGGCATCTGGGGTGTCACCTTTTAAAGATGAACAACTCAAAGGCAAAGGATTTTTTTCATCTCAAAGCAGAGATGACTTCTCAATTCTTTACTGGCGCAGAGGGCTTCTCATCTCTCTCTGTTCAAGCATCTCATAAGATCAATATTACTTAGTCCATCCACAAACAGCTTTGCTCAGATCCATACACAAATGTAAACAATCATCTCTCCAAATCTTTCCCATGATTTGAAGGGATAATCTACATATAGAGTTAATTTCCATGGTTCAATAAGAAGTCCTGCCAGNAAAGGATAACTTCCACAGAGTTGATTTCCATAGCTCTATAAGAAGTCCAGCCAGTGGGCAACTCCTGCACCCTTCCTGTAATTAGTCTTTCACTCTCTTTCTCCATCAGACTGTCATGCTGTGTCCTCTCTACGTTCACTCTGTCCCTTTCTTCTCTNCGCCAGGAGAGAGGGAGCGGCGGGCGCGGCCGGCCAACAGAGCCGCCCGACGCCAGGGGACCTGTTCGGGGGCCGGAGGGGAAAAGCCTGGCCTAGAAAAAAATCAGGATTTATATGCGTACTTCCTCAAAGCCGCAATCAACATCCTCAATGGCCAAACTATATGCCAATATCAAAAAATGATCTCTGATAAATGCCTGTCCCTTCTAAAATAATTTCAAGGTCCTGACAGAGCAATATTCCATATTCATCTTTGACTAAAAACCAAACTGTGTTAACCCATGACTGAAGCCCACCCTGCAGGGAGGACCAACATCTACCTGAATTCCAGAGCTTTCTTGGAGTGATCAGCAGA
>VWYO01011675.1:0-18042 GCA_013400275.1 Rhadina sibilatrix
CTGGGGAGGCACTTCCTGACAGCCTCTCTCTGCTGCTGCCCCGGGCTGAAGACATCCCATGGTTGGTACAGCTCTGCTGGAGTCGCTTGTGTGCGAGGGTCAGCGAGCAGGGCTGAGTTATGCTCCTGGTGGTGCTGCTGGAATGGGATCAGAATCCTCAGAGTTCCACTCAGGCTGGAAAATGGGCTTGGTGGAAAGCACAGCCAGGCGCTGGGACTGATCTGAGCCAGGAAGGAGCTGCAGTGGGTGCAGGACTAACCCTTCGCTGCTTGTGCTTGAGGTTTATGTATTTATCCCTTCTCATCTGGCTTTCAAGGTGCCTTTAGAACCTGTGCATGTTCCTGTTACCCATTCCTTTGAGCATCCTTTCCCCTTGATTTCCCGATCCTTGGCTGTGCTTGTTTTGTGCCGTTTGCCTTGATGACACAAAGCCCAGGATTTCCAAACAGGCCTTTTTGGTGCTACAGGATAAAAAATAAATTGCTATAATTGAGAGCACAGAAGGATAGACCTAATAAAGAATGTATTTCTCCTTCAAAGTCCTTCAGAAGAAGCTGAAGGAGGGAGATCGTGTTAAGTTTTTTATTTAACTGGCATCATTTGTCCAGAAATTTAGTAAATTCACACTGACAGAGAGTAGATTTGGAATGGATATTAGAAAGAAATCCTTTCCCTGGGAGGGTGGGCAGGCCCTGGCGCAGGGTGCCCAGAGAAGCTGTGGCTGCCCCTGGATCCTTGGCACGGTCCAAGGCCAGGTTGGACAGGGCTTGGAGCAACCTGGGATAGTGGGAGGTGTCCCTGCCCATGGCAGAGGTGGGACTGGATGGGCTTTAAGGTCCTTCCACCCCAAACCATCCCAATATTCTATGCCATTTTTCCATGTACATGGAAGAAGCTTGAACAAAATCCTGCCCCGCTACGACTCAGAGAAGAGCCCAGAATCTCTGTGGCATTCCCATCTGAAACGGGGCGGGGGGGTTTCTGTTGTGTTTCCGTTGTGTTTCCGTTGTGTTTCCGTTGTGTTTCCGTTGTGTTTCCGTTGTGTTTCCGTTGTGTTTCCGTTGTCTTTCCGTTGTGTTTCCGTTGTGTTTCCGTTGTGTTTCTGTTGTGTTTCTGATGTGTTTCTGATGTGTTTCTGATGTGTTTCTGTTGACCCCATTTTCTGGGGAGCTGGGAGTGAAGCCCCCCTTGGCCGTTGCTCTCCGCAGTCCCATCGCAAGTTCTCCGCTCCCAGGCACGGCCACCTGGGCTTCCTGCCCCACAAGCGCAGCCGCCGGCACCGAGGGAAGGTGAAGGCCTGGCCCAAGGATGACCCCAGCAAACCAGTCCACCTGACAGCTTTCCTGGGCTACAAGGCTGGCATGACCCACACCGTGCGGGAGGTGCACCGCCCCGGGCTCAGTAAGGCTTGGCTGCAGGGGCCACATCTGCGAGGGAAAGGAGGGAATAGGCTCCTTGGGAAAGGCTGCTTATGGAAAGGGGTGGCGGAGCCCACAGCTCTAGGTTGAATCCTGGCTATCCAGATCTTGGATGGTCAAAGGCCACCTCAGCACGGGCTGAGTGTGGGGGTTCCTGGAACTCTCCACACTGGGATGGTAAGTGGTGGTCAGAGGTGGGAAGGCTGGGGCTGGAACGTGACCTTGCCCCCAGCACTCTCTGTGACAGCAGGAATCCTCCAGGAAATGACCTGATGATCCCAGAGGATGCCGGGCACCACTTCCCTTTGCTGTCTTGCAGAGATCTCCAAGCGGGAGGAGGTGGAGGCCGTGACCATCATCGAGACCCCCCCGATGGTGGTGGTGGGGGTGGTGGGCTACATCGAGACACCCAAGGGCTTGAGGAACTTCAAGACTGTTTTTGCTGAACACATGAGCGATGAGTGCCGGCGGCGCTTCTACAAGAACTGGTACGTGCTCCCAGAAAGGGTCACTAAACACTGGAACTGCCCAGGGAAGTTTGGAGTCACCACCCTGGAGGTGTGCAAGGGACAACTGGATGTGGCACTCAGTGCTCTGGGCTGGGTGACCAGGTGTGGATCGGTCACGGGTGTGACTCGATGACCTTGGTGGGCTTTTCCAACCCCACTGATTCTGGGATTCCCGGAGTGCGGGTTTCCTGGGGGGCTGCCTGCCAGGGAGGGATCTCTGGCAGGAATTCCACAGGCTCTCCGGGATGCCCAAACAGCTCAGCTCCTGTGGGGTTAAACTGCTGCCTATTTAGTCATGCACAGAGACACTGCAAACAGCCCGATGCTGGGGAGCAGCGTTTGCATATGTAAATTTATTCTAATAGCCGAACCAAGTTAGCTCTCTCCACAATATCGTATGGCAGGTTCCTTTTCCCTCCTGTAGCTTGGGCTTGTCGGCTCCCCAGTTAACTGGAATCCTTGAGCTAGAGTGAAACTAGATTTGCCAGGGGGAAAACTGATGCAGAATGTGGCCCCTGGCCCTCATAAATATCAACACCCCTCCGCAGAGAGGGAAGTGGAAACACGAATTTTCTCGCTGTAGGAATTGTGTCTCCTGTAACACTGCCATGGAGACCCACCCACCACATGTCTCTGATCCCCGTTTATTCCTGTCAGCCTCTTTCACGGCTCATTCGCTTCCCTCTTCCCGCCCACAGCCCTTGACAGTCAGGTGAGGCTCAGGTATCTACAGCTCTGTGATTTCCTGGCTGCAGAAATCCCCTGTAACAGTGCCATGGAGACCCTCCCACCACAAGCCTCTGATCCCTGCTTTCTCCTGCCTCTGATTTTGCGCCTGTGTTTTGATGGTGCTGAGTCAGTCAGTGAGAGACAACTCCATTCCTCATGCAGAAAGGTTTGAATTACCCTTGAACAAGCCCTTTTCACGGCTCATTATCCATTTCCCTCTTCCCACCTCAAGGTCCTGACATCCAGGTGAGGCTCAGGTATCCACAGGTTCCTTGTGCCTCCGAGGGGGTGGCTAGCAAGGTGACCTGTCCCCTCTCTGCACTGTCACAAGCCCTTTATCAGCTCTGATGGATGTTAAACCACTTTTGCCTGTAGGCACAAGAGCAAGAAGAAGGCGTTCACCAAGTACTGCAAGAAATGGCAGGATGAGGCTGGGAAAAGGCAGCTGGAGAAGGATTTTGCAGCCATGAAGAAGTACTGCAAGGTCATCCGTGTCATTATGCACACACAGGTCAGAGCCTCCCCTTGGCATGGGCAGGGGCTCAGGGGTTTTCTCTGCTCTGAAGGGCCTGGACATGGGATCAGGGGGTATTTTGGTGGGGTCACAGAGGCTGAGAGAGCAGAGGGTGTGAGGCGATGGGAGGTGCTGGCTGACCTTTCCAGCTGCCTCCTGACCTCCCACTGCCCTCCCAGAGCTTTCTGCTCCAGGGTTGCCATCAGGGCTGTAGTTTGGGAACACTGGGGAGCCCCCACATCCCTGTGGGAGCCCACACACCCGGCAGAGGAGAGCAGGAGGAGGGCAGAGCCTGGGCAGGTCCTGAGTCCTGTGTCAGCAAGGGACCTTGGGCCTCATGATCACCTCAAATTAGCAACTGGTGTCAAATGTTTTGGGCAAAAATAACCCCACGGGCAGACACATTTTGCCAGATGCTGATTGCTGGATATACAGCGGCCCAGTTTCATGCTGATCCCTGGAGTTAAGGGCTGCTTTGGAGTCTGGGGGAGAGCTAAGTTGGCTCAAGGCCAGACGAGGTCTCTGGGCTCGAGGACAAGGAGTTGGCTCCATAAAATCCCAGATATAAAGAGCTGCTGACCCACAGCTGCTGGGAAAGGGGGTGACTGTGGCAGAGGGGTGAGGCAGTGGCTCTGCTCACCCGTGTGCCCCTCACTGATTGTGGGTGACCCAGCCCTGCTGCACCCTCCTCCTGTCTGTGGGGCGAGGGGCCACATGTCACCCTAAAGCACTGTGTGCTGCAGATGAGGCTGCTCCCACTGAGGCAGAAGAAGGCCCACATCATGGAGATCCAGCTGAATGGGGGCACAGTGGCTGAGAAGGTCGACTGGGTCCGGGAGAGGCTGGAGAAGCAGATCTCTGTGCACAGTGTCTTCAGCCAGAACGAGATGATCGATGTCATCGGCGTCACCAAGGGGCACGGGATGAAAGGTGCAGGGGTTTGGGGCTATCCTTCTCACATGGCTCTGCCCATCAGGTGGTTTTAGGGTAGGAGAGTGTTAACCATGCTGAGAACCCCCAGCTTTGTGTAGAGGGAGTAGCAAAGAGCCTCAGGACCTTAAGCATGACAGGGCTTTGGTTTCCTTAATCTCAGGGATTCCAGCAAGGGAAGAACTCAACAGGGTCATCTTTGATGTAGATACAAAGGAGCTGACAAGATAACCTCTGGTGGAAAGATTTTCCCTGAGATTAGGGCCAGTGAAAGCTGTGTTGCCTGTTGTGCCCAGAGGCCTCCCAGGAGGCTCAGAGGCACTGTCAGAACATAAAGCAACCAGCTCTAATGGGAGGTGTCCCTGCCCATGGCAGCAGTTGGAACTGGATGATCTTTACGGTCCCTTCCAATCCAAACCATTCTGTGATGGTGTGAATGTCTCACAAAGCCCACATGTGCCGGGGTGTGGGCATGGAACACCTCCTAGGCTGATCAGAGCCCTGGGAAGTGAGAACAGCTCCTGATCTCCTCCCAGCATGGCCTCCTCTGAGAACTGCAGGAGGGCGATGGGATTGTCCCTTAGGAGAGCAATGGGACTGTGCCTCAGGAGGGCAATGGGATTGTCCCTTCGGAGAGCAATGGGGCTGTCCCTCAGGAGAGCGATGGGACTGTCCCTCAGGAGAGCAGTGGGACTGTCCCTCAGGAGAGCGATGGGACTGTCCCTCAGGAGAGCGATGAGACTGTCCCTCAGGAGAGCGATGGGACTGTCCCTCAGGAGAGCAATGGGACTGTNAGAGCAATGGGACTGTCCCTCAGGAGAGCAATGGCACTGTCCCTCAGGAGAGCAATGGGACTGTCCCTCAGGAGAGCAATGGACCATCCTTCCCCAGCCCCAGCCCCTCCCTGCTGACCCTGCCCGCTGTTCCCACACTCCCAGGGGTGACCAGCCGCTGGCACACCAAGAAGCTGCCCAGGAAGACACACAAGGGCCTGCGGAAGGTGGCCTGCATCGGGGCCTGGCACCCAGCCCGCGTGGGCTACTCCATTGCCCGGGCTGGCCAGAAGGGCTACCACCACCGCACCGAGATCAACAAGAAGGTATGGCCCAGGGGGCTCCCTCAGGCTCCCATCCTGTCACCATCCTTCCCACAGCGCCCTCAGCTCCCCGCATCCTCCTGCACATTTCGCTGGACATCTCCACATCTTTCCTGGTGCTTTTCTGCTGCTCGAGGGCACGCTGTGGTGAAAACCACGTGATTCTGTGGGGAATTCTGTCACCCTGTGAAGCTCCTCAGCAAGTGGCAGGAGAATCTCCATCTCCCCTGCCTGTCTTTTCCCAGATTTACCGCATTGGCCATGGGATCCACGTGGAGGATGGCAAAGTGGTGAGGAACAACGCCTCGACGCACTACGATATCACCGAGAAGACCATCACGCCTCTGGTGAGGGCTGAGGGCTGACAGGGCTCTGACCCTCCCAGCCAGCTCTCCTGCCCACCAACCCCTCTGCTCTCCCCACAGGGTGGCTTCCCTCACTACGGGGAGGTCAACAACGACTTCCTCATGCTGAAGGGCTGCGTGGTGGGCACCAGGAAGCGCGTGCTCACCCTCCGCAAGGTGAGAGCACCAGGCTGGGAGGGGCTGCAGCTCCCCAGGAACACATTCCCCACATGGAGGACCCTCCAAATGCTGGGCAGAGACACTGGGCAGGGACACTGGGCGGGTCCTTGTGCCATTTGTGAGGCGGGTGGATGGAGCTGGAGAGCTTCAGAGCCCTGAGGGCTCTGGTTCATTCAGACATGAAACCTTGGATTGCCACAGAAAGGTGATTGGGCATTGGAATGGGCTGCCCAGGGGCATGGGGGTAAAGTTACTGATGTTTAAGGACAGACTGGAAGTGGCACTCAGTGCCATGGTCTGGGTGACAAGGTGGTGTCATAGGTTGGACTTGGTGATCTCAGAGGTCTTTTCCAGCCTAGCTGATTCTGTGGCTGAGTGAGTGAAGAGCAGCTCTGCAACTCTCCACCACCTCAGCACCAGGGTGTTGCTCTGAGAACACAGATTTTTGAGGAGATATTTGTTTAGAAGATATTCCAACCCTGCATCCGTGAGGGCAGCTCTCCCAAGTTTCTGTGACGATTCTCCTGATGCTGTGACTGTTCTTTCCCAGTCCCTCCTGGTGCACACGAGCCGCCGGGCCCATGAAGCCATCGAGCTCAAATTCATTGACACCACTTCCAAATTTGGCCATGGCCGCTTCCAGACAGCTCAGGAAAAGAGAGCTTTCATGGTGAGTTCCTTGGGCTGCCTCCAGCTCATCGTGGGGCCACAGCAACTGACTCCAACCAAGCGTCTTCCAGGTGTCCATGGGCAGGGAGGTGGAACTGGATGAGTTTTATGTCCCTCTCTACCCAAACCATTCCAGGATTCTATGATTCCATGAGTCTGTGATTTTTTTTTCTCAATACAACAACAGCCAAAGGAGTGTTTGAGACTCTCTTGCCCAAAGACAGCCATGAATTCAGTTCACACAGCAGAAATGATGCTAAGGAAGAACAGGATGAGTTGTGTGAGTGATCCAAGACAACTCAACCCACAAATAAAAGACCATATGGGCAACCAGCTCCCATTCACCACAGGAGGTTTTAAACAAGCAGTTAACTTGGCAGGCACTGTCTTGGCCATATGGTCCCTTTCACTTGGAATTGTGCACTGCTTTGATTTGTTTGGGATGATTTATAGTTTTAATGTTCTTAGAGGAAAAAAAGTTTGGGTCAAATTCAGATGCAAATTTGTGGTGCTTTTGTCAGAAGCTTTCAAGAAGGCCAAGCAAGTGTGTTTTTCTTAAATCCAGGGCAAAAAATATATAATTACATAATCCAAACACAGCAGTTTCCTGAATAGTTTTGCAGCCTTCACCAGGCTGGTGTGTCTGAGTCTGAAGTGGAGGAAGCACTGAGTAAACCAGGAGAGGGAGAAGGAGAAGGGAAAGAAACAACTGCCTGAGTCCCACGCAGATGTAAACTGGGTCTAGATCTGGCCTGTCAGCCAGAAATGCCATGTGAAGCTGCCTAAGCCTCCTTAGTGCTGGCAGGGAGATTGGTTAGGCACTGCCTTTGCAGAGCTCTTTAGAGGTTAAGCTGATTTCCTTCAGCTCAGTGTCAGGAGCCTGTTGTGTCACTGCCAGCCCTGAGCTGCTGTGACGAGGAGCTCGGTGACAGGAGGAGGTTTGACCCCGGTGCAGCTCTTTTCTTTGCCATTTTGCCCCATGGATTCTGTGGTGAATCACCACATTTGTCTGGAAGTTGAGGCACCTAAGTAATTCCTGCCACCTGCTCCCACAGGATTAATTTGCTGTGGGATAACCCCATTTTCCAGCTGCTGGCCAGAGCTGCATTTCTGGTCGCCACAGCCCAGACACAGCCATGCAGGCCATGTCTGTGTGTCCCTAAATCCAAACTCTCCTCTCCGCTCTCTTCCAGGGCCCCCAGAAGAAACATTTGGTGAAGGAGAAGCCAGGTGTGCAGGAAGAGCTCTAAGGATGGAGATCCAAGGCTGCCTGCCTGGGCACTTGCAATAAAGGGGCTCCAAGCCACGCCTGCTCCCTCTCTCCTTCTGGAGGGGTGTCTTGCCCGTTTTCAGGCTCCTCAGCAGGTGGGGATGGGAAAAGTGGCATTTGGGACTGGCCCACACGGACAGGGACTAACTGGGACAGCCAAGTGCCAGTGCTCTGTCCTCTGCCACCTCCCTTTCCTTTGCCCAGTGATTTTTTTCCACTCACCCAAATCACCAGGAAGCCTCCCCTTCCTCTCATGCAGCAGAGAGCAGAACAGGTACCAGCACTGCTGCACCAGTTTCCACTGGGAATGCACGGCCTCCCCATGACCTGCCTCTGCCCAGGCTCCCTGACTGTCCCTTCAGTGCCTCTCCCACACACCTCCAGCACTGCCTTTTGCTGAAGGTGCAGCCTGGGGGCTTCTCCCTGCTCAAAGCCCCCTGATCCTGGCTGGAATCCTTGGCAGAGGTGGGGATTTGTGTACAACAGTCGGGCTGCTAGGCAGGGCTGGGCAGCAATGGATTTATTCACTTGGGATCCTTTCCCACCCGTGCTTTCCTTGCAGCCCAGCTGCCTGCTCCCAGATGCCCCAAAGCTGGGAATTTTGGATCAGCGATGATCCCAACTCCTTTGGTGCCATGATCCAGGTGTCCTGCACCCTCTTTGGGAACCAGCCAGTGGGAAGCCCAGCCCTCCACTGTCCAGAGCTGCCTGCTTGACCAGGAGTCCTGGCAACGTGGCCATGGAATTCTCGGGTCTCCAGCAGCCTGGTTGTGCCCTGAACGTGTGCTTGCAGGATTTGAGGAGGCTCATCTGCAGAAGCAGAGCATGAGGATGAATCCAGGCACAGCCCTGGGTGCAGTCAGTGGCCAGGCCCCGGCTGTCCCCATGTCCCAGCGAGGTCCCTGAGCTCTGGGCAGTGTCCCTGCCCCTGGGGTTGTGCTTCAGAGCCTCCTGTCCCCCTTGGCTGGCGGGTCCCGGGGCAGCCCCATGCTGGGTGGCCAAGGATCCAGGCCAGAGCGCATGATGGGAATGATGAGATCGTCCATGTTCGGCATCACCAAAATTTTCTGCAAAGAGGGATCCAGAATAACAGATCAGTGGGTTTGAATGCCACGGGGACACTGTCTGGAGGTGGCTTGGCAGGAGCCATGCCCAGGTCAGAGACCGGGGCTGTGAACTGCAGGTCCTGGGCTCCCACTCCCACAGCAGCAGGCCCAGGAGGGTCCCAGCTCTGGATATCAGGGTGGGGACAGCAGGAACAGGTTTTCTTTGTCCTGGCCACCTCTGTGGCTGCAGGGGTGCTCACAGCAGAGGGGAGGGACCAGCATTTTGAAGCCTTCCAAATGGGTGGCTATTTGGGGGGCCCTAAATATCTGTGGGGACATTTCTGCTCTTTGAGCAGAGGTGAGAGGCTGAACACAAAGCCTTGGGAAGGCAAATCTCCCAAACATCCCCAGACCAGAACAGACAGGTGGATTGAGCCCTTCTGGAGGGTGTCTGCCTGGGACTGCCTGACACCCCAAACTCACCCTGCTTGGGGCAGAGCTGCAGATGATGGGAGGAAATCACTTTTCCTCAGGCCTTGAGCTCATTATTTGGGTTCTGTGTCCTTATGTTCTAAGCTGGCCAGACCAGACCAGGTGTTGGCTTTCTGCAAAAACAACTGGCCCAAACTGAGGTTGACTCTCCCCGATGGCAGCAACACCCAAGCCTCAGCAGGGTTTGCTGAGCCCCTGAACAAGAGCCCAGGCACCTGAAATTCGTGCTTCAGCTTCTTCTCAATCCACTCGGTGACGTGCAGGAATGTCACCTCCCGCTCACCCAGCTTGGGGCGCACCTTCAGCTCCAGCTGCGGGGGCACTCGGAAGCTGTACCTGTGAGGGGAAAGGAAGGAGGCAGAAAGCATCACCTGCTGAAGATGTGCAGGATTGGAGGAGGCACAGCCCAGGCGGCCCCACTGCTGGGTTTTAGGGAGGAGGTGACAGCTCAGGGTCCCCAGATCTGTGTTGCCTCTGGGTGCAGACTCAGAGAAATGAGCCTGAGGTCTGGGAACCCCTTTGGGGAACAGCCTTAGGTTGCTGGAGCCCAAAGCCCTGGAGCTGGCTCCTTGCAGGGAGCATGGGGAGCTGGAAGCAGGATGTGCCTGTGGGGGGAAGGGGAGCTGGTACCAGACACGGTCGGTGGGCGGCGGGGGGATGTTCACAGCCAGGGTTCCTGCCAGCTCCTGCACCTCCACCGTCAGCAGCAGCGGCGTGTTGGAAACCTCCTCCATCTTCTTCTTGATGAACTCGTTCTCCGTGGCCTTCTGGAAGTACTTGGACTTGGCGATCTTATCCACGAAGCGCAGGATCTTCCGGCTCGTGCTGTTGCCGCTGACATGGCTGAAGCAAGAGGGGCCCCAGCTCAGCCCTGCTGGGTTTTGGGGTCCCCCAGAGCACCCTACGGGGACAGAGTGCTGCCCAGAGCTCCGTACGATGTGCTGTGCGTCCTGCTGGGGACACCGTCCCCATGCCCCTGTGCTGATGTGGCGCCGTGCGTCCCCAGCCCCCCTGTGCCCCCCATGGCACAGACACCCCCTTACCCCTCTGTGCCGGGCGGGGGGAGCCGCTCCCCCGGGGCTCCCACGGGCTCTGCAGCGGTGACATCTTCCTCATCGGAGGAGCCGGCGCTGGATGACTCTGCGTCGCTGTCTGCCAGCAGGATCAGCCGTGGCCTGGCCCTGTGAGCCCCAGGAGATCACGAGGTGCTCTGGGGACGGCAGCCTCGCCTCACTGGGGCAGGAGGAGCAGGATGAGCCCATCCACAGACAGATTCCTTACCCCTCTCTGCCTGCCTCTGCAGGGCTGCTCTCCTCTGCAGAGCTCTCCTTCCCCAGCTTGCTGAGGTTCATCTTCGTCTCCAGCGTCATCTGCAAGGAGCCGCTGTAGGTGACCTCCATGTCCACCCAGAGCCCTGCCAGGGAGAGGGACAGGGCGAGATCAGGTCAGCACCACAGAGGACAGAGCTGCTTGTGCACTGCCAAACCCTCCCAGCTTTGGGGAGCAGGCTGGCAGCTCCCTAAAGCCGTCCTGGAGCCAGCCCTGGGGTCTCTGTGCCTCTGTGGGGCTTTTACCTCGCTCATTGATGGTGGGGTTGGAGGCACTGAGCACCGAGGGGATGGATGTGCCCATGTCCAGCTCTGTCAGCGTCAGCTCGTTCATGAAATACGGGAGCTGATGGAGGGAAACCCCCATGGGGGGCAGTCACCCCTCACCGTGGGGCCTTGGGAACAGGGCTCTCCCGAGCGATCTGATGCTCCTGCCTCTCACCTTGATCTTGCTCAGCTTCTTCTGGATCTTGTTGGACACCTGTTCTGCCCAGTACTGCTCGCGGAGGAAGTCCCAGAAGATGCGTCCCACCAGCGCGTTCATCCAGGCCACGCTGGCCGTGTCCTCGCTGAGCTGTGGGGGGACAGCAGCCGCCAGCCCCTGCAGTGAGGTGACCCCGTGAGCAGTGGGACCTGCTGTCCTCTGCTCCCCTGCCCCGGGGCTGGGCTGCTCACACAAACCACAGACTGGAAGCGGCTCCGTGCAGGATCTATCAGCCTCTGCTTGGTGCTGGAGTCCCTTTCCCAGTGCCAGGTTTGTCCCACTCACCTTTGTGGGGCTGCCCAGAGCTCCGTGAGAGGGGCTCCGCTCCGGGCTGGCTGCCCCCTGTGCTGGCACAAATCGGGCCATGTAGGTGCTGTAATCCAGGTAAATCTCCTCAGCGCTTCCCGACACATCCTTGGCTGCATCCGTGGATGGGATGTCCTCGGCACTGCCCCCGCTGCTGCTGCCGCTGCTCTGCGGAGCCGATCCCGTGCCTGGGGATGTGGAATCACAGAATCGTTCAGAATCGTTCAGCTTGGGAAATGCCTCTGATGTCATCAATCCAATCATTCCCCAGCACCGCCCAGGCCAGCACTAACCCCTGTCCCCGAGTGCCACATCCACGTGGCTTTAACTCCCCCCAGGGATGGGCACTCCACCCCTGCCCTGGGCAGCTGTGCCAGGCCTGCAGTGCCCTTTCTGTGAAAGAATTGTTCCTAATATCCAATCTGTTTGGTCAGGATGCCATCAGGGGCAACATGATGCCCGTCCATGATGCCAATGACATGCCACCCACCCTGTGCTGACGAGGCGAACCCTCCTGGCTACACTTTGGGCTCCTCCCTGTCCCTCCATGCTCATCGCTGCCCACCAAGGAATTGTGTTCCTGGATCAGCCCTGGCCCAGAGCAGAGGCTGCCCCTCACCTGCCCTGCTGTCACCGAGGCTGCTGGCTGTCCCACGGGAGGCTTGCACGAGGTGCTGGTACCACTCCTCCTTCTCCCGCCCCGTCCGCCCAAACAGGTACAGGCACCTGTCCCTGCAGTCCCCGGGGATGTCCTGCCCGGACACCGGCACCTTCCTGCTCCCCTCATCCCCCTGCAGCTCCGTGTCGTGCTCCTCCCTGCTCCTGCCCTCTCCCTCGGCCGGCTCGGGGAGCAGCACACAGATGGGATATTTCTTGTTCCACGTCCGCTTTCGGGCCAGGCTGGGGGGGCACAGGAAGACCTGCAGCACCGAGAGCGGGGTGAGGCCGGGCCAGGCGTGAGGGGGTCCCCGGGGGAGGGTGCTGGGCACCTCCAGGCTCACCTTGGCGTCGGTCAGGTCGTAGCAGCGGTGGCTGACGAAGACGGCGTCCAGGATCTCCTCCTCGAAGGTGGCTCGGCGCGGGATGTTGCTCTTGGGGTAGGACAGCTTGAGGGTGGCCCCGTCCAGCACGGCGAGCACCGAATGAGTGAGCGACGGGTGGAAAAGCTCGGGGTCGTACACGTGCAGCTGGTTCATCCAGCCCTGGAAAAGCGGGGAGAGGGAGCCGGCTGCTTCCCGCTCACCAAGAGCGCCTCCAACCCGGGGATCCCCTCCAGCGCCTCATTCCGGACCACCCCTGTCCTACCTGCAGATGGGGGGCTTCCCGCGGCTCCCCCGGGAGCAGCTTGGGGCGCAGGCGGCCCCACGGTCCCCGAGAGGCCGGCGGAGTCTTGGGCACGAGGAGGAGGACGGCGAGGAAGCCCAGCAGCAGCCCGCAGAGCAGCCCCACGCAGAGCCCCGCGGCGTAGGGCGGCAGCGGCAGCACCAGGTACCCGTAGGCGAGAAGGGCGACGGAGGCGAGCGCCCTGCCCGGCACCGAGCCCCCGGACCGCGGCGGCGGCGGCGGCTCCTCGGGCGGTGGGAGCGGGGGTTCTGTGTCCCTCTGTGCCACCTCCACCACCTGGATCACGTCCCCGTAGGAGCAGATCTCGTAGCGGCAGTTCAGGGTGGGCTCCCAGGGCGTCCAGTCCCGCACCCGGCGGCTCCCGGCCCCGCGGCTGCCCCCGGGGCTGCCCCCCGGCTCCTTGGCCCGGCCCGTGGGGCTGCTGTCCTCGGCCATGAGGCGGCTGAGGCGGCTCAGGGGCTCCTGCACGGCCTCCGACAGCCGCCTCCGGGTGTCCTCCAGCCTGGCGTCGCGCAGCCGGAGCAGCGCGGCTCGGCTCTCCGACGGGGACACGCTGGGCGACGGCGGAGCCGTGCGCGACTTGGCCGGGCTCAGCCGGGGCTGGGGGGCCCGCGGGAGGTCGGCCAGGAGCATCCCCCCGGGCTGGGGCGAGGGGGGACGCCTCGTGTCCCCATCCGCAGTGGGAAGGAGCCCGCAGCCATCCCGGCCGCCACCGTCCTCCCTGGTGCCGCCGGCGTGGGGCGTCTGTCCCTCGATGTCCCCACGCCGAGGTGAGCCCGGGGATGGTGCCAGGGCTGGAGAGGCGTCTGCTGCCACCGCAGCCTGGTCTGCCATCGCTCGCATCGCCGACGGCACTGCCGAGGGACAGGGGAGCAGCCGTCAGAGCCGGGAGAGCTTCGTGTCACCTCAGGGCACAGCACAGCCCTGCTCTGGTCCTGCATCCCCCGGAGGCATCTCCCGGGGCCCTCACTCCGGGCTGGGCGCCTTCCAGGCGGTGAGCTCAAAGGCTGTGTGTGGGAAACCGCTTGTCTGACGAGGATAAACCTCAGCCAGGCAATCAGCGCCGGGGCTGCGAGAGCCCGGAGCTGCCAGCCGGGGCTGCGGCCAAACCAGGGGGATTTCCCGCACCAGCACATTCCACTGGGCCCGGTGCGAGCGCGGGGGCTGCCAGCAGGGATGCCAGGCCAGCGGGCAGGACTCCCTGACTCCTCCGAAAGTTCCTGGTTTGAGCCCTGCTTCCAGCACCGCATGAATCCAAAACGGAGCCAGCCCGAGCTGCGGCCCCAGTGCGGCGTGGGGATGCTCCGTCAGCACAGTCAGCAATCTCTGGCTTTGCTGCGGGTGAGGGGGGCAAAAGTTTTGCTAACACAAAGTTTCCATTGTCCTCAGGGGGTCCCTGGCCTCTACCAAGTGCTGTCCTGTCCCCAGCAGCCACCACCGCCCCTCATTGCTGCGCTCCTGCCAAAGCCGTGGGCTGACCCCTCCGAGCCGTGTCCCCTCCGCGATTTTGGGAGGGAGAAGGGAGCTGCAGGACGGGCTCTGCAGGGCCACCGCGGTGCTGACTCAGCTCCCAGCGGCTCCGTGGAGGGCTCGGCCCCTCCCGGCCCTCTTCCCCTCACAGCAGCCCTGCAGCAGCAGCAGGAATGCATCCCAGGGACCCTGGGGCTGCCTCACACTCGCACCGCGCCGCCCTGGATCTTCAAAGCTCCTCAGTGCCAGGAATTAATTACAGGCTGTGCCGCAGCTGCCTCCAGCCCCCTTTATATAATCTCAGCTCTTGCTTTGCTTCTCCTTTACAGGAGCCACTTGTTAACCCCAAATCATCCACGTGTGATTGTCCCGGTGGTCCCAGCCCTGCACAGAGCCTGGCTGGCGCTGTCCAGCCCGTGGGCAGGGCTGTGGCACTGCTGGCACCACCAGCACCTGGCAGTGCACCAAAACAGCCAAACGAGGAGTGAGCAGAGGGAAACGAGCAGTGGGGCTGGGCCTGAGAGGGGATCTCTCTAGGGGAAAGTGTCCCTGTCCACGGCAGGGGTGGTCTTTAAGGTCCCTTCCAACCAAAAGCATTCCATGGGATTCCAAGGGATGCCTCCCCTGATGCCACAGGGCTCTGTCCACCACCTCCCACCCCAGCCCTGCAGCCCTGCCCCTCACCATGCAGGGTTCTCAGTGGCCCCACATCACAGGCACTCCCAGTATCCCCAGTACTGCCCATCACCCCTGGCTCCTACCAGAACACCCCTGGGCTGCTCCGTGGAGGGTCCTGCCTGGTCCCTGCTCCGTGTTGTCCCTGCCAGGTCAGGGGGACAGTGTCTCCCCAGAGCTGGGCTCGGTGCTCCTTGTGCTCCACTCCACCATGCCCAGCTCTCCGCTCCCACTGCTCCCGTACTCGTGGGTTTTAAAAGCTAAAAAAAAAAAAGAAAAAAAAAAAAAAAAAAAAAAAAAAAAAAAAAAAAAAAAAAAAAAAAAAAAAAAAAAAAAAAAACGTTTACTGCGANAAAAAGAAGTCTGTTTCCTGAGAGACCATTAGCACGGTGGAAGACAGAGATAATAATAGCCTGGGTTTGTATGGGAGTTCTCCTCTGGAAGGGATGGTGAGTACAGTGGGGGCTATGCTGCTGCTGCTGCTGCTGCTGCTGCTGCTGCTGCAGCCATCTCAGGGGAGGGTGGGGGCAGCAGAACAGACCCTGCTGGGTGCCCTGGCTGGACCAGCAGCACCCCAAAAGGGAGGTGCAGCCCCGGGGGAGGCTTTTCTGCTGGCTCAGGCTTCAGAGAGTCAGCACTGAGTGTGGAGGTGCCTCAGCACTGACCCCCTTCCCAGCCTGCAGCTCATCCCCAGCCTGTGGCCCTGCAGGATCGGGGGATCTTTTGCTCTTGACAGGATAAATTGGACATGAAGGTCCTTGGAAGTGTTTTATGAGGGCAGCTGGGTGAGCTCGGTGGGGCCACAGGGCAATGGGGATGGTGGTGGCTTTGGAGGTGCCAGCAAAGAGCTCTCAGGGGTGATCCCACCTCTTCCAGGACATCCCTGAGAAGGACTGGGGCTGAGTGGGATGTCTGCTGAGGAGCAGTGCTTGGGACATCCAGCCCAGGACGGTTACACCTCTGCAGGGCAGGGACACAAGACCCCTAATGACAGTGTCCCCTCGCTGTGTGTGGACACACCAGAGCCATGACCATCAGTGAGCCTCTCCACCGGATTCCAGCTGGTGTCCTGGAGTGTCCCAGCTTGGGCTGGTATCCTGGAGTGTCTCCCTCTAAAGCATTCCCCTCACATGGCCACGGCAGCAGGAGGTGCCACGGCCCAGCCTGGCACAGTGGGAGCTCCCGGGTGGGCACCGCCTGCCTGGTGTTTGCTTTGGTTGTAGAATCAGGGAGTTAATTGAAATATCAACTTCATTAACTTCCCTCAGTCCTCTGTGCTTAATTAGGGTGGCAGTGGTGCTGCTGGCAGGGACGTGGCACCACAGCAGCGCTTTCCTCACCCGGCCAAGGGAGCTGGAAATCCCTCTCCAATTATCTGCACAAAACACCGTGACAGAACCCGGCTGTGACGCTGTCCCCGGAGCGCTCTGCATTAGCCCGAGATCACAGAGCACCGGGGTGGCTTTGAGGGAATTCTGCAAGCTCAGGATGTGACTTTGGCCAATGGGCTGGGCAGTGTGGGATCCCAGCTCCATCCTCTGCTCTCAGTTCCACATCACATCGCTGCTTCTCTGGGGTTCTGCTGCTGGATACTGGAGTGGGTTTCGTGCTGCTGGGGGAGCAAGGAGCCAGGTGGGGTTTGGAATGCCTGCAGCTGGATGCTGAGAGCCAGCCAGCCCCGGGACCCACTCCCAAAGCCTCTACAGCAGCGTGGAGGGCTGGAGCCTAGCCCTGCCTCTCTATGGACTCTGCTTCACTCCCGTGTCTCAGCCATTCCCAATCTCTGCTCGTCTTCCTGAGCTGCATGGCCCCTGCAGCTCACAGGAGCTCTCAGCCGTGGGGAAGGATCCAGCCTCTTCCAGCATCCATCCCATTCACACCGGCACAGCCTCGCTGGAGGAATTGCAGGGAGCAGCACTTATCCGATGGATGGTGCTGCTGCCGAGACCTTCTGGCTGCTGCGGCTCCTTCCACCGCCTGGAAATCCACACCCCTAAGGTGTGCGGGGCCCTGGAGTCTATTTGGAGCTTTCCCTGACATCTCGCTCCTCTGATCTCGGTGGATCTTGCGGGAGGCGCTTTCAAAGCAGCGCATCCCCCTCCCTCCCTCCCTCCCTCCCGTGCGGTGACGCGCGGCGCGTCCCCGGCTCCCCGCGCCCCGCGGTGCGGAGCCCCTTCCTCCCCCTGCCCGGGCTCCTGCCACGAGCCATCAATCCCCGGGGCCGCAGCGGCAGCTCAGCCCGCCCGGGATGAAGCCTGACCTAATTCAAAGCGGCAGCATCCAGAGGGCAGCGGCACCGCCGGCCCCACGCCAGGATCCCGCAGCCCTGGGGGAGCTCCGGGCCGCCGGGCGCGTCCCTTGGCATTTGGGGCTGGGGATCCATCCAAGCGCCTCTGCGGCCGCAGGGCCAGGGCAGCAGAGCCAGACCCCGGCTTGTGTCCAAAGGGCACCAAAATTTTTCCCGCTTGCACCATTTCCACCAGAGCCTAAGCCCGGGGACTCCTCCGAGAGGCTCTGGATAAACTACACAAGCAGGGATTTGTGGCGCTGATTTTTGGAAGGAGAAGGAAGCTGCAGCAGCTCAGCCCCTTTGGAACCTGGCCAGCTTCACCTTCCGAGCCCTCACCTCACCATATGCTGGGCTGGCACCTCCTCCTCTCCGGGACCCACCGCGCCCACGACGGGCCCCGGTCAGACCCCGCACCCTCGGCGGGAGCGTCCCCACGGGTGACCCCGGCCCTGCGCTGCCGGGGCAGGCTGCTCCCTGCTGTGCCCGCACCCACCCTCAGAGCCCTGGGAGTGCCTGAGGGACCCCCACCACCCCTGCTGGGGAAACCGGGGCTGCCCGGCCCCGCCGCCCGCCCCGGGGCCCCGCAGCGCCGGTACCTGCGACAGGCGGGGGGGCCCGGGGAGCCGGTCCCGGTGATGGAGAAGGACGAGCAGTGCCAGGGAATCGGAGTGGTCCCAGTGCCGGCAGAGGATAACGGGGGGGTCAGTCCCGGTGCCGGGGGAGACGGGACCTTGTGCCTGGGAAGAGGAGCCGGTGCCCGCACCAGCGACGGTGCCGGCGCTGCTGGAGGCCGGTCGGTCCTGGTGCCGGGATCTAAGGACTGGTGCCGGTGCCGGGATAGCAGGGCCGGAGCGGTGCCGCTTCTGGTGGCGGTCCCGGCGGTGAAGAGCCGGTACCGGAGGCTCCGTCGCGGTCCCGCTGCCGGCTGCAGACGCCCAGAGCCGGGCT
>VWYO01011686.1:0-11788 GCA_013400275.1 Rhadina sibilatrix
AAGAGAAAGAAAGAGAAAAGAAACACTTTTACAGTAGAAATAAAGGTTTATGGGGTGGGGTTGACCACTTTTTTCAAGAGAACTGTTGATCTCTCTGCAAAGATTATGTATTTTGCACCATAAATTTTCAAATTTAAATTAAAAATCATGGGTTTGGTCCCAGATGTCATCTAAAGAAGGAAGACCTGTTTTTAGATTTGAAGTGTGAACATTATCAGTGTATAAACCACAAAGAAGATGTGTTTTGAATCGCAATGCTGATTCAGATACAGGGTCAGCCATAGCACCTCTCTTTGAATGAAACCTATCAAGACCTTATAAATTTCTGATGACACTTATATAAAAAAGTCTGAGGTTGAATAAACCAAATGATAAAAAATTAGGCAGTAGCAGTTCAGTTGGACTGGAACAGCTTGGCTGGATTGATATAACCTATCAATCTAGTTAATTTGCACAGTTGATGAGTTAATATGGTCATTTGACCCTTGCTCCCATTCTGGGACATCAGTGGTTTGTGTATGGGTCTGTCTGGGTTACACAGATTTTTCCTGAGGTGAAGATGTTCTCATGGATCCATTGAAAACACTGTTAATGCCAGTATTAGTTGTTTCTCTGCTCATCTCTTCAGCTGATGAAAGGTGAGATAGGGGAAAGAAATGGAAATAGCTGAAAACTAAGGGAATGCCAGGAGGAAAATAAAATGCTGCAGTGAGACAAAGAAAAGGGTAAAAAGTAGAGTAAAGAGAGGCACAGAAAGAAAAGGACATTTCTTGTGGCAGTAAAGAGGTTAATAAATGCCTAGAATCAAAGAGAACTCTAGATTTGACCTCTACGCACTGCTATCAGCTGATCTTTTCTTAGAGTTGGGAGTGATATTACTGTCTCCAGTTTGCAATCCTATCCACAGACTTCTATAAAGTAGTTTGACTCTTCTGTCCAGAAAGTTTGATAGCTATGGCTTGTGAGAATCAAGAAGCACAAGCTGGGGTATCCAGTGGTTGTCATTTACACAAGGTTGTCATTGCACAAGGTGAGCAAAGTGCAAAAGAGAAAAGATGAAACTCAAACTCCTGCAGTTCAAAGCAAAACCAAGTCCCACCCCCCCTCCTCTCCCCTCCAACCCCCTTCCTATCCCTCCATATCTGTGTGTCATTTTTTCCCTGACATTTTCATCACTGTAGATGGCAACAGGTCCTAAAATCCATACTAAAATACAAATTCCTCTCTGTTTTATGAAAAACAATTCCAGTAGAAGACATACTATACAAAACATGAAACTTACATTATTTAACACAGAAAAATTTTCATGTGATCTTGTTATTTTAGAATCAACAAACAATGTGAAAACACAATCTATTTAATTTGAGGTGGAAATTTTACTCTGCTGTTTTCTATTTGAAATCTGCAGGTATTCTATTTTATTTTATATTTCTCCTTATAAACGTTGCTGTAGAAATTTTGAATTTTGAGAAATATTCAGTTGCTGTTTTAATTCACCTCAGGAGAAAGGAAAAAGATTTTAGCAAGTAAAATTAAGCTTATTTAAACATTTTTTGCTCTTTAAATGAATTTTGCTTCTTAAGAACGGGTAAAAGTTCACTGGCTACAAGAGAGATGGATTTTCTCATTAACACTGTGAATATTTGATGTAATATTTTTGAACACCGACCTCTGAGCTAGGTAAATGTTAGTCAATAAAGAAGCTTTCTGAAAGATTACATGCATGCTTGTATGCAAACTGCCCATGCCTTTAAGAAAAAAAGGTCTGTATGATATTCTAGCAGTGATTAAAATGCTGCAAATTAACACACACAAGGCTGTGACAACCATGGCAAACCACAGAGCTAGGGACATGCAAAGCAGAAGGGAAAAATAAAGAAAAAGGTTTCTTATAGATTGAAGTGGTACTTTCTTCAGGTAAGAACCATAGAGAAAGCTGGTGACAAAACCACTTAGACTTACAGCATCATTTAATCCACGCTCGGCATGGAATTACAGTGGTATTGTCAGAACTGGGATGCACTAGAATAATCCACCCTCAAGGATGAATTTTACTACCACAATGAGTTAGACGCAAGAGCTCACGGAGATATGACCCTGTGGTGTATCACAGAGGGCTTACATGTGTATAGAGATGTAAAATATAATCTCAGCCAGCGCAAAACAGAGATTGGTCCAAGTTGTGTTTCTGAGCACCTAAACTGGTGGCAGCTTTGAATGATCTCTAGTGGGGACTCTGCCTCTCTCCATTGATATGAATGCAGACTTAGAAATTCCGATTTTGTCAGAAGCAACTGGATCTAATAGCAACAGGAAGATGAATATCTTCATCAGCAGAAGACACTTAACATCCAGTGAAGAACATCAACAGCTCACACCTCAGCAGTTTCAGCTCAATTTGTTTTCTCTGATGTGTCCATGGGGAGAATTTGAACAAGGGAAGAACAAACAAACAAACTAGATTGAGAAGACATTTTCTGGGCATTTCATATTTAGTTTAACAATCTTGTTTCTTTATGTTTCTAGATTTATTTATCTTTTCCCCCTCTCTCCATATACCTGTCTCTAAAGGTTTATATCCTAATTGTTCTACTTTTAATTTTTTTCTGATTTCCTGACCTTCCCTTTCTTTATTTTCTCTCATATTTTTCATCAATGCATTTCATTCTATTCCCGACTAGACAAGAAAAAAAGAAAAAATAACCAATTATTTTTTAGTGCTTAGGTCATTTGCTATGCAGATATCATTCCTAATTAGATGACAAGTTCTCTGAGGACTCATGAGTTTGAAGAATACATGATGTAGCTCCAGTCCTGATTCAGCCCCCCAGGCACAATCATAAACAGAAATTCCTGGGTGTTAATCCTATCACCCAAGAATGATATTTCTGCTACCAAAAAGGAATTGCATACATGCAAAAAAGAGGGAAGGGTGGCAAAATCTCTTTATAGTCAGCCTCTCAAGCTGTTTCTTAAGACACATACAAAATCAGGCAAATGGATTGCTTAGCACTATCAAAAAATATGTACTTGTGAAGAAATAAATATATTTTTCCTTCAGTGGAATGTCAAAATAAAGTTTTCTTTGTTTCTTTATGATAGAGATAAGCATGAACAAATCTTTGCTTTCTGCACAGTCCTAGGCACTACTGAAGTCAATGGGAACTGAGACAAACCAGTACCTGATGGTTATTACAATTTTTCTTGTTATTTTATCTTGCCCTCCTGGTCTGGTCTTTTGTTTCTCTCTTATATTTTGCAGCTGTCAGTAGGATGTTAATGTGTTATGACATACTCATCATATCACAAAGCAAGAAATGATTCATCTCAGAGATCAGACCTGTCACATAATTATACATTGAGTATAACAAATCAAAATAAATTATTTCTTAGAATATACATACACATTATACATTGACTATACATGAGCACCTGTGGGCATGTGTGTGTGCGGGGAACAATAAAACAAAATTAAATTAGAATTGCAAGGAACTGGTGGTTGACATATTTCAAAAGTAAACTATTTAAAATATCTCCTTTTTTGACAAGGCAGGTCCTATATCTCCCATCTTCCCTTCATGTTAGGTTTGCCTGTATCTAAACTTTCTGAGTCTATCATAGCTCATATGTACACACATATGCACACACACATATTTCTCCTGAGGAAAGACTTTAACTTTTGTGGCAAAACTGAAGAAAGCATGGCATGTTGCAAAGCTGAAGAAAGCCAGGAGGCTGTTGGGGGAAAAACAAACAAACAAACAAACAAACAAACACCACAATAAAACCACCCTAGCCTCTTTACTACAATTGTATTTGGATTCTGTCCAAAATTCACCCTCACTGCCTTTTACTCTTGACACATTTTCCCCATGGAGTCAATTTTTTTTATTATTATTTTTAAACAAGTGGTAGATTTTACGCTGTGCACATCCATTTCTAGTCAGGATTCTGAGATGCAGAGAGCAGTGACTCTATATTCATGTCGATATTAAATAAGCATGGCATTTAAAGACAACTGTGGGCAACTTTTTCTTTTGATGCTATCTTGGGATTTTTTTAAAAGGGTTTTATATAAGACATCAAATAGTTACGAGGAATGTGGCTGTGCTTTTTATAACACAAGAAAGGTTAGGAGCAGAAATCTTTATAGACATTGTAAGAAGTTCCTGGGGAACAGAAAGCTCTGTGGACTCAGAAGATGGATTTCACCTTCAAGACTAGGATTCAAGTTCACCAGAGGAATCTCAAAGTAGTAAGTGTTTTCATCTCAGCTCAGTTCTTTAGGGTTTTGTGTGTATGTGTGTGTGTGTGTCTGTGTGTTGGTTTCTCAGAAAGGACTATGTTTTGCATCTAATCTAAAGTGGTTAGTTCCCTATAGATTAAAATTCAAATGACAGGGAAAATGCTTAAAGCTTCTCTGTAGTCTGAAACCATTCAAAGTTTCTAGGAGAACTCACCTGTTTCCAGACATCTCAGCTTCATGAGATGAGATTAATTTGCTTTGGTGCAGCTTCTCTTTCCTGGATGTTTGGTTGTTCGTGCTGCTCCTAACTCTTCTGTGTTGAATGGATATGTATTGATCAAGAATATATCTTGAGGTGGGTTTGAGTTTTGATGTCAGGAAGAGAAAAATGAAAGAAAGCCTTGTGTAGGCATGGAAAGGAAAGTCATAATCCTGGACTAAAGGGGAGAAGGAAATTAGAGTGCAGTGAGTTGGCTCCATTAAAAGAGACAGTTCAGGAGTAGTTCATGCATTAGAACAGTCTTCAAAGCAGGCTGTGGACCAGGTGAGACAAGAAGGACAGGCACTTCATGTAGTGTCTATATGCAGTATATAGAAAAAAAGAGTCTTAGAAAGATCAGGTCTGGAGAAGAATATAAAGAGTACTTGAGTCAATCTATGAACAGACATGGAGCAAGCACAGACTTATAACAAGCACAGACTTATAAAAAAATGGTCTCTAATGGGTAAAATGCCACTGAACAATTCTTCAGTGAACAGAAGGGAATGTTACCAGGGGAAGGTCATTAATTAGGAAATTGTTAACTCTATACATAAACACACAGAAATTTATAAAAATATGAATCCTATATCTTGACTTTCTTGGTCTCTCACAAAATGGCTTCTTTTTTTTTTTTTTTTTTTTTTTTTTTTTTTTTTTTTTTTTCTTTTCTTTTTTTATAAATCCACGCAAAGGAGCAGGAAATAACATACTAAAATTTCACACAGGATGNTCACAGTAAAAAAAAAAAAAAAAAGAAGTCCACATTAATTATTAATTATTTTAATATTTCTGGGTCTTCCTCTTTATTTTCCTCCAATGTTCTTCAACTCAAATGGTTTCTGGTCAGAGCAAAACCATACTCAGTGAGATT
The DNA here is from genome assembly GCA_013400275.1 of Rhadina sibilatrix. NCBI lineage: Eukaryota > Metazoa > Chordata > Aves > Passeriformes > Phylloscopidae > Rhadina > Rhadina sibilatrix. The sequence continues at coordinate 5,380 of VWYO01011686.1, forward strand.
TTTTTTTTTCTTTTCTTTATTTCTAACTTCCACTAGACTTTTCAGTGATTCAGAGAATGATAAACAAAGGAAGAAACAGAGATGATGGAACCAAATGGCTTCAGACCAACACTGGCTCAACAAACCAAAATCTAGAAGGGTTTTCCTGATTTAGATGAGCATTTAGAGGCCAATGCACTAGAAGTTGATTCTATGTGGTGATGAAAACATGTTCAACTATGTTTAGGGTATGACATGGAACATGAGCAAGTGGGCAATGTAGATGCAAGATTTCAATTCAGTTGTCTACATTTAGGCGGCTGATGGCAATCGACATGCCTCAGGTTCAACCGGACGTGTCCTGTGTCCAGCAGCCCCTCTATCAACTGCAGATATCAAATAAAAGCTATGCCCTGTGTACCAGTGATATTTAAATATTTTGGATGTTTCAAGCTATCGCCAACTGATACACATGCTATGGGATAGCAGAATATATTATCTCTAGACCTTGCTGACTGCACTGTCTGCATCATCAAGTCTAAGAGGACTTTGAAGAAACAAAGGGCATGTAAGGAGACTCCTGCACTAACAACACCTAAAATTAGCTCCTCTAACCTATAAACTGAATCCCAACAATTTACAGTCTAACCTTTGGGAGCCTGGACTAAATTAATTTGTTTAAGCAATAGTCTCTAGTCCTGTTTGAGAAACCCTGAGCTACCTGAAACATTGTCCCACATGTGACAAACACGAGGAAAGACATTGCAAAAGACTTTTTGAGGAGGTGGCTGATGGCCAGGTGGGTGTCTGAGGACAGCTAATGTAGTGCAAGCCATCTCTATAAATAAGTGAATCAAGCTTCAAATGTCTAAGCTGTAGTCAGCAGAATGTTAACTACAAGTATGAATGGAAGGGAAAAACCACCATGAAACAAAGAAAATTGTTAAGGAATGATGCCTGGTTGTGGATTTGGAAAATTACATTTATTCTTATTAGCAAAATAATTATTGGTCCCTGATTATGAACTTTAGTAATGGAATTTAATAATGGAAACACAAACTTTCAACATGTGCTCTGTGGGAGGAAATATTAAGTTGAAAAGAAGGATAGTCTGGGGCAATCACTCTCACCCTGGGACTTAAAAAATACGAGTTTAATTGCCAGCTCTGCCACATATTCCTCATACCAGTCTTTTCTTATTTGTATTACTGTTGACTCAAGTATACCTACTCATGTTGTGTTTTAAATTCTTTGCCCTTTAGTTTTACAACCTCAGAAATTAAAACAGCAATTATTTTTTTTAATTGTTTTGTGTTTATCATGTCTATTTTGCCTGCAATGGCCTTTGTGTGGTCTCTTTCTCAAGTCCTATATACACAGACAGTATCACTGTGTTTTAATGGCAGCAGTTCTCCTGCCTTGTACACTGTGGGACAGTGCAATTTCTTTTACACTGGAATAAATTGCTCCTATGGAGAATGGGTTGAAGGCAGTCCTGGGGAGAAGGGACTGATTGTGCTGGTGAATGAGAAGTTCAATATAATACAGCAATGTGCACTGGCAGCCCAGAAAGCCCCAACTATTCATGGCTGATACCACAGCATGGGTAGCAGCGGGGGGAGGGGATTGTGTCCCACTTCTCTGCTCTGGTTGAGACCTACCTGCAGTGCTGCAACCAGATTTGAGGACTCCAGTACAGGAAGAATATGGACTTGTTGGAACAAACCCCAGAGAAGGCCACAAAAAATGCTCAGGGGCCTGGAGAACCTCTGCTAAGGAAATGGTCTGTTCATTCTGGAGAAGAGATTTTTTTTGGTTTGTTCATCCAGGGAGACTTTAAAGCATTTTCCAGTACCTAAAGGTGACCCATGGCCTCTGGAGAGGGCCTTTTCACAAGGGCCTGGAGTCATAAAACAAAGAGGAATAGTCTCAAGCTGCAGGCGAGTAGGTTATATTGGGTATTACAAAGAAATTCTTGGCTGTGAGGGTGGTGTGACACAGGAACAGGTTGCCCTAGTTGTGACTGCTCCATCCCTGTAAGTGTTGAAGATCATGTTGGATGGGGCTTGGAGCAACCTGGGATAGTGGAAGAGTCCCTGTTCATTGAAGGATAATTGGCCTAGATAACCTTTATAGGCCACTTCTTGCCCCACCCATTTTTTTGTTCTATGATAAAGCACAGATTTTGTAATTTGGCAGTTTGCTTCCAGTACAAGATAAGAGCCATCTGATACAGACCCCTTCTACCACATGACAGAGTTTGATAGAACAGTTTGCAACTGGCACCATACTTTTTGCACAAACACAGAATGACCTCATTGTGTAACTGCACCTTTCCAAAAAACATCCCTAGGCCTCCTCAGATGCAGCAGGCTTACTTTATAGTTTTGAATTGTACACATAGTTTTGCCATGCCCTTTCCATTTGTTCTAAGGGAAAACCCCACTTTACTACAAGAGATAATACTGAGTCTTTGGGACTGTATGCTGTATGTCCCAGCAATTTTCTCCTGGGACAACATGCTAATGAGGAATGTCCAGCCTTTAAACCCACTGGAAGATGGTGTGTTGGCTCTGGTATGGTGAGTTACATTGCTGTAGCACTGTGGAAGAAGCTGTAGTGTTTTGAAGATGAGCATTTTTACGTCTCCCAGAAAGAACTTATTAGCAGAAGATTTATAATTTTTAACCTTCTGGGACAACTGAGGATGGGTTTGCAAAATAAAAATGGTTGGATAACATCAGGCTTCACTGTGAAATAGAAAATAGCTGCACTGTGTAGTATGCTGACAGAGGAACAGTTAAATGGATGGATTTGGGAGATAAAAAGAAAGGAGCAACTCTGTAATTGCAACTGTTGACACAATATAATGCAGATGTTGGCAAAATACCATGTTCACAGGGAGAGTGAGTCAGTCTACACACCATCTGACCATTCGTTACACCATGGAAGCCTTTGGAGTGCATTCAGTACAGCAAGCACAGCACTGTTCCAGCTGATTAAGTTGCACCCTGTATTTTAGGCTCTCAAGGCCACGAGACAGAGATGCCAACTTTAACAAAAAGATTTTTCTGCAGGAGGGAAGCAGGGTATTATTATATATTACATTTCTTGACAAGGCAACTGGAAAAAGTGCCTGCATTCTTTCTAATGCAGTGCCAGCTTGTTGGCTGGCTATGACATAAAGTGATGTTGAGCATTTTCTCTGTTTTCTAGAGTATTTAGGAACAATGGAGCACTTGCTCCTGTGTAATGAAGCCCTTTTTCATCATGGTCCAGAATAACCTTTGGTGGCACCCTGAAGTAAAGAGAAAATATGGGAAAATCTAGTGATGCCCCTGGGGTTAGTTCGTCAGAAAGCTCTGGCTCTTTGGTAGGTTTGAATAAAGTCTGTCCATGTTTTGGTCTGAGAGAAGGCCTTAGTCTATGGGGTAGGCACAGATGGAGGGAAGTGACAAAAATTTCAGCCATTCCAGTCTTCTAAAAAAATTTTAATAAAAAGTCTGTATTCCTTTATGCAAAATGAGACAGAAAACTTTGACATTGTTGCAGCAGGGAGGGCAACACTTTATGTGAATGATTATTTACATAGGTGGAACTGCAATAGGAAGGACAACGGAGCCTTCCTTTTACCCCTCAAGAAGCCTCCATAATCTACTAGACAGGGAACTCTTCCAAGAGAAAATCAAATTTGACCCTTTTTTTCCATGATGGGTAAGTACTCTCAGAAGCAGGACAGCAATTCATGTTTATCTTCCAGTTTGGTGAAAATCTTACCTTCTTATTTCTAAATAAGTATTTCAGGTATACTTCAGACATGTTTTAAAATTATTGTTCTCAATTCTAAGGGCTAAGAAAATGCCTTAAAAAGCAAATTAGATCTCTTTGCTAACTCATAGAACTCCAAGAGCTAAAATCTATCCCCCCAAAAGAATCTGCCCAGTAATGTGAGCTACATCATTGTTATATTTGCAATATACACAGATTCAAAGATTTTTGATGGGTCCAAGTAAAAGTAATCTTCAAACTCTCAAGAGCTAAAGAAGAGAATTCTAATTATAATTTTAAGTATATTTTTTCTTTTAATTTTGAACTTGAAATTTTAATTTTGAAAATTGTTTCAGTTATCTGATAGATAGTTTTGCTGGTTTATTACTAATCATATACTGTAAAGATTTTCTTCTAAAATAACTTATAAAGTACTCTTTTTCAATACAGATTTGTGCAGAGCCCACTCTGTGGTAACCATACAATAAATAAAGAAAACTCCCAAAAAATAAATAATAATAAACATCATTCACGGTGTTCTCTGAACCTCTACAGCACTGTGGCCTTTAACAATCCTTTTTCCTCTGTCATCTGTTGCTCTAGCGATGCATTTCAACACACTGAAAGAACAGCTTACTCTTGCCATATTTTTTGTAATATCCAGGATTGTTACTGCTTCAGTGGTGCATTATTGTAATACTTCATCAAAACAATGCCTGCCAGGAATCTGTCCCAGGAGAAATTTTATATAGTTCTTTTAAATGACAAGAAAGAAAGACCAGTTTATGGAATTTCTTGGTGATCCTCACATAATCATGGACACCATGGAGTCACCATTTCTAGAAGCCTTTCACTAAGTTATTTTGTCATTTCATTCCAAAGAAGAAACTAAATTTTACAGAAAAGTAGCTGCAGAAAAGAGGCTAAATCCTTAAAGTCTAGGGATCTTTCTGAGACCTCAGATCCCCAAGTTTTCTAATAACATGATGAAAATGAGAATAAACATGCTGGTTTTCATCCTATTATCAAATCAAGTTCATCAGTAAGAATAAGGTTTTGCCCTAGAACTTTTCCAAATACAGCTGCTTTTGGCATTGAGTCTTCCTTACCTGGACCAAGTTCCTATGCATTTAGGAGCTATCAGTAGATTCTTCTTCCATGTATTTACATATATTTTACATTAACCCTTTGAACATTTTGAAACTTCTATTATCCATAACCTCATTGGAAAGAGTTACACAGGTCTTCTCATAACTGTTGTTCTAATTGACTGAAGGCAGAAGTCCTGCTACATATTCTGGTCTCTGAATTTTGTTTGTTTGTTTGTTTTCTTTTTGCAAAAGTCAATGAACAACCAATACTTATTTCTGATCACCAAAATTTTCATTATTATGTAGAGTTCTGTCACAACCCCTCTACATCAACCCTTTTCCAAAGTAAAAAACAACAGTGAAAAATACATGATAACTTTTACCATGTTATCATTTTATTAATCTTTTAACCAGTTTCCCTCATTATTATGATGAGGGTATACATACAGTACTACAGATATGCCTGAACCATTTCTGTCTCCAAACATCTAAATCAATTTTCTATTTCATTCTCCATTATTTCCTAATGATTTCTAGCATTAGATTTGCTTTTTTTTTGACCACTGCTGAACACAGAGCTGACATTTTCATGGTAATGATCATCTCAGAAGAGTGGCATTTAAGAAACTGCATTTAACCTACATTCAAATGGCAAAATACATAACCTGTACAAAGCACCAAGGAAAGTTTTCACTGGTAAAAACTCTAAAGGCATCACTGACACCTGAGGTTGTTCCACAGCACATGCCAAGAGATATCAGCATTTTGAGTGGACCAAGAACCTTAGGAACTTAAATTCATTTGGTTCCTGGATGTTAGGCAAATCTACCATTTTCTTGGCTAAGTGACTTAAGCATATAGTCAGAGAAAGTAATGGAATTCAGCAGAAGGTAGAATGTCCACAGCCAATTTTGTTAAAACCAACCAACCAACCAACCAACCAACCAACCAACCCACCAACCAACCAACCCCAACAGTCTAAGAAGTGACATTCTTTCCTAAATTAAGCATAAGCAACAGCTATTCAGAAGTGGCAGAGCAGGGTATCAAAATCTGCTCACCTTCAGATTTACAACTCCATTTAAAGTAAGAAAATTACTCTTAAGAAAATTACCCTTAAGAAGAGGCTGCTCTAGAGGTTCTAGGTCTAGATGGGACTATGCATTTCTCTTCCCTCTTTGTGTTGGTGTCTGGTTTTAGAAAGACAGGTGTCCTCCAGGGAAAGCTGCAGCTTCCCTTGGAATGGAGAATGTAACCCCCCTCCCTCCAAATTATTATAATTTTGCACTTAAGGGCTTTCAGGAAAAGATATGGGGATAGGAATAACAGTTCTTTACTAGTACGTATAACAAAGCAAAACAAATAACAAGTACTACAGCATTAACAACAAAACAGAACCAGGAACCTCGAGGGCTTTGCTTCACAAAACCCAGTTTGATCTTGGTGCCCCTGCAGGACTTCAAGAGCACCGAGCTGGAACAGTGGAAAGTCCTGGGCTGGTGGATGAGATAAATCAGAAGCTCCGTGGTGGTGACTGGAAGGGCAGGACAGGATGTCCCCAGCAGGCAGGG
>VWYO01011718.1:0-24890 GCA_013400275.1 Rhadina sibilatrix
AGCCCTCACAAATGTCCTTCAGACAAACTTCAGTAGACAGGGCAGGCCAATTGCAGAAGAAAAAAAGAGGCAATTCCTGTCATTGCTAAGGAGAGGGTAGCAGGATGGCACTTGGAGGAAGGTGAGCCAGAGAAGGAAGCCACATGCTCCACTCCAGAGGAAGGCTAAATATATTTCCCTAAAGATGAACAAAAAGATGTTAAAGTCATGAAAAAAATAATCATTTCATCTTCTTACGCATAGGAACATGAGCAACTAAATTGGTCTTGCATCACTGCAGCCTCCACATAAAAGGAGGGTTAAAACTTCTCTCTTTTTGTCGAATCATAGAATAGTTTGTGTCGGAAGGAACCTTAAAGATCATCTCAACCCAACTCCCTTGCATGGGCCAGGCCACTTGCCAGTGGACCAGCATCCTCCAATGCCTTATCCAACCTGGCATTTTCCTCCGGGACCTTGGACCCAGGTCACCCTAAAAATCTTGGATTTTGTAACTTTCTCCAGAGGCCTTTTTCAAGTATTTAATTTCCCCAGGACTCTTTTGGGATTACAGGCCCCTCTCACAGGCTGATCATTTGTAACTTCTTTTCAGTGATGCTGCAGAAGATGTTCCCTGGCCCAGATCAGCTCTGAGACACATTCTTAGCACTGCTGTAACAGATTCCATTTACACTGAGATCTTTTTGCTTACTCAACAAAAATGTTCATCCTTGAATGAACTGTAGCCCTCCCAAGGAAACCTCAGCTCCAGGACTGATTTCCTGACACATCTCCCTGCCTATGGGGTTAGAGGAGACAAGCTCTGGTGTTCCAGAAGTGGGGTACACTTGTAGCAACAACACAAAAGAATCACAGAATCACAGAATCACAGTGTGGTGTGAGGGGATCCAGGGAGATCCCTGGGCAGATTTGGGCATGGAGACAGGAGGAAAGGGAAACAGATTTGGCAGGGGAGGATTCCCACCAAAGTCACCTTTCAACCCTAGGAGCGGAAAATGCTCATCTCATTCATGCATCCATCCATGCTCCCAGCCCAGGCTGCAGGCTGGATCACAAAGGTCACAAGTCCAAATGAGAGCAGTCAGATTCTGAGCTGCTTTCTATTTAAAGCTTCTGCATTCATTCAGGAGGGGCATGTGTATGATTTCTCTCAGATTCATACATTTTCATACACTGAGATGATAAAAATTGGTTACTTGACCATCAGAGTCTTCCGCTCCACGGAAATCACCATTACTCCCATTCTCCATTCTAACACGTCTTTCTCTTTCTCTGTCCAGCTGATAAGTAAAAATAATCTTAAAGAGATGGAAAGAGAGTCAGTCCTCATAGAACAACACAAGTTCACCTTAGACCAAATCAAAAAGAGCCAGGCTGTCCTTGAAGACTACGACAAAATGACTGGTTTGGATCGTGGCCATTTGAGCCCCAGTGGCCATCAGGATGGTAGAGACAGCAAGACAGCTACCTTCACACTCACCAACGTAGTGCCCCAGGACAGCAGTCTCAACAATGGCCAGTGGAATGTCTATGAGGCCAAAACGATGCTCAAAATGAACAAGGGCTGTACAACCACCTACGTCATCACGGGTGCTGTGCCTGGGAACACCTACGTTGTCGAAGGGAGGGTTAACAGACCCAGCCACATCTGGTCAGCTGCCTGCTGCTTGGTGGGAACACAGCCCAAGAGGGCGTGGGGGGCCATCGCTGAGAACGACAAGAACCAGGTGGAGAACCTCAGCCTGGGGGAGCTGGAGGACAGGTTGTCCAGGCTATACAGGGGGAAAACGGTTACTCTGTTCAACAATGCCTGTCCTCGGCAACAAGCCTCACATCCTTGATGGAAAAGGCTCGCTGGCTTTTGCCACATGACAGAGAATCACAGAATCACAGAATGGGTTGGTTTTGATGGGACATTAAAACCTTAAAGATCATCTCATTCTGACCTGCCTGCCATGGGAAGGGACACCTTCCACTACACCAGGTTGTTCCAAACCCTCCCCAGCCTGGCCTTGAATGCTTCCAGGGATGGAGCAGTCAAAACACCTCTGGGTAACTTTTACTTGTACCACAGCCTGCTCATGGTAATTGACTTCTTTAGAAGATCCCATCTAACCCTGCCCTTTGTCAGTGTGAAACCATTCCCTCTTGTCCTGTCACTCCATAGCTTTTGTCCCTCTCCATCCCTCTTAGAGATCCTTTAGGTACTGCACTCACAGGTGTCTTCTCCAGGCTGAACATCCCCAGCTCTCTCACCCTCTCTCCACAGCAGATATGCTCCAGCCCTTGGAGCACCTTCATGGCCTCCACTGGACTCCACTCCAACAGCTTTGTATCCTTCTTGTGCTGGGGGTCCCAGAGCTGGAGGCAGCACTGCAGGTGGGGTCTCAGCAGAGCAGGGTAGAGGGGGACAAATGTCCTGTGCAGCAGCTGTGCTGCTTCCTTCTCTGCAGTGTTTGCAGCTCTGTCCCTCAGGGCACCTCCTCCTCTGCTCAAAGGCACAAAGATGTGGGCACAGCCTCCAGCTGCTTTGCTTTGCTGCCCAGCTCAGGAGACAGCTCTCAGGAATGAGTCCTCTCCTCCTTAGCTGTCCCTGAGAGTGTGCAGCTGACTTGTCCCTCACCTCCTTAGGAAGGCAGTGGGACCAGGGCACCTCACATGGCCTAGAGATCTTGTGTGGAGATCTCCATGTCTGCAGATACCCAAACCTCAACAATACATGATTCTGGACAACCTGCTCTGGCTGATCCTGCTCCAGGCTGAGCCTGGAGTCCGGAGTAGATGATCTTGAGAGGTCCCTCCACAACCCAACAATTCAGTGATTCTGTGATCCTGGGACATGCTTTCGTTTATTTGCTTTTGAAACTGCACCTTGAGAGCAGCACTGGTTGTATCAAACAGGGAGGCTTTGGCATCAGATCTACAGAAAGCTTTGAGCAGCCAAAGCTGAATTCCTGGGATGCACTCCTTGGACACCTTCATTCTCTGCTGGATTCTGAAGCTTTTCTGCAGATTTATGGGAAACTGATTTGGGCAAGTGTCTTCAACAGTTGTCAAAGATCAATGTGTGCCACATTAGTTTGCAAGAGCTCACAATAAAAGTTATTTGCTGCAGTGCTGGATCTGTGCAGGGTCACATCTTATATAAAACACGAGTTGCTTCTCAGTGAAATTTCTACTACCACCAATAATATCACAGGGCTCAGAGCAACCTAGCAGGACATTGGGTGTTTAAATACAATCAGAGGATGTGGTAACACCCACACAAGTGTCAACATCAGACACCAGTTGTTCTCCTGGCAATGGGCATGAACACAGGGTGAACATGGGACAGGGTGCCAACTGCTCATTCAAGCTGTGTCACTTCCAGAGGTGCCAGCTTGGGACTGGAGTTGTCAGCTCAGGAGCTGTTGTTCATTGTCCTACTGGGTCCCATTGCTCAGCCAGGACCAACCTGTTTGGGGGCTGCACTAAAACACAGGTTGTGGTGGAGGTGCAGAGTGAGGCAGCCCCATGCAGGTGTCTCCAGCTGTGCTGGGGTCCCAGCTCTGACCGCAGCCAGCAGAGCTCCCAGCCTGCCTCAGCTGCATAAAGAGATGCACCCTGGGCCTCTGCAGCTGCTCTGAGGTTTGGAGAGCCTCACTGGGGCTGGCTGATGTGCTGCAGCATCCTGGGCAACACCCACCCCTACTTGGGCCAGCAGCCACAGGCCAGGCCCATTCCCCAGAGGCAGCCCTGGGGGTCTCTGCACAGCTGAGCACAGGGAACCAGATCCCAGCATAGACACGAGGCCCTGCCTGGGACAACCTGGAGTTCTGCTCCTGTGGCCTCCAGCTGCCAGAGCAGCAAGAGCCCTGCCTTGTGCCAACTGGGCTGCAGACACCTAGGAGAAGAGTTTGCTTTTTAGGAGAGCAAAGTGAGCACATCACTCTCTCACCCTCCTTGCTGGACAGCTCCTGCAATCTCAGGTCCTCTGCCTGGATGGATTTTTTTCTCCTGGGACCAAATGCTGACACTGCCCCTGATAGGATGAAAGCATCAGTGAGATTTCAGGCTGAGGCACCTCTCCAGATCCCTCTGCTGTACTTCAGGGGGCTCCCTCTGACTTGCTCCCCCACCTCTGTACACTGGCTGGGGCTTGAGACCACACTCATCCTCACCACTGCTCATCCCATGCCCTACTGCCCCCGCTTTCCAGGCTCTGGAACCACTGGCTTGATTATCTCCATCAGTCCCTCCTACATCAACTTGCCAGGTTCTTCCCAGGACCTTCACTCCTGGCAGTACCCAGAAATGCCCTGCCCTACACAGCAAGCTTGTGAAACACTTAGGAAGCCCAACAGTAAAAGGAATCGTCTGAGTCACTTCAAAATCCCCTTTCTCCAGTGCTGCAATCACAATAGAATTGTGCATTTTCCTACATTTGCATTGTTTATTTCTTGGTAAAAACTCAAGCCAAGTCACCTTGAAAACTAACACCAAACATTTTAACTAGAAGGGAGAGGGAGCATAGTGAATAGCAAAACCCCTCTCAAGACAGTGTAAAAGTCCTCTGGACAAACACAGGTGCTGGCAGAATTCGTGGACAAAGTCACTCTAAACCCTGTTTGGGAAATCCCACATATCTTCCTTCCTGGTGGTATTATAAAAATAGCCAGTCTCAGACTGCAGAAGAGGCATTTGAGAGTCCTCTGCCACTTTGGCAGAAATGCCCTGCCTTCCACAGCAGGCAGGTGAAATACTTGGAAAACACAAAGTAAAGGATCAGCCTGACTGTTGCCTTCCTGCAGGTATTAGAGGTGCTTCTCACAGCAGCCCAGCTTGGAGCTGAGCACAGGGCTGCCCCAGCTCCACAAGCATGCTGCCAGGCACCTTTCATCTGGGATTGCCTCTGTTTCCTGTTGAGCCTGATGTGAACAGGGAATAGGGATGCAGCCCTTTGCTGAGCCCAGAGCTGGTCCATGCCCATGATGGGGTGAGAAGCACCTCTGTTCCCTGGGAAGATGCAGCTGCACTGACATGGCAGGGAACTTTTGCAGTTTGCTCTGTGCCTGTCCATCTTTGGGGAGAGGGCTGGGCATACAGGGATTTCAGACACAAAGGAAAAAATATTTTTGCTGGGATCTGTGAGGAGATGCTGGGAGCTAAACTCACTTCACTGCAAAGTGTTGGACCAAGCAGCTTGCTCAGCCTTTTTCCAATAACAACAAGGGCTCAGATTGCATTAAATGAACCAATTGTCAAGTGCTGTTCTGGAAGAGAAGGAGACAAGAAAATCAAGACATTGGCATAACCTGGCCTCTGCTGGGCAAAACTCTTTTGGTCCACCCAGGAGTATCTTTTGCTGCTCATTGGGAAGGCAGCCTGGAACAATTTCCAGATGCTTTGCCATCCCCTGGGCAAAGGAGACACCATCCTCATCTGCTGGGTTGGACACATGGGAGCTACCAGATCTCTCTCATGTAGGCAGCAAGTGTACTGTGTGCGTTCTGGATGAAACATGTTCTGTTTGTGGTGCTGCCAGGCCAGTCTCCAGCTGCTCATCTGGAAAATGCACATCTCTTCATCTCACCCTGCAACGAGAGGCTTTTTCCTGGGAAATGATGATCAAAGACATGAGGCTCAGTCCTGAGTCTCACAGGAGGTCCTGCTGGGAGTTTTCGGTCTTAAATTAAATGCTAATCTAGAAAAGGGGGTGGGGGGGAAAGACTACTTTAACTAATCTAAGTGCTTTATCTTGCTGGGAGCTATTAGAGGAGAGGAAAGTTAAATTTCTCAAAGCCCAAATGTTTATTTTCACATGTTATTTTCATATTGAAAGTGAGATAAAGAAATTAGGTCAATATTAGATGTTTGCTTAACCATCTTAGCCTCTGGATACAAAGGCCACACCTATTATGAAAGTTTTATAAGATTAAATCTCCTTTCATTTCTGAGGAGCTACTTATCTATTGTGTACCTGGATGGGATCCTGTGAAGTTACTCTTCATGTACACAATAACTGCCAAACCTATTCAATATCCCCCTGATATCTAATCTAACCCTGCCCACCAGCAGTGGGAAGCCATTCCCCCTTGTTCTGTCACATGCCCATGTCCAAAGACCCTCTCCAGCTCTCCTGGAGCACCTTTAGGCTCTGGAAGTGGCTCCAAGGTCTCTCTGGAGTCATCTGTTCTCCAGGCTGAACACCCCCAGCTGTCTCAGCGTGTACCCTGGAACAGACAGAGAATCCAAACCGGCCCTTCTTTAGCCCCATGAAGTGCAATGAATATCACAGATCACTCCAGGATACAGATCCTGCTCATGTGGCACAAGAGGAGCGCTCCTACATAATGCACATAAAAATTTCTCAGTGCCAGTGGTGGGGCCAGAATTTTCTACATGAAAGCATTATATGGCAGGTAAACTCATAAAATGGAAATCAGAACTAGTCCTAGGACATATCTCTGTTTGCAAAGAGCACATTAAACTAACAGATACTTTCACATTGAACATAAAAGCCCTCTTTTAAAACCAAGTTGTCTTTTCATGTCTCAAAGTTATCTGAAGGACAGCACTGTCAAATGGAGAGTTTCTCTTTGAATATCCACTGCCTGTGTGAATGGCTACTCCCCTCACTTCCAGCAACACTGACCTCTTTGGGACTTGTCTCCTTTACTGCCATCCAAGCCTGTGGAACTTCTCAGAAGAAAGGAAGAGGATTTACCCTTGCTCCCTGTACTTTTCTCTTCAAACCTTTCTTTTCATTCAGAGTCAAGGGCCATGTCACAGAATCACAGAATCAATTAGGTTGGAAAAGACCACTAAAATGATTGAGTCCAATCTTTGACCACCTTATGGCACCATGTGCTGTGTCCAGTCATTTCTTGAACACTTTCAGGGATGGTGATTCCACACGCTCCCTGGCCAGCCCATTCCAATGCTTAACAACCCCTTTGGTAAAGACTTTCTTCCTGAGGTCCAATTTGAACCTCCCCTGGTGCAGCTTGAGACTGTTTCCTCTCATCCTGTTGCTGTTTGCCTTGGAGAAGTGACAGACCCTCACCAGAGTTGCAGAGAGCAATAAAGTCTCTCCTGTGCTTGTTTTTTTCTGGGATAAACAATCCCAGTTCCCTCAGCCACTCTTCATAGGACTTGCCCACCAGACCCTTCATCAGCTTCATTGTCCTTCTCCAGACTCACTCCAGCACCTCAATGTCTTTCCTGAACTGAGGGGCCCAGAACTGGACGCAGGACTCAAGGTGTGGCTTCACCAGTGCCAGGCACAGGGAGACAAGCACTGCCCTGGTCCTGCTGGCCACACTACTGCTGTTACAAGCCATGAAGCCATTGGCCTTCTTAATCACCTGGGCACAGCTGACTCATGTTCAGCTGCTGTCACTGGCACCCCTGGTCCTTTCCCACTGGGACACCTTCCAGCCACTTTGCCCCAGCCTGTAGCACTGCCTGGGGTTATTGTGGCTGAAATGCTGCACCCAGCACTTGGTCTTGTTGCACCTCATTCCGTTGGCCTCCCAGCATTGATCCAGCCTGTCCAGATCCTTCTGCAGACCCTTTCTGCTTTCCAGCAGATCAATAATCCAAGCATACTTGACGTTATCCATGAACTTACTGAGGGTTCACACGATAAGATACGTAGCACAAATAAGTCCTATTCCAACAGGAATAAAAAAAAGCCATGGGAAATACAAACATCAGGGCTATAGAGTGAAAATAACAGGAATACTAACCAGTAAAGCAATGACACATACACTCGATCTCAAAACAGAAAACTAGACCAAAACCTCCTCATGTCTTCTGAATTATAAGGAAGAGATCCATCCCATTGGGCTTTTGTCATATGCCACATAAGCATCTGTAGTTAATCTGGTCAATCTGGGCATTGTTAAAGTCAATGCAGAGAAACAGGTCATGACCCTAAGTCATTTGACCTGTATATACACATAAATGACTATATCTTTCTGTGTGTATAAATAAATACATATTCACATACATAGTAATATATATATTACATATTTTATATATTTATTATTTTTTATATATATAGGCAATAGGGTAAGATTAACTGCTCTCTAAAGGGACTTGTTCCTCCCCACTGCCTGCCTCAGACACAGATACTTGCATTCAGCCAGGTGAAACCCCTCTTAGCATGGCTAAAACAAAGCAGAAGACTATCCAGACCTCACAAATTCCCAGTAATACAAGAACATGCCAAGCATTATGTGTGCTTGAGCCTGTCCTCAGATGCCTTTGTGCTGGGCTTTCTCACACTCTGCAGTTACAAAAGGAGCTGTCAAATTAAGCTGCCATCCTTGTCTGAGATGGAGGAATGATGTAGGAACTGTCACGGAAGGCATTAATCCAAACTAATTGGGAAGAGGGGAGTGATGAGGAATGCATGTATATAGTGAACCATAAGGGAGTCCAGACAGATTTTCAGCTGCAGTGCAGGGGGTGAAGGGGTTTCATTTCCAAGGGGAACAATTTGAGGAGAAAAGTGTGCCTGTGCTTGACCCACCTGGGTGAGGAAGAGGCAGGGGGACATCAGGTGTCCAGCAAAGCTGCTCTGTTTGTGGGGAGGGTGGTGTGTGGGCTGAAATGATGGTGGCAGCATTTAATGTGCTTGGGAGAATGGTCCATATGTACTCCTGGTGGCTTGGGAGGGGCTTCAGTTATATTAGAAATACATCTGCTGCATGGTAGGAGGAGGAGAAATGGGTTTGGGAAGCAGTTTCAGGCAGGGCTCTTTCCCCATCTGTCAGTGATGGGGTGCAGTCCTCCTACCAGCACTCTGTAGGTGGAAAGTCATGCTGTCCTCATAAGAGTTAAGCTGCAACATCTTCTGTTTCCTTCACACACTGGATTTGAGTGTCCAGGCTTCCTCTTTGTTCACCACTGCTGGTCTTGGGGTCGCTGGTACAATCTGGTTTCTTCTCTGGCAGGTCATTAATTTCACAATGAATTATGAAATGCCACAATTCCCTGAGAAATCTTCCCTATAACAGGAAAAAGACTTTACTCCCAGTGGGAAGAAGCAGATTTTCTATGGCTTCTTCTATATTTACTATAGGAAACAACAGAGTATTTTTTGCAGAAGACACCATTTAGGATCTCAGTTACTCTTTCATTTGTCAGTTACTATTTCATCTGGCATTGGCTGTTTCACCTTTGTTCCATCACAGAGCAAATATAATGTAGATCATTCTGGACACTTTTTCACGTGGCATATTTTCAGAAATCCTACAACGGCCCAGGCAAGCTGCACCATGGTTGACTATCTTCATTAAAGTATGTTTCAAAGCATTGCTTACACTATATATGGCTTTATCCAGCCATGAATTGACAAAAGTCTACTTCTGATGTGATTTCATGAGGTCCTCCCTTCTCACTTTTCAAGAAAAATCCCCATTCAGCTAAGAAGTATCAGTAATTAGTAAGGAACATGAAGAGAAATAGGCACGAGGATTAGCAACGAGAGAGGAGAAGAGAATTCCCAAATGTTAAATAGGGACATCTTGGCTTAACTAGGCTGGGGAGCCTGTGAGCAGGAACAGCCTTAGTGCATCTCAGCGTAGTAACAGAAACAGGGAGGAGGCCTGACTGAAATAAATCTGAAGTACAAAGTTGTCATGACACAACTCTGAAATCAGGGGGATGAAGGAAGCAGAATTACGTGGTTGTGGTGGCAGATGCTCCCCCAGACTTCCCACAGTCTGGCCACAGGGAAAAAGACTGATTGCATAATCTATCTGAAACAATGTATTTGCATAATTAACTTCTATTTTCCCACAGAATTAATCTCCCACCCATTTGAACTGCCATTCTCAGTTCCACGATGGCTGGGTCAAAGACTGCTTGTCAGAATTACAGAAGCACAGAATGATTTGGGTTGGAAGGGATCTTAAAGCCCATCTCATTCCATCCCCCTGCCATAGGCAGGGGCATCTTCCTCTAGACCAGGTTGCTCCAAGCCCCATCCAACCTGGCCTTGGACACTTCCAGGGATGAGAAGTCCACAACCTCTGTGGGCAACTTGTTCTGAGATTTTTTTGATTTCAAAAGTTCTGATTCCTCCCTTTCTTGTGCCAGTATTTAATAGCTGAATCAGACAATTCCAAAATCCAAGGTCGTATTTAACACCAAAGAAGATGTCCAGAAATCTAAGCAGTGTAATAGGGAGAGGCTGATCCAGTTGATAACTCTTCCACCTCTAGGGATTTTTTTTGTTAGACATCACATTTTCCTCATTCTGTCCCACTTACCTTATTGTCTGCTTGGTGAGTCACAGAAAGGCAATGGGAATGATAAGGAGAACAAACCAGATAGCTGTAAAACCAGAAAATCAATATGGTTAGCACCTGGAGTTATCTTAATTATTGCATTTACTCCAGCTGGGAGAAACAAGCAAGATTAGAGATAGGGTCTCATCTTGCCCCTCTGCCCAGAGGCAGGAATTTTTCCATGTTGCCCCATTGCTCCCAGGACCCAACCCAAGGGGACTTGGGCAACTAGAGATTGACCACAGTTCAATAACCAGGGACTACTGATGTTGTGGTCTCTGGAGTAGTTTGCAAAACTCCTCCCTCCATTCCTTCATCTCACTCCATTATTCCTTCTCAGCATAACGTGCAATACAGTTTTCGACAGACTCCAGCTGGAATCAAGAGTCCTTGTGCAAAGTCTTAAGCATGTGCACAGCAAGACACAATTTCTATTTCATCAGCTAATGGCTGAGTGGAAGATGGGGAAGGGGGAGAAGAAAATCTCTTCAGGCTGATCTAAATGCAGTGGTTTACTTGTGAAGAAATGTTCTATTTACCCATCTTTTTTTATTCCTTTGAAAATGTGAAAGAAACTCTGCATTGAAATATTTACATTTTTTTCCTGCTTTCTTCCAGTTGAAGTGATTTGCTGAATTCACAGAAAGTCTCGGAGAAGAATCTGAAAATGGCTCCATTTAAAAAGCAGATTTTGGTTGTTTTCTTTTACATGCCTTATGAATCTTTGAAAACTTCTTTATAAAAGCTTAAGTGCTTAAAGAATCTGTTTATACTGTCTTTACTAACTCACACAACACAAAGATATAGATTTGTCTCGCAGAGTATTTAGTTGCTCGTCTAACAGAAATGGATCTCTTTGGAATAGAACAAACTGAAAGCCCAACTAAGTGCTCTGGGTGATGAAGTCTTTAATAAAACAGCATACCTGTCACTGGCAGTGTCCCTGATGAGGAAGGGGAAGGGGACAGAAGAGTCAAACCTATGAAGAGAGAGAAATTCCTGATTTTGGATCAATTTGCTCTTCTGATGAAGAACATCAGAGCAGTGATGAAGACGGAGTCAGGCAAGGAGCCAGCTCATTGCAGCACCAAAGCAGAGTTTCACAGCTCCCCCTCTGCACAGAACACTTAAAAATTGCCATGTTTCTTTCTTGGCCATCAATTGATCTTTCCAGACTGGATACCAACTTATCTGCTAATCTGATATCTGTTAATGGTGGGCATGAAGTGAACTGGAATGGGATCCATCTAAGATCTTTACTTCATATGAGACTGGAAGGATGACTTTCAAGCTGGCAATCTAATACTTGGAAACACAGTTTCAACCAGGACCCAGTTTTGCCCAGAAATGTAAGCTAAAACTTCCCTGGTACAAGAAATTAATTGAATTTCTCTCTTGTCCTGAAAAGGAAGCTCTGAACTTGCCCCAGTATGAGATATGGACAGATTTTTAACAAGATGTCCTGTAATAGTGGTTTCTTGATAAATTTCTTTGTGCTGAATGCTGAAGGAGAACTGAGAAAGTTCCAGCCTCATTACAGACATCACATCATAACAAATACAAAGGCAACACTTTAGGGGAATAAATATTTGGTGCTCTATTTGCAAGGACCTGACCTTGTTGAGGATTGAGAACATTTTGCAGGAAACTGGAATTACTGCTTTGTTGAATTAAAGCTGAGGGGGCTTCTTTTGTAATCCAGTCCCATGTTCTTCACAACCCCAATTTAAAAATTTAAAAATATTTGTCATTTTTAAATATATGTAATTTCAGTAGGCTGTATTATTTTCTAGGACTGGTATGTTAATGGGTTATATCCATCACAGCAAGAAGTTCTTTTTATCCTGATAGCACCAAGTGAAATTTTCAGTGGTGTTATGATGGAAAAGGAAAGACCAGACAGCAAATTGTGACTTCTGTACTGGGAACACTCTGAACCAGGCACCACAGGGAAATAGATCCATGAAATAGGGGAGAAAGTGCTGAGCTGATGCTGAAACAGTGTGTGCAGTGGTCTGGTATGGTCACAGGGGCTGAAATGACAGAATAGGCTGAATCTCTCCCTGACAGCCATTCATTTTACAGCTATAAAAGCCACGGCAAACTTTCACAAAGCAGAAATCTGTACATTTTCCTGGAAATGTGTGGAGTTTCTCCCATGAGTAGGGACATCTATTTCATGGTTACTTCCCAAGGGATTAAGTGAAGGGATCTGTCTGTGTACATTACCATCATTTCAGTGGTAAGTTCTCTTTGACTCCTAATCAATACTATTTATTTTGTTGGCTTTAATGTAGGTATCTTGATGCACTGTTTTATGTTATACTATAATCTGCTAGTAGTTCTTTTCATTTTATACTGTGTAGTAAGTAATTCTGATGAAGATCTTTCACCTGTTACCTCCTGTTCATTTATCTTAATAAGCAATTCATTTCTATATAAATACATCTGATTTGCCATCAATAGAACTTGCAGGGCAGAGTGATTCCTTAATTTTAAACTGTTGACAAAATCTGAGGCTAAGGAAGGATTTGCCTTCATTTAAGTCCCTTCCTGTGAAGGTGTTTAAATACACAAGGGAGTTCTTTCTTCCCCTCAGTGGCAGGGCTTCTTTAGTAAACTTTTTTGAAGCTCCCACTCTCCCCATGACATTTGGGGGGGGTCTGAACCCCACATGAGCAGGTCAGGACGTTGTTGTGGTGTAATCACAACCACCTTACCTGGCCCAATGGTCTGTGGTGGCCACTGGCTGCTGTCATTGGTGCATCTCATGTCGAGGGGGGTCCAGATGATTTTGCCGTTCACCTCCTTGCACATCCTGCTGCCAAAGGTGGGGGGTCTCTTATCATAACCTGCCTGGCACTTGAAATGTAAGACTTGTCCCACGTAATGCTGTTGGGGCAGCCTTATGGAGGCATGTGGAACAGTCTTGGGAGGACCACAGAAATCTGTGGGAGCACAAGGCAGCACACGGTTAAAGGTGACAGATTTTGCATACTGCTTCTGTTCTTGAAAATCTTGTGTTCTTAGAAAATATAGACAAGCCTTTCTAATTCTTGGTTAGGATATAAAATACTCATTTGCTTTCACCATATCACTTATTCAGCCAAGATATTACAGAAATAATTTCTTTCCCTCTATCTGCAAAATAGTTAAATATTACTCACCATTTTTACACTACTTCCATGGAAATCAGGAGGAAAAGAATTACAGTATTGAACGAGCTCTTATTTACCTTTTTGTTTGGACTCTGAAAAGTCTTCTTGCTTCTGGGGTGCAGGGCTCCTTGGTTTTCTTTCTGGCTTCTGTGTAAGTTCTAACTCCATTGTGGGAGCCGTTGACAACAAATTTTTCTCATCTGTGGACAAGTTACATTTGTTGAGTTACAGCAGGACAAATATCAGAAAAAACTACCAGAGCACCCAAGCTTTTAGAGGTTGGATAGAACCGTTTCAAGTTCTAAAACAGAAAAAAAAGCACAAAAAGATCTTTTGTTAATGCCCAGATCTGTTTTATACCAAGTAACACATTGGAGAAACACCTCTATGTATAGAATGAAAACAACACTCACTCACCAAAGCATTTAAATGGTTTGTATTTCCAAACAGCACCCTGCTTTTCACTCTCACACTGAATTCCTAGGTATGCACTAGCTTTTCTGTCATAGCCAGGGTCACACTCATAGTACAGTTTGGTCTGTGGTGGATAGGTTTCAGCAGTAACATCAGCAAATTCAGTTGTTGGAAGACGTGGGCATGTGCCTGCAAATAGAAAGCCTGAGAATTAGGACAGCCTGGCATTTTACTTTATACACCAAGGACTTCCCCATTCTCAATACCAGACATGTCCAGCAGATGGACAACATGAAACACTATCAACATTTTCTTAATGAAGCTGTACACAATTGTTTTGGAGAGCACCAGAGTGTGCAGCCCTCAGTCTACAGAGTGAGGCACAACAGGCAAAAGTAAGCAATTAAAAGTTGTGATCATCTATAAGCAAACATCAGGAATGGGAGTAGACTCTCAGTTCTGTCTGAGGACACTGAAGAGCAGCATACTATGAAATAAGTTTGCAAACCTAAATATAACTTGTCCCAAAACAAGGACGTGAAGTGTTGTGTCATCAGCAAATCATACCTAAATATACTTCTCAATCAGTTGGAATAAATTAGGTTAGATCATTTCAGTGCACTCGAAAAGCCTGCTCAAGCTGAGATGGGGACCCAGAAGTTGATAAAGGTACTACTTAATGATTATTTAAAAGGCTAAAGGCTGAGAAATTAAATGATCAAATAGTCTGGCTGCACCAGGGCTGGCACTCTGGATCTTCGGATGCACGATCCGTGGCCCTTTATGCTTATGCACAACAGGAACAGCTATCAGGAGGGAAATTTCTTAATCATCATATTCTTGCATTTTCTGCAGCCATAATTAATGCAGCCTTAGCAACCAGCAGGAATGACTGCAAAAGGCCCTCAAGTCCCTGATAGCTGTTCATCATTTGTTGTATGCCCTTGACTCCCAAAGAGCCTTCTCCTTCAAAGACCAACAGTAACTCAACCTGCAACTCCCAGCCCCAGCCCTTTGATATCTTCTGCCCTTTTTACTTGACACTGTCTTGCTGTTTAGTAAAAGTCACAAAGTTTGAGGAAAGCAACAACAAAAAGTATGTGAGCAGTTGAACAGCTAATCTGCATAAAGGTTGTTTTAATCCCCTTGTACCTCTGTGTTATCAAAGGATTCGCCTTGTAAACTACATCAGACTGTGGCTTTGAGTGAAGCGACTGCACCCGAAATAGTTAACCACATGGTTTACCACAGACTGTCAGGGTGATTAAAATTAAAGAGTTATCAGATTAGCAGCAAGTTGAGATCATGTACTCTCACTTTCCCTGAAAGCTAAAAGCTTGTTTCCCTCAAGACTTCAAAAGCCTCTTTGAAGCAGATTGCAGATCTGAATCTCAGCACAAGGCACTCAAACCTACAACTCATTAGTCTCTTCTTAAGAAAACCCACAACGTTTAACCTACTTATCATAAAGGGCAAACATTCTTTTAATTGATGATCAGATGTTGGGTTCTTCTGAACTTGCACACATCAGACAGGGATTATGAAGAAATGGTGCACTTGGGAGATGGTGAACATCCACATTGCAGCTGGATCTCACACAACTTTCCTTGGATCCAGCCTTTTAATTTCATCCACCTTGCTTAAATTCTTGTCTTCTCACATCTAAGTTATCTAAGTTATCTCACAAAACTGCAGTCTTCTTTGATGTTTACAACCATATTCCTTTCTCTGATCCAGAAAGAATTTTGGAAGATGAATTTCCCAGGTCTCATTGTGACCTTGTGCCTTTGACTTTTACCGTTTCATTGTCACATAAAATATTTTGCCCCCATTTTCAAGAACCTTCTCCTTTGCAACCATCATAAGCTTTTAAAACACTGGCTTCTCCTCCCATACTAGAGTTCCTCACCAATGTGTTTGATATCAGAGTCATCAGCGTTTGAGTTTATTGTTGCCCTAGTCCTCACACTGGGAGGAGCCATGTATAAATACGGATATTGCAAAATACCCTTTGCCACGATTGCTCTTAATTATCTCAAAGTATCTTATATACCTTCAGAAGTGCTTCTCTTTATGTGGTTTTTACTCCTCTTTCTAGAAAAAGTAGGCACTCAGCATGTAACCCGTGCACCCTCCTGCCAGGCAGCTGTAGGGGGTGAAAAGGTCCTCCCTTTCTCCAGGCTGAGCTTCCCCAGATCCCCCAGCCTCTCCTCATCACACCTGTGCTCCAGACCCTTCCCCAACTCCACTGCCCTTCTCTGGACCTGTTCCAGCATCTCCATGTCTTTCTTTGGTTTCATGTCACGACACCACCTGGAATAGTTTGGGAAAACTGCAGAGAGGACACAGACCTGGTGAGGTCTGGACCATACTGACCTCTGGAATGAAACATTCTTAAAACTTCATTCCATCCTTGTGCTCAAGGAAACTGCATGGTTTGCCTCTAAAAAAAATCAACATCTTTGCTGTGTGAATGGCAAAATAGCCAAGGGACTGGAAGAATCCAGGGAGTGGGGAATGCCATGGTAGATTTTTTCCTTCACTAGATTTCTGACTTTTTTACATTTTTAGGGAAGATTAGCTTTGTTTTCTGGGGGNTTTTTTTTGGGGGGGGTTTTTGTTTTTTGTTTTGTTTTTTTTTTTTTTTTTTTTTTTTTGTTTTTGTTTTTGTTTTTTGTTTTTTTGCTGTTTTGCACCTTGTTGGTAGTTAGCCAATCAACTTGTTTGAGCTGGCATGATAGGAAAATATCAATCTTTTGAAAGGCCAACACATCTGGGCATAACCTGCCTCACAGCCTGTGGTGATGTAGTTTTGCATAGCCCAGCTTTCCCTGGATTCTGCATCCCTCCACAGCTGCTCCAGGGTTGCACTCCCACTATTACTGGTTTGAAACACTGCCCTTGAGATGTCTTGATGTTTTGTTTGTCTCCTCATTTTCGCTCTGTGAAAAGTATTCCAATTTTTCATCCCCATGACAAGGTGTTGTGTGCCACTATTTCCTTCTCCTTCTATCCTGACGTCCACTGTTCTCCCTTTCCTTCATTCACAAAATTCGTCAGCCCCTACCAACTATTCTCACTTCCCACACCCCAAAAGTGTCCTGGGACTCCATTTCTCTGCACTTAGAGTTAATAAATGGGCCAAACAGAGAGGTTGGTGTAATTGTGTTCACGGGGATTTAGCCCTTCTGCCAGTTGCAGAATTATGAGAACACTTAGCTCTCCTAAGGCAGATGGAAATTTCTGTTTCTCCCCATATTCATGGATTTTTGATGCCTACAGCATTTGTGGAAAATTTGTGGAGGTGGTTTCAGTTATTATGATGGTATGGATGAAGACAAACCCTTGGAATTAGAAGGAGACTTGTGTATTGAGACAATAGACAGCCATGAAACATAAAAATTAGGAAGTTGTTATTGGTTTTGCTGGAGTGCTCCCTAAATTAAGTTTGAAAAGTTTTGTGAGACCTGCAAGCCTTGTCATCTGAGCCAATAGATAGGTATGAGCTGGGGTGTGTGATGCCATTTGAGATGTCTCAGGGCATCTGGGATTTCCACATGAGCTGTCAGATATCACACAGGAGATACTGGAGGGAAAGAAACCCAGAATCTAAATCAGCATCAGCTCTTTCAGGTTTCTTCCCTCACGTTTCCCATTCAAGTATGTTACTCACCCAACCATAAAACTGCTCTTGGTGGCTGTGCTGGCAGTACCAGACTTCATGAAACCCTCCCGCCTGTTTCTCTTCCATGTCTGAGTTGGCAGAGCAGTGACAGATGAAGTTTTAAAACAACACCTTTGGTCCACAAGGAGTGAGTGGGGGAAATTCGTAACAGGTATTTTTAGTGCTAGGTAAAACACAGACAGTGAGTCATGCCACAAGAACCTAAACTCAGAACTTCCCCTGTCACGTGGCTGTGTGTCACCAGCGCTGACATTATTCTGATGTCAAGTTAAAGAAGCAAGGTGCAAAAATAGGATGATTTCCCCCTTACTAAAAAGGCAATAGGATTGGTAGGAAACTGGATGTTCTGAAGTTTTGGGCAGAAGCAGTGGAAGGAACGAGGCATTGAACACACCTGCCCAGTTCAGAGATGAAGAGCACTTCTCCCCAGAGACAGCAACAAATCAAACCAGGTCGAAATGAAGATATTTCCCCAGCTGTGCCTGAAAAGCTAAATCAGCCCTGGGGATTTATGTGCTGTGTGAAACTGGGCTCTCTAAAAGGTGCATGAAGACGAAACTGATACAGGCAAAGCAAGGAACTGATACCGACAACAGGACTGAAATGGTAATGAATTTTTTCTAACTTCAAAACTTATTCCCTAAGGATCCTTTAACAAGCAAGCCTCAGATCTGCAGGATTCTTTCCCCTATTAATGTCATTTACTGCTTATGTGAATTTGTAAGATGGGAATAGATCACAGATGTGGGGCTTGGGTACAGACCCCAACTTTATTGTAATTTGCCTGTGAGATTATAATTACCTGTACCTTAGATTATAGAGAGATCATCTTTAAAAATAATTTTAGTAGTAGTGAGTCTGCAGTGTGACAGAAATACAGTGCAGATAAAATGACCAGGCACAAGTTTTAATACAAACAACAATGGAGGAGAGACCAGACTTAGGGGGATGGCGGTGGGTTTGGATATTCCCAGCAGTGCAGAAGAAGAATGTCCTGTTCTAAGGACCTGGCAGTTCAGCCCCTGTTGGGTTTGCTGTACCAGATGTCTCTGTTTGAAAAACAGTGTAAAATAAAGTGGAATGTGAACTGTCAGGAGCTCTAGGACCATAGAAAACTGGTTTGGGGAGAAATGCACTTCTCTTACCTCTTGGCTTAATCCTGCTGACCAGCTGTTTGCCATTGACCTAGGCAGTGGGATCTAATGCAAAAAAAATCCATATACAGCAAGGCTAGAGCAGGACTAAGCTTTCTCATGCTAAGCATAATTTACCCTCAGGGACGTGCCTCTTAGCTCCTTCTGTGACAAGTGGAGCTGGGCAAACCTCTCTAGAGCACAGCACACACCTAATTTTCCTTCTCCAAAGCAAAGCTTCTTTCTTTTTATCAGCTGCAGTGGTGGAAGAAGGTTCTTATATGCTTGCACTGATAATCAGAGTGGTTTACCTGATGCATTGATAGATCTCACACCTGCCCTGGCAGGGAGGCTGGGCTGGGGACTTGGACTCAAAATGTGGAATCAGAAGAGGGAACATTAGGAAAGAGGGAGAGGGAGGAAAACTAGCCTGGGCACAGTGCGCTGTGTAGAAAGGGCACTAAGTGAAGAATGGGGAACTTGTTTTTGATTCTAGGTGTTTATAACATCCTTGGTTCCGTGGTAAAGCCACAGAGCACAAATTCTCTAAATGCAACCACAGCACATGGTTTTGTAGCAGAACACAGAGCCAAGTTTTGAGAATACCATATGTGAAAGCTTTGTTTTCGTGTGTGACAGTTTTGCTTAAATAGAAAACCTCAGTGACACACATTTCTTTGATATTTTCATCTAAAAGGAAACAAAAATTGTCTTCTTAAACAGCAGCAGAGATATAGATTCTTTCCTTTGTCTGGAACTTTCTCAGCTTTGCATTTTGTAGCTGAAAGGACAGTAGAGAATATCCTCTCTGAAAATAATTGAATGGTCTGACAAGTGTGTGTCCCAGTCTTGGGAAAGTGAAAAAAAAGTCTAGTGAGGAAATTTTGATCTCAGTTGTGTGCCCTAAGGACTCATCTCACCTGACTTAGGGACTTAGCATGGTCATGGAGCTTTGCCCTGGAGATCTCAAGAGTGAGATGGAAACTTTCTGCACCTGGCAATGATTTTTCTGATGTCATGCATGACGTATTTTTCCACATAGAGAGGGTTATATACTCTTTATGCGGGGGCTCACACTTTACAAATGAAGAAATCAAGAAAAAGCATCAGATAACAGAGTGCTGCTCCCTTGTCAGGGCTGAGAAACAGGGAGTCAAGTGAAGAAAGTCATGGAAGGACTTTGGAAATGCAGATTTTGGGGAAGCATTGGAGGAGATGGAGCAAATACTCAGTGAGCCACATTATTTCAAAATTCAGGACCAAGGTCAGGGAATGGAATCCGTGGGTAGAAAATTTCCAGCAGCTGGGCTTTGAAGATAGTATTAATGCAACAGGAGAAAGGGGGCAGCCAAAGCTGAACATCAAGGGGGTACAGAGACCAAAATAACAACACTCCGAAGGCAACAGTGAGCAAAGTCAGAAGCAGTGGCTTTCTAGAAGCAGATAAAGAGTGGATGTTTTTCTGCAATAAAAGGAAAAAGGACATAACATCTCACCTCTGATGAGGTGGGAAAACAATTCCTCCAGCTGAAGAAGCAGGGACTGCAGGATCTCTGTAATATCTGCTTTCCCTCAGTAGGGTCACACTTGTTAAACATCTTTTTAACATTTTTTAAATTGCAGCTGTATATTGAGCCCTTTGTTGCTGAAGGCCACTGTAGCTGAAAGGTTTATGAAGGTATTTGCTCTCTAGTTGACCTTACAAGAAGCACTTGTCTGTGTTTGACAACTTTAATGTATTCTGCATTGCATTTCAGATCCATGGGAGCCAGCACTAATATGCAATTATAATGGGAAAGAAATTCCTCTCATTTAAATGAGATCTGGTACCCATCTTGTGTGAATGAAATTCACTTGAATCAATTTCTTTCTTTTGTGAGTTTTAATCCTTTCCAGGTTTAAGTTGCAAATCTATTCAGTGTATCCCTATATGATAAACAGCAAGATGGAAAGGTTGTAGGAGTGCAGACCAGCTTTTACCTTGTGTTTGACCCTCACTTTAGACTTCACCCGTGCCTGCAGCTTCTAGGCACTGCTGCTGTGCAGAATAAAGGAGATAAATATGCTGTGATGATCTTCACAGGAAAACAAGCATTTCACTTCTTTGTAGCACTAAGTTGCAGTTTAATTTTTTATTAAATGAATGGTCATCCCATGCCTTATCTTCCCCAGTCCCCCAGGACTTAACCCTCTCAAAACACTTTGAGAACTATCAGTGAAACTGTTCTGTAAAACAAATGTGTTTTATTTCCTTTTCCCTCTAATTATATTTATTCCTGACATTTTGACAAACACCATCTAGGGCTGGATCTATTTACAAAACTGGATTTGCAGTGCTGGGATAAGCTGAAAATACTGAGGCAAAATGATTAAAAAAGCACTGTGTGTGCTGAAGCCTGGTTGATTTTTGACCAGTTTGACCCAGCCCCTTTCCCTTTGCTTTGTTTATGTCTATTCCCAGGTCTCCTTGTTGATCCCCCTAAGGAATTAAAACCAACAGGTCTTACAGCCACAATGCCTTAAGTGTCTCCATGATTAAAAACACCTACATTGGTAAAAGGAGGTGTTTCTACCTTAGCATATTATTTGCAGGGAGATATTACAAAGATATATATAAATATTATGTTTAAACATTGGGAGAAACATTGAAAATAAATACAGGAAGCTGAGGAAAGAAGAGCTTAGGGATACAGTGGAGAATGCAATGCTGTGCATTTATTCATTCAGTGGTGAATAAAATCACATCAAATAGCATAAAATGTAACTGCTCTGACACCCCTCAATTTTTTTTTTCCAAAAAACCAGAAAGGTTTCTGATAAACGAGACCTGCCAGCAAGAAATTTCACAACATGTTCCAGGCAGAGTAATACAGAAAGTGTGATCTGGGGGACCTGACTCATCCCAGAACTGATCCCACTGACACATCTCTGGCTGAGCGTTTCGCGGTGCTGCTCCCGCACGCAGCACCCAACGCTTCCCGTGGGCTCTGGCACCTCATCTGGCAGTGAAAACGCCCCATGAAGGGGAAGGTGCAGCATTTACTGGCTAAATAATGAGAATAAAATCACCTGGGGCTTCAACATCTGTGAAGGTCCTTCCTGCATTAATGAGTTCAGTCATTAGCAACACACTCTTCCCTTGAGACGGCCAGCCCTGAGGAGAATTCCCAGCCCTGCTAAAGATGATCCATCTGCAGTTACAGTACCAGCATATCTGAGAACCTGCCTTAGGCTGTGCCTGTTCATACCTGTCAGCCTGGACACCATCATCAGACACAGAAGGAAATATCACATTTATGGAAGTGTGAGAATGGAAGACTTTTTTTCCTGCCTTTGAACAAAGCAGTTTAAATTCAAGTACACTAATGCATCACCAGACCATTTCTCAGTGCACACACTTGTCATGATAAATAAGCCAAATAAGCAGTGTCACCATTTATAAATGTGTAAAATTATGCTGAATTGGACTAGCTGTCTCCATTCACAGTTTATAGGCACTGCTGATTGAGAGGCATGGCTGAAAGAATATTTCATATCCATAATACCCAGAGCAAATTTGGATGGTACCTTTTAGCTAATAGCATTGCCATCAATTTTACCTACAGAGGTACTGGCATTTCAATGTCTATTTTTGTTTCCTGAAGTTGCAAGCAAAATGGAAAAAGGAAATTCAAAGGGCTGCCTTAGGCTGCTTTGATCTGCCCACTGTTCAAATGATGGGTTGAAGGATACATACATTAGTCAGACAAAAAATATCCTCTAAAGCTCTGGATTTTCTGCAGTTGATAGTCTGTGGGCACAGAACTCATTTCTCTCATTTCCTTAGAATAATAAATTCTTTAAGCTCCTTAACATCTTTTCTTTGCTGAAAGGAGTCAGGATGTTGTGAAAACCCCTTAACAGCCACCAAAAAACCCAAATAAGATTTTCCCTCCCCAAATGGCAAAAAGAGTCTTTTACCTGGCTTGTTCCCCTTGACGAATCCAAACAAGAGCCACATCAAAAGCCACTTGAGCTCCATGGGACTCGTCCACATCTTTTCTCCACACCTCTGAGGATGGTGAAGTTTCTCAGAAGTGATGAGCTGTTGCCAACCAAGCCAAGGAGCTGATTAATGCTCATGAGGCATCTGTCATGCCTGATCATGTCTGGGAGCATCACCCATGTGTGCAGCGAGGGCTTCGGTCAGCAAATCATCATTTCGCTGGCTCCACAGGAAAGAACAAAGGCTGCTTTCTGTTCAGGTATTAGTCTGTTATCCAGGAAACCAAACTCAATGCTTGGTGTGGCAGAGCGTGCCATCGTGTGTAGGAAGTGGTTTGACACATCAGAGCTCCTGGCTCCAGAGCTCTTTCACATTTCACTACAGCTGAGGTCAGTAGAAGGGGGGAGACTTTAATAGGTTTGTTCAGGCACTCAGCCCCAAAGCTGTGGCTGGACTGGTATTAGAGAGGGACCATGGCTGTGGAATAGATGTCTGGTGCATGACAATGGATCTCAGGCAACATCTGTGGGCTCTACCTGCAAAAAAAAAAAAGGTTCCATGGCTTACCCTTTTGGCTTTTCAGAGGTCTTCTGTTAGTGATGATAAAGCCACACTGCATTTGGTTTTGATAGAAGCATGTGTGCAGATTCTCTGAATCAAAGTTGAGCTGGTGAAGGATGGACAGCTTGATTAAAATAAAAAAAATAATAAAAAACCACACACACAAAAAAAAAATACAAACAAACAAAAACAAACCAAAACCAAAAACAAGGATGAGGCTGGCACATTTGGAAAAAGTTTCCCTTGCTCTTAAATTGTCTGGATGTGACATGCTTCAGTGAAATTCTTCCAAATGCCAGTGAAAAACTGGAAATTACCAAAGAAATATCACACTTCATGTAGCTTTTCTTCAGCCATTTCCACAGAAATTATTTCCTGTTAGTAACTAGAGAATTAATTGAGATAGACTATAGAAAAAAACCCCAGATTTAATCTATCTGCAGTATTCTATCATTATTATTATTATACACTGGGCATTTATTTCTTGCTTATAAATCCTCAAGGAATTAAATCTTAACAGACAAGCTAAGGAATATATGCAATACATTTTTAACTGCTGCTATGGCTGCATCCATCAGTCTGCCACCTTTCTCCTGATAAAGCTCCCTTTGCTCTCTCCATGAGAGATTTTGTGCAGCTTTGCGATGCAGGTGACAAATCCTCCTGCAGGGTTTGCCAGCTGCAAGGCTTTGCCAGGAGATTACTTCTCAAATCCAAATGCAACAGGGCATGGAGAAGAAGTAAGATTTCCAAAGCAACTGCTGTGGGTAAAATGTTTTGCTCATCCTGGGGCTGCTTCACACTCCAGAAGTATTTACTGCCTTTGCTTTAGTATCAGATCATCTTCTATATTTAACAGTGTAATAGGAAAAGCTCATGCCAAAGCTCTCAGGACTTAGGGAGTTTCACTCCTGAAAAATCTCTCTGAAAGTCTTAGACTCCAATCCTTCACCTTTTACCAAGGTGCCTGGAGATGTGTAACTGCCTGAACCCTGCAGTCATCTGGGCTGGTAAAACATATTTATTATGTTGCCTGGAAAGAAATCCCAAACTTTTTAACCTTTCCTTACTAAATACAAGGTCTGTTCTTTTGAGGTGAAGGGGTTTACTTGCCAACATCTGCTTCAATTTCTTGCTTGGTCCAATTATTTAATTCCACATCTATTTTACTGATGGACACAGAGATGAGATGCTCTCTGCAGTCCTCCAGCTCAATCTTTCATGCAGCCATTTGCTTTCAGGCAGGAAACCTCAGCACAGGTGAGTAACAGTCACTATGATTTTATCAGAAAAGGAGAGGTTTTATCCAGGAACGAAGGGAAAGTACAGCCAGTGGTACTGGAAGGAATGGTGACTTCAGGTAACTCATTGCTACAATCATTGATTGCATAAGAAGGACATGCAACTCAGCATTTACACCTCTTAAAGGTCAGAAAAAATGGTTATGGTTTGTGAGAGGAATTAGCCAGATCAGCTTTGGGAAACCAGTTTGCTAAATGATTCTACAGAAAAACCAGTGCAGATTCTGCAAGGAACAGACCCAAAGCAGAGCGAGGTAGAGAAGGGGAGAGTGAGAACAGAGACCCAGCAAGGGGGAGAGGCATCCAGCCACAGCTAAAAACTGGGATTTATGAGAAACTCCCCCACGCCCGCCTCGTCCGCCGCGCAACACCT
>VWYO01011718.1:24922-38310 GCA_013400275.1 Rhadina sibilatrix
AATTTAGATGATTAACATGAGATGTTAACAAGAGAATGAGGTGTGGCAATAAAGGAAGAGAGATGCTGTGAAAACTCAGTGGGTATCTGGGAAGTGGTGGAGGAAAAATAAAAGAAAAAAGGCATTTTGAGAATTAAGGAAGATGCAGCAGGAGAAGAAGGTGCTGGGATATCTGTTGCTCCTTGACTTTCCTCCATTGATCAGCAGAGCTTTGCTGCTCAGGTAAGTCCTCTGTTTCAGCAGAGAGCTGGGAGGAAAAGAGCCTGTCACGTAGCTCAGGCCACCACAGACAAGATTATAAAGATTATTTTTATTTACAAGACCACAAGTACAGAAATGGAGTTTCCAGGGAGTAAACCACAAACACAGCTACAGCCTTCTTCGGTGTAGGTTTAACGAAGGCCTTTTGAAACCCTATAAGTGCTTTTAAAACTCTGCACAAACTCATCTGGTCTGGAGGAGTGTCCTTTCCTTAAACTGGTCTCTCAGCCAGCTTGAAGAAAGGGCAACACTGTGATCTTATTGCAGCCCTTCCCATTCAAAGCAGTTGTAAACATCCAGGTAACTCACTGAAATAAGCAAGTTTTGTGTTTTATTCAACTTTTCTGCTGTGAATCACTCTTACACAAGTCCTCTATTCAAGGGAATAGCATTTCATGTGGACCTTCCCAAGGAGGACGTGGGGGTGGCTCTAGCAGCTCCCTAAACTCTGTTAATCAGCATATTGCATCCTTAAAATTACAGTAATGGTGGTTGTGAACTCACATTATGCACCCACAAGGGCCCTTCCCAACCTCCACAGCAGCATCCAGCTCTGCTGCAGGGCAGAGGTTTGGGGAAGCCCAAGTTATACCATGTCCTCGAAGTTATCATCAGAAAATTTTCATCCAGACTAATTATCTCTGACGGTCAAACAGGTCTTAATCACTTTTTATTTCCCATAAAAGTGAGATGGAGCTGACACGAGGCACACAGATTTCAGTGCTTACCATGTCCACAGGGTTCAACTCAAGAGAGAGTTGTATGGTCAGTACAGTTGTCAGTGTTCCCCCTTGAGTCAGTAAGAGAGTCAATAAGGGCATCTAGAGAATGATTCACCTCCTCTTCTGAACATCTACATCCACCAGATGAGTCACTCTTATCTTCTCTCCCTCTCCTCCTTCCATCTGCACCCAACTGTTAAACCAGCACAACGGGTCTTTTAGATAGCCCCAGCTGGATGAGACAAATCCATCCTGAAAATCCATACTGAGTTTGAAAATAGAATTTAAATTGATTGTTTAGTGACTGAGAACAGTCTTTTCTGCCAGACATGCTGGATATGGGTCATCATGGCTCGTATTAACTATTCCTTTCTTTGATGCTGAGTTGTGAGGTAAATATATGAGGAACATGAAAAACTCTTGGATATATTTAGTTTCCATGTAGTGAGTACTGCCACAATGTTCTTAACATATCAATGCCTAGACTGGGTTCCTTAATATTTCCCCATGCAAATAGTACAGATAACTTCCTTCCTATTCTTATTTGTAATTATTCCCTTGGCCTGAGAAAAAAAAATAAATTGAGGAACTGGTAAATGAAGTGTATTATTGCATGATCATATTTGCTCCTTCTCTTCTTTTTATTACCAGGAAGTTATAGTGAATCAAGCATATTTAATCCTGTAAAGTGCACAAGTCTCAAGACAGCCCCTGCAGTGAGCTCCTTACCCAAAGCACCATTTCTGTGCTTGATTTCAGTAACGGTTTTTTATACTATCTGTAAAGTTATTGAAATATAACCTAGATGAATTATGAGGTGAGTAGAAAATTTGTTGGAAAAATCCCTGAAAAGAAAGTGCCCTTAAAATGTTTCAAAACCGTGTCAAATGGAAGAGTGTATGGAGAGGCCCTGATGAACTGCCAGAAGAGAAGGGTGCACTGAAAGGTGGTGCCCAGGTGGAGTCGTTGGTCATTCAGCATTCCCAGCAGTTCCCTGGATGATGAAGACCAGTTGGCAATGTCACACATGAAAAACTTAAATCTAACTCTGAACTGTAAAGCACAGGCAAAGAAATCCCTTGTTTTGTGCTGTGACAGTGAAGCCATGGATAGGATGCTGCCCCTACTTGTGGGCACTGCACACTGAGAAAAGCATGGAGCAGCAATGGGAATGAAAAAAAGGGCCTAGAAAACATTTTCCAAAAGAAAGGAGCAAACAACTTGAAGCTGTCTGAGGAATGACAATGGAGAAGGAGACAAGGTAAGAGCCTTAGCAGAGGTAGTTATGGAGCTTGTCTAGGCATGGACTAGATGAGCCCTCAAGTCTCCCTCCACACTGGAGTCTAGAGACCATTTAAATAAGGCACATCCTCTTTATTAGAGGCATCTAAAATCAAGAGAGACGAATGTGAGCAAATTTTAGTGTTGGCACATCCCACTATTCCCATCCCACCTTTGGCCCTTAAATTGCCAAGTGAACTTCCCATGGCTGAAGATCACCATTAGAAATCTTTCTGCTGCATGTCAGAAGGCACCTTTCTGCATCTTCTTTACCTTCATGGGCTGGCTAGATGCTTCTGTTTAGGAAGGCAGAGCTCAGTGCCTTCCTTCAGCTCAGTGAAAGCTTAACAGTTAATCTTGTCTGTATGAATTTTGTTGAGTCAGCTCTGAATTTATCACCTCGTAGGAAGCTGATGTAGATGTTCCAAGAACTGGGGATAAATTCTCTGCCACAGAAATGAAAAGCAAACAGTTGCATTTCAGTCCTTAGATTCTAATGTAGTGCCTTACCGTGGGAGTGAAAAAAACCTTCTGAAATGGATGGATTTTGAGGATTAATTCTAGAAATGCAAAAAATTAGAACTTCTAAATGCAAATAGTAGTGGGAACTATTTAAAGAAGTTCTTCAGCTCAAGTAACTTGAAAAATTTCTGGATCTAATCACTAACCAAGAAAAGTTGGCATTCAAATGTGAAAATTGGTGTGGTACTCAGGAAACAAGTACGAAAATGAAAAACTGTGTAGAAAGCTCAGGATGCATTTTGCTTCAGCCAGGCTAAAGAAACAGAAAATAATAGGAGTTTTTCCTTCTTGAGCAGAAATTATTAAAGCTGACCCTTTTATTCAGTGCAGAATAAGGGTTCATGCCTTGTTGCTTTGCTTCTAATGAGGCTCAGAACTTTGTCCAACATCTTTGTGATGAATCCCAAATCCTCATCTTACAGAATCAAGTGCAATCCTTCCAATTATTGTCAGAGGAACTCAGGCTGAGATTTGTCACAGAAGTCAGATCTGATGATTTGGGACAGAAATTTGAAACCATGATTCCCTGTGGTTGCTGGAGGATTTTCTCAGTAAGTCATTTTTCTAATGCACATTCAGTGGTTCTCAAATACTGAAGTGACACCAGTATTCAAACGGTTGTAGACGAGGCAAAATAAAATGGGACAATTAAGCACTAATGAGGGAGCAGTGATGTTCAGCAGAGCTGGACATTTGAAGACAGAAAATTATGGGTGAGATATTAAAAAAAAGGCTGACTGCTGGGTACTCTTTCCATTGGGTCAGATCTCCGTGGCCTGTTTTGGTGCAGTTAACCTAAAACCATTTTCACTGACTGAGCACCATTTGTGCAGTGGAGAAGGGTGGGGTTAGGATGGGATCTTTGGATTATCAAATCATACAAATATAGTCACAGAATGGTTTGGGTTGGAAAGTGCCTTAAAGATCATCCAGTTTCACCCCCCTATTGTGGGTAGTGCCACCTTCCACTATCCCAGGTTGCTTAAAGCCCTGTCCAACCGAGCCTTGAACATTTCCAGGGATGGGGAACCAACAGTCTCTCTGGGAAACCTTCCAGTGCCTCACCACTTTCACAGTAAAGAAGTTCTTCCTAAAATCTAATCCAACTCTCCTGTCCTTTGGCTTAAGGCCATTTCCCCTTGTCCTATCACTCCATGCCCTTGTGAGAAGTGCCTCTCCAGCCCTCTTGTGAGCCTCCTTTAGATACTGGAATGCTGCTCTAAGGTCTCCCTGACCATGGGATGATGGATGTTTGAGGTGCAAAGCTCTGAGTAACTTGACAGACCTATGGAGGATCCCAGGGCACTTTCTGTCCTTCTCCTGAGGGAGCTCAACTGCTGAGACAAGACAAGAAAAGAATTTTGGATCAACAAGGTGGTTTTCACATTTTCTTAGTTAATGAGGCGTTGGTGTAGACACAGACCTTTGAGCTAATCACCTGTCTGCTGTCACGGTGAAAGCAGAGGAGAAGCAGCAGCTCAGATGACCTCTTTCTGATGTCTGCATTGGGGTGAAATGAGCTCCACTGTGAAGTGGCTGCTTCTCTGCACTGGCTGTGAACACCCGAATGCTGCAGATGTCACATTTGGTTTGAGGATACCCACCAAACCTCCCACCTGGCATTCAGCTGCCACAAACAAACTCTGCCTGCTATAATTAGTACCAAACATTGCCCTGCGTTGCCTTGGTGTCCATAACAGTCTCCCAGTGCCTAGAGACCTTGGCAAAAACAGCCTCTCTACCACCAGGTTTAATCTCTTCAATCAGACGAGCTAAAAATTTTCAGCTGTCCTGGATCCAGATCCTGTCACCAACCCCACCACCTTTCTGACTCTTGTGCACAGGTTATAAATGCTGGAGGAGAGCAGGTTTGGGGCTGAATTCTGGACAGCTTCATTCTTGAAGGGTAATGCAATGAAAGGTGAAAGCAATGGACTGCAGCTGGCAAATCTGCAGTATGGAATGGTACAAGATGTCCACACAAGTCGAAACACCTCTTCTGTTCAAGGCCTCTGATGGTGAATACCTCTCTACTGTTGGGAGGAAAAGGAAAGAGGAAGGTGACCTAGACAGGATCAAGCTGACTGTAAGGCAGATCACCTTGTTGCAGGAGTTATTTCCATAAAGCAGTTCATATTTCATGCCCTGGAGCTGTTCTTCCAAGAAAACAGCAGCTATTTATCAGGTTGTTCAACACAAATACTCTTACCCTGAGGAAGTTCTCCTCTGACCCTAAGGAATTAAACTGTCCACATTATACAGCCAGACCTTATTTCATCCCCTGCATCCCTCCAGCTGAGGGAACTGCCTGCTGGTTGGCTTTGGAGGTTGCAGAGGATTCATTCATGTGGGGCAAATGGCCTCAAACTTTCTCCTAGAGATCAGGACAAAGCTCATTGTAACTTAAAGACATTCAGTGCTGGAAAGAGGTCCTCACCCCAAAATGCTGAGCTCAGGCAGTGAGTGCAATTGGCTTTGAATCTGATTGTATTTATCAACCTCACAAAATGTGCAAATTTTGCTGGAGGCCACCTTCATCCAGCAGAATTCTATCATGTGTGGGATGGACTTGTACTTTGAAAGGGTACAGTGACATTGCAGGCAGGAAATCAGATTAAAAGAAACATGTGGGATCTTTTATATCTTTTCTGGATGAAGACTCACCCTCTTATCTATTGATGCCTCTGATTATTGCAGTTCAGCCCTCCTGAAGTTCTCTTTATTTTGATCACTGCATGGGGATAACAAGGCCAACCCTATACTGTCCTCTGAAGAAAGCATTAAACAATCTTATAATTTTAGGCTCTGTCCTAAGGTGGATGGTCCCAACTCCAAAATTTCTTTATTTCTAGTTCCCAGAGATCAACATTCCCTCATCTCAAGAATTCCACTAGCAACTTACTTTTAATATAGGGAATCATTAAATAAATCTCTGAAAGTGAGAATATTTTGATTAAAGAGTTTCACATGTCCCCATGTCACACAGAGGCTGATGTCACTTGAAGGAACAAAGAGAGGACAATTTCCAGGGCTGATTTACTTTCTATCAGCCAGACTGCCCCTCGCTCAGATGTCCTCATGACCATCTTCATTATATCTGTCACCTGCATGATACAAAGAGTAGCACTCAAAAAACATCTCATTAGCCGTTTTCATGGTGAGCAAGAGGAAAACCTGAAATATGTGATGTGACTAATAAAAGCCATACACTGAGCCTTCTCAATTTGGAGTGTTTTTGTCAGGTCATTTAAAGTTAGAAGTGGAAAGTACTCTAGATGCTCTGCCAGATATGTGCAGCTTAGACTATGAAAGAATAGATGAAAGATAACATGAAAAAATAAATCATAATAGAATTAGAGTATCTACCTGCTTGGCTGTTCAGTATTCACCAAGATGATTACATCTGTATCATTTCTCTTTAGCGGGATCAAGAAAAATTCAAAAATTAAATACTTTAGATTTTTTAATTTAGTATTTTAAATATTTAAAATTAAATAAAGACAGTAACTGCGCCCACTTTAATGCAACTGGGTTTGCATCCTGGTTCCTGTGGCATCTCAAACATCCATGCACAGCAAAACCTCATCTTCTCACACTCCCCAAAAAGTGACAATGTCTGAGCAGAGCTGCTGGCACTCACTGATTGTCACAGGCATTGCTGTGAGCTCCTCATGGTGGCACAGCCTGACTCTGCCCTTGGAATGCTCATTTTGA
The DNA here is from genome assembly GCA_013400275.1 of Rhadina sibilatrix. NCBI lineage: Eukaryota > Metazoa > Chordata > Aves > Passeriformes > Phylloscopidae > Rhadina > Rhadina sibilatrix. Next base: position 31,423 of record VWYO01011718.1, read on the forward strand.
CAATGTCCAGCTCCAGTGTGGAGCTTTGAAATGAGAAATCATAACCAACAAAGGAGAATTTCTGATACATGGGAAACCAGAGGAGCTAAGAGAGGGAGAACTTCATGAGAAGGACTTGCTGCCAAAGGCAACAAGGATCAGAAGGAGCCCAGCGGAGATAGTTAAGAGCACCTCATCCTAATTTTGGCTCCTCCACTAACTCCAAATGTGGATTGGGGAAGTGATCTCCTTGCCTTTCCCCTTGCCCAACACCTGTAAACTCTTGATTACAATAGAGTCTTGATGCAAAACTTTATGTTAACTGCAGAGATGTCTCTATGTTCTCCTGCTTGAAGCCATGTGAAATCTTCGAACTAAGACAGGACTCTGTCTTATAATTACAGAATCATTTGGTTTGGAAGAGACCTTAAAGATCACCTTGTTCCACCCCCTGCCACAGGCAGAGACACCTTCCACTATCCCCAACCCCATCCAACCTGGCCTTGGACATTTCCAGAGATGGGGCAGCCACAGCTTCTCTGGGTAACCTGTGCCAGAGCTCACTAAACACACAGAGTAAAGAATTTCTTCCTGATATCCAATCTAATGCTGTCCTCTGTCAGTTTAAAGCCATCCTCCCTTGTCCCCTCACTCCATGCCCTCATGCAAAGTCCCTTTCCAGCTCTCTTGGAGATGCTTAGGTACTTGAAGGTGTCTGAAGCTCTCCTCAGACCCTTCTCTTCTCTGGGCTGAAAGATCATTGAAAACATCTCATAAATCTGAATAACTAGAAAACAACAGAGTAGAAGTTTAGTCAAAATGTTTCTACTTTACATTTAAAAAGAAAGAGAGAAAAGCTTCATTTGTTTTTGCTTCAGGAAGCTCTCTGCACCAACGGAGAAGAAAGTCCCTTTCTAAAATAACAAGAAATTCATTAGCACTGCTTGTACTTTTTTAAGGTCACCATTACAGATATTTTTGATAACACATCCTTTTACGCACATGTGGTCTGGTCTGATGGTGGAGATAATGCTGTTTACCTGAAGAGTAGGTTTGGGGTGGGTGTTTTTTGTATCTTCCTTGTTTTTCAGGAATGGAAGGATGGACAGTACTCACACCTAGCCATGGCTCATTCATGGTTAGGGCACTGGAATGAGTGTAGAAGGAAAACAAGGCACATTGTCAGGATGAAAAAGCTGAAAGCTCAGAAGATGGAAAGCAATTTCCATCATTTGCCTTCCATGATACAATGATCTGATCCATCATGGGATCAGATCATCAAGGACTTCAGTGGACTCTATCTCTGGCTACACTGCTTTTGGTTTTTTAAGCAATCTTAGAGTTGACAGGTTGGACTACATTACCTGTCAGGGTAATCCAGTATTTTGACTGGATACTTTTCAATCAGGCCCTTTTCAATAGCCAGGATAATATTTCTGAAGGAAGAGGCAAGAAATCCTGCCCAGAAAAAGTGCAGAACAATCAGCCTTTGTTCCTATTCTTGTTTTAACTTCCAGTTGTTAGGTTGTTTTATAACATATAAGATAAAAGCTTTTCTGCCTTAAATGAGATATACACTCAGAATAAACACACAGCCCTTTGTTTCCTACTCAAGCAGTGTCTTGTGAATTGTAGTTATCAAAAACTGCACGGCAAACAATTATGCATTTTCATAAAATTAAAACTATGATCAAAAAGGAGTCCTGGGATATAAAGTGGAGTATGAAAAGTGTCCCAATAAATTAGGAAAACGCTGTTCCAAGGATTGTGTTCTAGAAATGACTGACCTGGCTACAGCCCGTGCTTGAAAATGTATTGGGCACCTCAGTTTTAGAAAGCTAAACTTGGTTGAGATTAATTATATTATAATTGTATAAGACAACATCTCTGAGTTCATATATCTATATATGTGGTCCTCTTGTGAGGTGGGAAGTGTAACTTCTAAACAGATGGAAAATGCTGCTTGGGGCTTGAGGAAGTTCCAGATCCTAAACCAGAGTCATATCCCTTAAACCAGATTGGTCAGGGATGAGGATGTTTCAGTGTTCCTGTCTCTGCTGGCATCACACACCTCTGTGGCAGAAACAATCTGGAAGTGTTGGCATGTAAGACCTCTAAGACTACCCTCAACCAGCATTTCTTCATTCAACAGGTTCTGAACGTCTGTATTAGCTTCAAAAATTCACCTGGAATATCAACGCCACTGGACACACTTCAGGGCCCACGATGCTGCACATGATCCACATGGGAAGAATTCCACACAAAAAGGCAAACAAGACCATGTCGCAGGAAAAAAATCTGCATGGTAAAGAAGCTGAATTTCTGTTTAAAAGATGGAAATCCTAATGGAGGAGAACTCCTTTTGACATTTTCCCAGTAGTCAGAGCATTTGGAGAGTAAATCCAGAGTGAGTCTGGATGCTAATTCTTCTCCTTCATCTCTCTGGAGAAGTACAGCAAGTAACAAAGCCATAGAAATAATCACAGACTCATCAAACAGTTCAGATTGGAAACGAGGTTGGTAATGACATCCCACCAGGATTTATTCACTCAGGGCTTGAAAACCTCCAAGGATGGAGACTGCACAACCTCTTTGGGCAACCTGTTACTACCCATGAGCATCTCAGTGCCCATCAATGTGCTTTTAACAACAAACAGTTCTGTTTATGCCAAGACTGTCGCGACAGCCACCATGACAGGACGTCAAAGAATTCTCTTTGAACTTCAAGTTCTTGGACACAGCTGTTTTTAACTGAAAACAGTGGTTCATGAGAACTTCTGAGCAAGTGGAAGGGTAACCTCATGTACGTTTGAATCATCAGAGCAGAGGCATTTCCAGAGCGATGTCGCTCTGCTCGGTAACAACCCACAGTTCTTAGAATTCAATCTCATATCCAGAATTTTATTTCAGTCCAAAAAGACTACCTGTAAATTTGGATAGAGCTTTCATTCAGATGTTTGTAAAGCTGATTTTCTTCTCCACTTCCAACCCCTCCCTCACTGTTTGCCTTGGCTTCCAGTAACTTTCTCAGTTATTAGTTTTAAAACTGGTGACCCATGCAACACAGGTTTCTCTCTCCTCATCCCCTTCATTTTCATAAAATCACAGAATCACAGAACATTTTAAGCTGGAAGTGACCCACAGGGATCACTGAGACCAACTCTCAGCAAAGGTTCTTAATCCAGACATTTGTAGGTCCCTTTCAACACAGGATCTTCCAGAATTCCAAAAAGACAAACCTCCTGAAATCCCTCCAGTTTCTCAGCCTGTGGGATTTTTAGCATGTAAGAATCCTGCATTTTTGGCACAGAGACCCACTGTGTGGCTAACACAGGGGAGTTCTGAATAATTTCTTATCCAAATCCTTCCTCTAGCAGAGCAGCACAACCCTTTTTTTTCCTCAGTGATGGCAGATATCCCATCTGTGCTGAGTCTAGTCATGTGTAACATTTTCATTGTTATGTTTTTGATGTTTTCTCACTTCTTCAAACAAGCTTGAGACAGTGGTGGCAGGACAAAATGGTCATTTCCTCATTTAAAGCTTTTTTTTTTTTTTCCCCCCATGGCTGGCCAAACAAAAACACTCCCTGTGCAATGTCAAAAAACAATGGAGTTTTCTTTAGTTGTCATCAAAAATACTGAAGAATGTGTATTGGAAACTTCATCTGTGATGAAATGTTTCTGTTCTGAGACATTTCTTACTCATTTTAGGTATGGAACTCAGCCAAAGTATGAAACTAGGTGAAAATGTGAAGCAAGTAAAAAAATAGGGGGAAAACCCCCACAATTTTCTGGGTGTTTGGGTTATTCTATATATGGTAAAAGGCACTGCTTCCTTCATTGCTTTCACAGTCACATTTTCAGCTGTTCCCTTAGCAGAAGAAAGAATATTTCAAATGCCTTTCTAACCCTTTTCAATTCCTTCAGGTTGCTACCCCTTGAAGTTTGGGGGTTTTTTTTATTTTAAGGCAGCAAACCTAAGTGGATCTTTCCAAGCCAGAACAAGTTTTCCACTGGGACTTTCCTATCCATATTGCATTTTGCCTTGAGGGCAAAGCTGAAGATCATTGAGAGGACAACAGCAAGCATTTTCTGGAGGGGAAAAAAAAAATCAAATCCAGAAAAGTTTGGAGGTTCTGCCAGGGTCACTACTCAAAGTGTGGTGCGTAGTAGGGTTGGTTCTCTGCCTGGGATCTCCACCATTGTCTGGAAATCACCATTTAATGGGATTTAACTACTTTTTGAGCAGGTTGACACTGCTCTGATCAGCCCTCATGCTTTGCCTTTGTGCCACGTGCTTGTCCCCACCATTCCCCACCTGTGTGCGTGGGAGCCGCTCTGTTGTCCTGATCCTCAGGGGTTCTGGAGGGCGGCTTCTCACAGCCACTCCAAAAAACTCCAGTTAGGTTGCCATGCACTGCCCTCTAACGCCACTTCGGCATACTAGCAGCCCTCACCCTCAGAGGAGATCTGTAACGTAAAACAAATCATCCACATCCAGCACAAACTGCCATCAATGCTTTAGGGAAATGAGACATAAATGAGACATTTATGGCTGCTTTTCCCCCCTCTCCCCAACACTACTTTATTTTATACATTCTTAGAGATCATCATCGGGGAGAAAAACGAGAACTCCCTATTTACCTTTTCTGGACCATTTTGGGTGCTTGATTCTTCCAGGGTCCCCTTCAGCTGCCTCTTTTCACCCAACACATCTGATTTCTTTAGGTTTTTTTTTATTGCACTGCTGCTCCTCGGGGAGGATGAGATACCCAGGAGTGCAGGTGGCCACTCAAACGTGCATGTGCATGTCGGATTTATGACGATACTTTCCCCTTTTTTAAGATTTTAATGCTTCCCAACAGCCTGTTTGCTTTCCTGCTTCCTTCCTTCACTAAGTAGGCATTTCTGGAAAATTATCCACAATGAATGCAGCATCTCTTTCCTTAATGGAAGCAGCTGATTTAGAGCTGCCGCTGTGTGTGTTTTGTTAGTTCTATTTTCTCTTGTGTGCATTGCTTTGCATTCATTAACACTGGGTCCCATCTGCCATCTCATCAGCCAGCCAGTGCCACACCATCCTTCTGCAACTTCTTGCTTCCAGCTTTTGGCTGATTACTCTGAAAAAAAATTTTTTGCAGCAGATTTCACCACCCTGGCTGTTCACCTTTTCTAGGTGGCCTGTGGGTACAATGAGGGGTTCCAATCAAGGCTGGCGTCTCTTCTCACAGTGGGAAAATCAGTTTATTCACAGCTTTTTGGACCCCTCNAAAATTATGAGAAAATTGTGAAGAGTGGGAGAAAAGTGCTGCAAGAAAAGGTAAAGATAGAGCCACATGAGATTAGAAAGGCAGGTACAGAGGTAGAACTGGTGACACAGCAATCAGGAGTGGGCTTGAAGAGGAAAAGCACCAACATGATAAGGTTTGAAATATGAATGGGAAAAAAAAATAGCTGGGAGACAAGACTTCAGTATCTGTGAGGGTGTGTAGGAGGCACAGAGCTGCCCAGTGCTCCCCCACCTTTGCAGATGTAGCTGAAAAGGAGATTTCAGCCACAACTAACCCACCTTCAAGATGTGTAGGTGCTGGGGATGACTTCACGTATTCCTCCTCCATTTCCAATTTGTCTGGGACCTTGGCAGCAGGGTGAGGTTCCTCTATCTGCCTGCAGCCTCCCTGAATTTAGTGAGAAGGATTTTCTTGGCTCCCTTGCTCCTAAGTGGGTGCGTACAAATACATGGTGGCAATTGTTACAAACACTGATGGGTCGGGTTTGATCCGTGCCTAATGCACTTTCCAGTCTTAACATGTTGCTCTCATGTTTGCCACCTCTGCAGGCTCTAATCTCCTTTGAGTTTCTCTCCCAGTGGCTGTCATGCTGTGGTACTGCTCTGTGACATTTCAATCCACAGGGAATTCTCTCGGTACCTTTTGATGCCATTAATTATTTGATTCCTCCCTTTAACGCAGGATACATAGTTCTTTTCTCAGTGGAATTACGTTCTAGTAGTGCCTTGCTGATTTTTTTTTTTTTCTCTTCCACAAGGTTAAAGATATGTGAATTATATCAATCCTTCCTTTAAAAAAAAAAAGCAGGCATTGCTAATGCAAGAAACCATTGGAAGATGCTTGGGAAATCCTCTATAAATAAAGTGAAGATAACTTCTCCTTATATTTAAGCAGCTTTCACTGTCATTATGAAAATAGACGTATCTGTAAATGAGTTTAGAAAGATTGGGTTAATAGAAAACAACGTAAGCAGGAGGAGCTTTATTTCTTTTTCAGCTAACCAGGGGAAATAAACTGCACAGCAGCACAGTCGGAAGCAACTCTGGAGATAAAAACTTTCTGATTAATACAGAGATAGTGCTTGTAGTTATTTTCAGGCTGAGGTGCCAGATCTACCCGCTTCAGGGCTGGAGGTTGTGTTTGGCTTGGCGGACAGTCTTGCACGTTCACTTGCATCATCAAATAATGACGGGCATAAACACAGCCCTGCCCTCGGTTCCTGTCCCTGTCACCAGAGATCAGTGCCTGTCCCCCTGCCCTGGGGAGGGGATGCTGCAGCCTCCAGCCAGGCCCTCCCTCAGCCTCCTCTTCTCCCGCAGAACAACCGAAGTGGCCTCAGGGCTTCCCCGTCCAGACCCTTCCCCATCCCCGCGGCCTCCTTCGGACGCTCTCCGCGGTTCAGGGATTCTGTGATTTCACTAAAAGCTCCGAACGCAGATGACACTCGACGTGCGCCGCGAGAACCCGAAGGAACCCGGGCTTCTTATTCTTCGGGCAGGCAGCTCCTTCGCCGCTGGGAGGGCAGCCCAGGCGGGGGCAGCATTCCAGCCTCGTCCTCCACTCCCTGCCGCCTATCCCAGTCTCCGGGAGCTGCCGTGCCGCCCTCCCCGTCCCTCCC
>VWYO01011718.1:38346-70222 GCA_013400275.1 Rhadina sibilatrix
GGCTCCGGGCCCAGGCCTGGCCGTGTGGGGAGGCAGCTCCGGGCCCCGCGGGCTGTGGAGAGGCAGGGAAGGGCGGGTGTGCCAAGCTCAGAGGCTTCTCGGAGGGGTCCGGGCTTGTGTGGAAGGTGGGGGGGGCGTCAGGGCCTGCTTCGCTCCCTCTATTCCCAGAGCGACGGAGATCGCAGCCCCCTCCCTTCTTTTCACCGTGGGGACAGCCCCTGTGCCTCGTCTCTTGTCCCTTGTCCCTTCTCTCTTCCCCGCGATGACTGCGCCCTCCCTGCATTCATCCATGCATCCATACGTGGTCCAGGGAAGGGCAGCGGAGTTGCGGAAGGGTCTGGAGCACAAATCTGAGGATGAGTGGCTGGGGGGGCTCAGCCTGGAGAAAAGGAGGCTCTGGGGAGACCTTCTCGCTCTCCACAACTCCCTGAGAGGAGGGGGCTGCCGGGTGGGGGTCGGGCTCTCTCGCAGGTGACAAGCGACAGGACAATGGGAAATGGCATCAGGCTGCACCAGGGGAGGTTCGGGCTGGACATTGGGAAGAATTTCTTATCAGGAAACGTGGTTAAGTGTTGGAACAGAGTGCCCGGGGAAGTGGTGAGGTCCCCATCCCTGAAGATGTCCAGGGAAAGCCTGGATGTGGCACTGAGTGCTGTGGTCTGGGTGACACGGTGGTCTTCAGTCACAGGTTGGGCTCGATGATCTCAGAGGTCTTTTCCAGCGTGGTTGATTCTGTGATTCCCCAGTGCATCCTGTCTCCCCCTGGATAGCATCACTCCTGCTGCCAAAATCCCACTGCTCCATGGGAATTCCTACAACACCCTGTCCTCATCCTGTAAATCTCTGCCCTTATAACCCCTGCTGTGTTTCATACTGAGGCCAGATATTTAATAATCTTCAAGACCTCCTTTTTCTTTTTGCAGTAAACTTCTTGAGCCCAGATTGTTCGTATTCCACTTCAGGAATTAATTCTTGAACAGTTTTCATTCCCGTTCAGACTTGTTACTTTTCTACAGCTTTGCTCTAGTTATGTGTGTTTACCACTAGCCAGAAAAAGGTCAATTTTCTCTGGCTTTAGGAAAAGTGAAACAAAAGGTGTAGTACCCATATATGCAAACTATTAGCAAATAACTTGGAAATAGGTTTGTGGTGTCATTTGGAGGTTTTTTTTCCTTTTGTCTTTCAGGTTTAAATTGAAGAGAAAATGTCACTGTACGATGACTTGGGGGTTGAGACCAGCGATTCCAAAACAGAAGGCTGGTCCAAGAATTTCAAACTGCTGCAGTCTCAGTTGCAGGTGAAGAAAGCAGCTCTCACACAAGCAAAGGTACAGTCCCTTTGTGGTTTTGCTTTCTGTTTTTCAGACTTCTTTCGTGTTCAGTGCTTTGTGTTTGTGACCTCAGAATACCAATTTGGGGGAATTTTGCTGGCATTTGTCTGTGAGTTTGCAGCAAAAAGCCTGGCAAAGCTGAAGGGGAAAAAGGAAAAAAGCATTTTTCTTGATGTCTCTTAGAGGGAGAGTTACAAAATTAAAACTGAAGGAAGAACTGATATATGTGCTGCAAACCTCTGAGCTTTTAAACCAGCAGAGCCAAAAGCTGATCTTTAAAGTTCAGCTTTAAAGATAATGAGATTCAGCTTTATAATTTTTTTTTAGTGTAAGTAGAGGTCACACTGTGATTGATTATTTATATGTTTACATCATTTTATGGTTGTTACTTAAAAAGTTCTTGGTGCTAACCTGCAAATCATTATGTTTAATTTATTTACAGCAAGTATTTATTTACAGCAAGTATTTCCAGAGCAGATGAAAGGGAGGAGTGCAAGCTGGTTCTTATTAGACTGTGACAGAACCATTTTCTCTTTTTATTGCTGCTTCTTTTTATTTCACCCTTTTCCTTTGAGCAGTGTTGATATTTTGGTTCAGGCAGGACACAGGAGCTCTTTGGGGTGTGCAGGTTCTGTACTTAATTAAAAGAAAAAGCAGTAGCACTGATTCCAGATCCTTAAGTAGCCACAGCATTTTTTTCACTGGAATTACTCCTGATTTATGGTGCTGAAATTGGGGACAGGATTTAATTAATAATTGGAATAGACTGCATGGATAAAATTTACTGACTGCTGTATTATATTCTTTGTCCATGTAACTGATGTGCAGTGTATCCCTAGCCTAGAAGAATAGGATAGGATTAGAAAACTCAAAGAGTTCACAAGTGATTAAAATACTTTATCTGATGATAAATGGGTAGAACAGTAGATCTTTGGGATAAATCTGAGTTTCTTAGAAACTATCTCAGTTCAAGCTGACCTGAAGTGATTGGATGAATTTTTAAAGTGTGTTTGTGGTCCCAGTCAAAACCCGTTCACCTACCACTGCAAAGTATATCAGGTAAGTTGATTTTTAGAAAGCTGCTTTATCTTTTTTAGACATTGTGTGTTTTGGTGATTTTTTGCAGAGTCAGAGAACAAAACAAACCACAGTCCTTGCTCCAGTGATTGACCTGAAACGAGGCAGCTCCTCTGATGAGAGACAGATTGTGGACACACCCCCTCATGTAGCAGCTGGGCTAAAGGTAAGAGCAGAGCAGCTGAAAGTGCAGCTGTTAAGAAATGTTTTGGAAGTGTTGAACGTTTCTTAGTGGTCAAAAAAGTGGTTATTTTCTGAGGATGTCTTTTGCTGAGAGTTCTTTAATTAACATTTCAACTTTATTCAGACTTTATTCAACTTTATTCTGTATGGTACAGCATGAATTATCACGGTAAATGTGCAGTTATAAAACAGTGTTCTTAGAATCCTGGACAGCTTCAAATTACTTGGCAAGACAGCAATTTGGGCAGCTAAATAATGACTGTAATTGTGATTGCATCAGTGTTGGAGCTGGACCTGTATAACAATCAACTGAAAAATAAAAGAAAAGCCACCTAACCTTTTAAATGGATTTCTCATGGTAAGGAATCAAGAAAAACTCTCTCCCTGCAGCTTTTTCAAAGAAAAAGTTCTGAAATGGTTCTTTCAGATTAGAGGAGAACAGTCTGTGTGCCTCTTGTTGGTATTATATTAATAGCAGCTGATAAAAAGCCTGATGAGGTTGTGTGGGAGGACCCTGGCAGATGGTTGCAGCAGCAAGATGTCATAAAGCTTCTAATAATGCATTAACGAGGTTTAAAAAATTCCTGTCCACGCTGATTTGCTGCCCCTTTGCATTTTGCAAGGGGAGGGAGTGGTTCTTCCTTCATGGGAAAAATCTGATGTGTTGAGAGACTGGATGAAATGTTAGTTTTAAATAAAGCCAAGATTTCTTCTAGCACCAGTGGGATTAGGATATCACCTGACATTACAGCAGTCAAGAATCAGAAGTGCTAAATACTTGCTTTTTCAACTGGGTGTTGTTTTCAGACCTCAGCTAAAAAAAAAAGAAAAAAAAACAAACCAAAAAAACAAAAAACAACCTTTTTTTTTATTATTATTTTTCAGGATCCTGTCCCTAGTGGCTTTTCTGCAGGAGATGTGTTGATTCCCCTGGCAGATGAGTATGATCCCATGTTCCCAAATGACTACGAGAAGGTGGTGAAACGTCAGAGGGAGGAACGGCAGCGGCAGCGGGAGCTGGAGAGGCAAAAGGAGATTGAGGAGAGAGAAAAGTAAGGCTTTTGTTTAAACACTTGACATACTGACTCTTATCTAAAGAACAGGCATGTCAGTTTGTTTATTTTATCTCTCTTCTTCCCTGGAAGTCCGTAGAGGTTTTGTGAGTACTGCATGCTTTTAGAAACAAGTGCAGTGTTTTAATTAACGTGTTTTAATGAGCTTGGTAGAAATCACCTAAAGGTGTAAAAAAAATAGGAATTATCAGCTTTGCAGCCTCTTCAGCTGAAGGACTCTTGTCAAAATAATTCTAAATTTGCTTTTTTTTCAGTAATAGCAGCAGTATTTGGGTACTTCATTATGCATCATTATCATACTTTGACCTTTTAGAGTATTTGATGTCAGTGTCACCTGACTACATAAAAATCTTTTCCACACTCAGTGATGAGCCATCCTTTCTGCTACTAAAAACTACAAGATGATCCCTGAATGCATTCAGTTTTAAATGTAGCTAGCAAGGCCTTTTGGAGGCATAGTTGCATTTCTTTTTTTAATACTCTGCAGTCAGTAATTGAATTATTAAGTAAGTTAATGATGTATTTATTAATCTGTTGTCTCTGGACAAAAGAAAATACTGCTTTATTTTTAATGCCCTTTCCCTGAAATAAGGAATCTCTGTAATCATGTTAAGGAAGTTGAATGCAGATTCAGTATCTGATTGTTATAAGTGGTAGAATGTCTGCCAGCCAGGCAGAAGATTACATTTGCTCATTTCAAGTGAAGTGAATAAACCATCACAGTATGAATCATCTAAAGTCTGAAATTACAATTCTGCTGCCCTGTTTTGATTGTGGAAATTAATATTTCTAGTCATTGTGTCTCCTCTGTCTTCTCTTGGTTACATCTTTGTTGTTTTGATGCAGAAGGAATGCCTGAGGCTCTGCCCTACTGGCATGCAAGACCTCAGGAATTGGGATGTCATTCCCACAGCTTCAGCCCTGATTGCTCTTTGGTTGTGTTTGTACTTGTGTGTGGGCCAAGAGTCTTTATACATATAAACAATAGAGAAAAGAGGTGAAAAATGCATAATGAATTCTGATTTCAAACTGGGGAAACAATCTCAGCCAAGCCTGCATCAGATGTGCTTTGGGAGTACAGGCTGTACATTTGTTTTGATTTCATAGTGTAGAGATTCAGAAGTTCTGTGTGGTTCCACAGTAGACCTGTTTTTATCATCCTTTAGCAGAGTTTTAGTGGCTGTGCTAGGTATGAGATCTGAGTTGTGCACCAGGTGGTGCTCTTAACTTTTGAGGAAAAGTGCTTTTCTTTTTTGTTGTATTAAAATGGGTAATTTCCTGATCAGATCAGATGACAGCTGAAGTGCAAGCAAATCTTGAAGCATTCTTTACTTCACATTAGAAGTTATTCCTGAGTCTTATTTTAATTGCCAAGCAAACAATCTGATGTTTAAGCATGAGGATTTTTTAATTGAGTAAATAATGTTACTCTGCATAGCCTGTGATGGGAAATATAAAAGTGATTCTGTCCAAAGCAGGGTGATTAATTAATTAATGTCTGTTACCTCACTCCATCCAACACCTGTTCCATAGTAGTCATTCAGTGACTCTGGTCTGTTTGGACAGAATTTATTCAGGTGCTTCCTTCTTTCCATGCATTCTTCTTGGCTGATTTGCAATTATCTTGGTTTGGATCCATCTTCTGTTTTACCAAAAATGCCCCATGAGGGTAAAACCAAAGAAGCAAATGGTGAAGTGTTAACTTGCACTTTCATGGGAAACGTCTTCAATGCCAGTTGGATGGAGCAGAATAATTCACCCTGCAGAGGGGAGAAATCTCAAATTACAACAGAGAGTTAACTTCCATGGTTTCTCATCCTAACTTGCTGTGTCTCCTAGAAGGCGTAAAGACAGACACGAAGCCAGTGGGTTTTCAAGACGACCGGATCCAGATTCTGATGAAGATGAAGATTATGAAAGGGAGAGGCGGAAAAGAAGTAAGGGAACTGCTTGTGGTTTTGGTGTGGAAAGAGGAGAAAAAGAGGGAGGGGAATTCACAGTCCTGTTTCGTGGATTCTCTATTTCTCTGTCCTCACATGAGTCCACTGTTAATTCTGAGCCTTGAGAATAAATCTGGCATTTTATTACAAAATAATATCATGCAGAAGACTGGTATTTTTCTGTGGAGGCAGATGGCAGCCAAATTATTTGTGGAAATACCTCTGTTTAATCTTAGTCTCTAGATACCAGTTGTAAGTTCCTGCATGGTGTAGGTTCCAGGGAAGTGATGAGGCATAACATAAAATCAGGCTGTGGGAATCAGAATCACTATTGCAGCTTTTCAGTCCTGCATTTGTTACATGAGTGCCCTTAGAGCTTGTCAGGTGATGTGGATCAGAAATACTTCTTTGCATAAACAAAGTTAGTCTTTATTCTCTTTCAGCAACAAAGTTACAGTAAATAATTCAGGTCTGTTGTGATATCCTCCAAATGTGTTGTGTTCCATTTTGCTCATAGGTATGGGAGGAGCTGCCATTGCACCACCCACTTCTCTCGTTGAGAAGGACAAAGAACGTGAGTACTCCATAATCCTCCTCTCTAAACCCAGCACTGTTAATTTCTTACTCAACTTTCTACTTAGTTAAGTCCTCCTGCTTTTCCCGTTGGATTCTTTGTAGCAGCAGGACATGAACAAGTTCTTTGTTCATGGGGGGAGGCTGTGGGGGACCTGTGATGCTGCCCTGCTTCACAGCTCTGTTCTGAAGAGATCTTTCTGTATTGCTGGACAAGTGGTTTGGCAAACTGGGCTCTCACAACCATGTGCAGCTCCTCACTTCTGATATGAAAGAGGAAATGTCACAGACAGGTTTCTCTGGATAGACTAGAAATCTCCACAGTATGGAGAGGGAATTTTTCCATTGCTTCTTCCTTGAGGAGGTACTTGGAATATCTTCTAAGAGAGTTATGCACTAGAGGCAGGATTTTAAAGGTTTTTCAGGTTTGCAGTTCAGCTGAAAAGATTTGTGTGCAGTGGTGCTGTGAGGATCTCAGTTGTCCACGAGATGGCATCATGCTGCTAGGGGAAAAAAACCAATCCCTTTTATTTCTCCATGTCTAAACGTTGTAAATTTTAAAATTTAAAATAATTACCAGTATGTTGGCTACTTTAAATAATAAAATAATTATAATAATAACAATGCTACTTTAAATAAAATAATAACAATAACAGTATCTTTTGCAAACTTTTCTTTGGGAGTCCCCATCGTATCTTTGAGAAGATTAAAATGTAAAAGATACCTCGAAGTGAATGATACAGTGAAAGCATTTGACATGCATAAACATTCAGAACAGAAGACATTGTTTTGAGTAAATAACTAAGAGCAATTGATCAGTGTCAAGACAAAGTAAGCATAGGCTGGAAATAGTAGAAATATCCTTAAGGGGAGAGCTTTTAAAATGTGACATGGTCCCACAAAGAAACCTTTGGATGCCTTCTTCCTTTATGCTCAAGTCAGGACTGGAAGAAAACAACAAAATACTGGTGTAGAAAAAGTCCCATAGTCCAGTCCACCTGCTGTTTAAATAGGAATTATTTTTCCTCATGTCCTCAAACTTCATGTCTGATGTTTTATTCGATAAGATACAGGAGCTAGTGTACAAGAAAATATTCTAAAATTAGGTCAGTCTCAAAAGTTCATAAGTCCATTCAAAAATGATGTTTTTCTAGTGTTCTTGTGACATTTTTTTTATTTTGCTATTTGACTTGTCAGTGGAAGGTGATTTAATAATCTAACCAGTGTGACTGAACTATCCAGATCCATCTCCATCCCTAGGAAGAGCTGCAGTTCAGAAATTCCCAGTGAGATCAGCTGCATTCATTCTTTTTAATAGACTGATTTCTCTTCTCTGCAAATGTGCAGTGTATTTTTATTACAGTCCTTGGGCCTTGAGTTGTGTGCATTGATCCATTTTTGTCATAATCCTGTTCCTGATGAATGGGAGTTTGTCATCTGGGTAAACTCTTTGTACTGCAGGTGGTCTCTCAATGTTCCTTTTCTCCATTTAATAAGAGATTAATAAATGCCATTATAGAGCTGTGGAAGTCTACATCCAGTGAGGAAAACCCAGAATAACTCAGATATTGTTTCTGAGAGAGAGAGAAAGATGAGGAGTTGTTAAAACACCGTGTGCAAAGGAAACATTCTCCTGATTTGGATTTATGTGGAAGACCTTTTCTTAGTTTGTTAGGATTTTTATTGAACAAACAAACAAACAAACAAAAAACACAACAAAACAAAAAACCCCACAAAAAAACACCAACCAAATGTCTCTGTTTTCTCCAGCTGTAGCATCATTCCCATATGAGGAGGAGTCAAGACCTCGGGCACCTTCTTCCAAAGCAGCAATTCCTCCTCCAGTCTATGATGAGCCAGAGAGACCTCGATCCCCCACAGGACCCAGCAACTCCTTCCTTGCCAACATGGGGTAAATGAGTGACTCCTGCACATTTTGTGGGAAAAGGCATTGGAAGGTGGCAGAAACCAAAAGCTGAAATAGTTTGTCAGGAGAGAAGAGCACAACCCATTGCATGTATGTGGTTAGTCTGAGTTCAGAGAGTCCCAGCTGGCAGGATACAGGAAAAAATGTGGATTGACAGGGTTGGGGGAAACACATCTGAGGTGATGGCATGCAAGGCTGTGCTTTTAAGCCACAATCCAGCATAAAGTGTTTATGGCCTGTACAAAGCAAACACAGGTGGCATGTTAGTTCTTCCAGGTTTCTTTTCCAGCTTTGTCTTAAATTTGGTGCATAACAGCAAATTGATATTTCAAATCGTTTTCGCTCTGCTTTGTTCAAATATTCAGGGTGTATTTGCATGAATGTAGTAGCTGTGGCTGCAAATTTGCCCATTTACTTTCCTGCCTTGTATGTGATGCTGGTGTTAACTACTGTGGCAACAAAGTGAAGGTGAATCTGTAGCTAAAAACAGCTTAGAGACCTCATTTTTGGCTTTAGTGGGGTTTTTTTAACTGTCCAAAAAAGGATAGCCAAACTTGGTACTGCTAGACCAGCTTGTGCATTGTTACCACTTCTAATTGGTAGTATCATGGAACCCTCACTTCATGGAAGGAAGGGCTAAAAATCTGACCTAACCTGCCTTACTTTGACCACAAAATTGGTTATTTCTTTTGGGATTTAATGTTTTAATCTTTCAGCATTACATAGCCAGACTTTTTAGCCTTTTGCTTTGAAAAAAAATCATGTAACTTGTAGAAGCTCCTGTGCTTTCTGGCCCTAGGAGGTAGAGCATTTGCACACTCAGGAGAAATGCAGTGTTAATGTTTTGTGGAAGAAACCTTCACGAACTGATTTTTTTTTTTTTTTTCCTTATTTCAGGGGGACAGTAGCTCACAAAATCATGCAGAAATATGGTTTCAGAGAGGGCCAGGGGCTGGGCAAACATGAACAGGGGCTCAGCACAGCACTGTCAGTAGAGAAGACAAGCAAGAGGGGTGGCAAGATCATTGTTGGTGAATCTACAGAGAAAGGTAATTGTGTCCTGCACCAAGTGTGTGAAAAATGAATCTCCTGGGTTTCTGTTTACCATTTGTCCTTCTTGAAAACATTGGAGTTGGAAAAACGACTCATTTCATTTATGGGATTTTTACATTTATATTTCCATGTATGGAAATTTATATTTTTTTATCTTATTGTAAAGTGATCCTGGATGCTTTTTTTTTAGCTTATCCTCCCCTTCCTCCATCAGTTATCCTCCTTTGGTGTTGGGGAAGCATCTTCACTTCCAGGGCTGGTCGTGCTGTGCCCTGATGGCTTTTTCCCTGTCCCACCTTGTTGGTATTGCTCTCATTTCTCTGATCTCGAGATAACCTCCAGGCTTTTGAGCACAAGTGGTGGAAGTCAGAATACTTTCACAGTTCTTACAATAAAGTTCTGCACTTAGGAATTATTTCCCTCAGGGAAGGGAACATTGTCAGTGTTACTGCTCAGTTCACACCATTGGAATTGATTTTTCTGCTTACTATCATTCCAGGTATCTGCAAGTTGTGAATAGCTGTTCCTCACCAATATGAAATGACATTTTGTGTCTTTTATTCCACTGTTTGATCAATAAGATTCTGATAAAAATCTATAATTGAGCTTTAATCCAAAATTATTCCATGATTCAATGTTTTGTCTTCAAACAGAAACGGGCAAGAAGGCGGATTCCAACCCCTTGACTGAGATACTGAAATGCCCAACTAAAGTGGTCTTACTGAGGGTGAGTTGGGACTAAGGGAATTTGTCTTGGTGCTGCAATGTTTAAACCTCTGTTCCTAATAGAAGACTCTGCACAGTTCAGATGGTTCTGGCCTGCACCCACGTGGAGTTCTGTGTTCTGGAGAGATTCTGTGACTTCCTGGGGTACAAGCTGTGACTTGAAATCAACACTGCTTTAGATTGTGCAGTTGCCTTGTCTTAGGGACAGGGAACTGTCTCCTCCTGTAGCTCTTAAGCTTTTGAAGTATTTGTGGTCACAGTTCACAGAGCATCTGTGATTTGTCTGCACAATCACTCCATCCAGTGAGTTGGGTTTGTTCTTTGACTTTCAGAACATGGTTGGTGCTGGGGAGGTGGATGAAGACCTTGAAGTTGAAACTAAGGAGGAGTGTGAGAAATACGGCAAAGTTGGGAAGTGTGTCATCTTTGAGGTAAGAGATGATGTGTCTCTATTTTTGGCTGCTCTGAAAGTAAACTGGGCACTCATCCCTCACAACTGGAGTGTTACTTCCTAAGAGGAGCATACATAGAGGATCTCTCAGGGTCCTTTATTGTGTTTGAATTCTGGATTTTCTGTATCTGTAAGGTAACAAGCTTCTAATAATAGCAACTGTGTAAAAATCACTCAAGTATTGGGTTTTTTTTTGGAACCTTTTTATTTTGTTCTTTCACTGCCTTTGTGAAGAACAGCAATTGGAAAGTTCTTGCTACTGTTCTAATGACTTGTGGTTTTTGTTTTGTTTCAGATCCCTGGTGCCCCTGATGATGAAGCTGTAAGAATATTTTTAGAGTTTGAGCGTGTTGAATCTGCCATCAAAGGTAGGATCCTAAATTGTGTCCCACGAACCTCAGAGTTAACTTCTGCAGAGAGATTAAACAGTCTCACTGGTCAGGCTGTTTAGTTGAAGAGATGTTTATTTTATTGAATTGCTGCTTGCTGATCTGCTCTTCGTTTCAATTCCAGCTGTTGTGGATCTAAATGGAAGATATTTTGGAGGCAGAGTGGTGAAGGCTTGTTTCTACAACCTGGACAAGTTCAGAGTGCTGGATCTGGCAGAACAAGTTTGATTTTAAAAATCTAGCTCGAGGTGTCATTGTTTTGGCAATCACGTTTTCAGCAGTAGGCTGGGAATACAGAAGAGAAGAGTAGCTTTCCTAGCAGACTGGAAACAAGCCTCATTGAATGGATTTTACACATTCGTTGTGACTTATGTTCTTTTGTAATATAAAGCCCTTTGAAAGTAAGATTCACGTCTGTGTGGTTTTGAATTGCACATTTCTGCTTTCTGCTCTGGGGATCCTGGTTGTTTTTTTGAGCTTTCAGACGACTTTGCTCTGTTGAAAACCCACTGCTGAGGAGATGCTTTGTCTGTATTCCTGCTTTCTTTGTTCTGGTGCTTCATCATGGAGTCCCTGTGCTGGATCCACAATAAGTGTGAAGCTTTGGACAAGGACTGTGTGCTCTGATCTTCTCTTCCCTGATGGTCTCTCCTAGAGTTAGAGCCTTGCTCTCCTGAGTCCTCATCCCTGCACACCAGTGATTTGGATCATTGCACAGTTGCAGCTGGGTTGTTCTCCTGACTCCAGGACAAAGCTTCTGTGCCAGAATGGAGACTAAAATAACAAGGATTGAGTCTGTCTTCACAGATCAAAAGAAAATCCATGTCTGATCCAGGGAAATGGAAAGAGGAGGGAATTTAATGGACTCTTGGCAGGAGCTCTGTGCTGTTGGGCATTCTGCTGGGAATATCCAGGCATAACTGATTTCAGGTCATTAGGTAGGGAGAAGGGAAACTCCTTCCTGTATCTGGCCAGCTGTCAGAATCTCACTCCTCTAACACACACATAAGCAACTAACTTGGTGTAATCATTTCAAACCTGGCATTTGTTCTTTATGTTTATATTTCTGTATTTGAGGTCAAATACCATCAGGGTTAGGCTTTCTTTTTCTTTTGGGAAGCAGTGCCTGTGGAAGTTTTCAAAGTAGGAGGCCATGGAGGGAAGTTCTCATGAAAATACGAAGAGTTGACAAACTAAACTCCTAAACACTACTACTCTTATTTTTAACTTGATGTAAAATAGTACACAGCTCTCTGCTCCTGATTTTATGTTCATGTTTGCTTTTTGTTTGGGAACAGTATGTGACAAAGAGTTGGCAAGAGGTGACCCTGCAATGGTGGCAGTTGTCTTTGTGCCCCATTGCACCCAGAATTGTGCAGATACTGAAGTGGCTGTGAGCCCTGAGGGCATTTTAGCTGTTTGAAAGCTGCTGCTGGGTGTTTTCTTCCTGTTACACACACGGGCTGGGGGGAGGGGGCCACACTGTAGTTCAGCGCTGTGAATATCTTCAGTTCTTGCCCTTCTGCTGAGTTTTGGCTGCAGATTTCTATGACAAACCCTTGGGCCTTGTGTTTTGCTTATTTTGTCTGCTTCTGTTCCACCAACCTCTGTACAAACATTTGCTTGTAAAACAGAATTTTTTTTTTAAAAAAATTGTATTTTACCTGCTGTGTGTTGGATTCCTTACTCTGCTCTTGTGTTGTGCAAGGCAGTCCCTCAGAGCTGGGCACTTCTGCATCACGAGCTGGCACTTTCTCTGATCCACCCTCACTGCAGCAGAGGTGAGGAACAGGCCTGATGCCAAAACCACAGGACTTGGGGCAAAAACAGAATCTAGATTCTGTTCCTGCCTCTGCTCTTCATTTTCTCTTTGACTTTGAGCAACACTTTAAGACCTTTGCTGCTGTGTAGCAAAACAAAGAGATTAGCCTGGTATGAATGAGCATAGGTTTGCTTGTAGCACTCAGATAATTTGAGTGGCTGCTGTAGAAAGTTTAACCACTGGTAACAGATTGAGTGTGATCTGAACTTAGTTTGAAATATGACTTGGCTTTAAGCAATGTGATTTATTTATGGCTCTTATTTCAGCAAATACCTCTTGAGTGACTAGGCTGTAAGCATTTCCTGCAGTACACAGGCTGGTTTTTGTGCCTTTAACCAGCTGTTCTGCTTTTTAGCACCAGCTTCTGAGCCTCCAGTCTGGTAACTTGGAGGTTTTCCATTTGCTGAGAATGGCTTTATTGGCAGCTTTTGAACCATTTCATTCTGAGAATCCTTCCTGTGGTTGAAGACAGGAGTAAAGTTTATCCATGGAAATGTAGGGGAGAGAGTTTGTTCATTTAGTACTTTGTGTAGGAGATTCATGCTATAAATGAGGTGTTTTTTGTACCATGGGGACACTGAAGGAAGCAAACCTAGAGCAGATCTACATCCCCAGAGTTCCATCTGTGTGCTGGGTGCTGTACAAATACGTGACAGGGGAGCCAGGTGTGTCAGCAGGTGAGGCAAAGAAACCTGCAGAGGTTCAGACACTGAGCTCTGTGATCAGTTGTCTCCTTAGCAGGAAGCATTTTTGCAAATGCATCTTCTCCCTGCTCTTCAACACTGAGTGTGTTGGCTCAGACTTCCTCAGGCATGCCTTGAAAAATTTAGTTCTGAATATATTTCTCTGCTGGAGAATTGGCCCCCTCTGGACTCTTTCCACTGACTTCTATTTCTAGTCATTTCTCAAATAACTTTTTATCTAACACCTCCAGCTCTTCCTGCTTACACATCCCTTTTTCTCCTCTGTTTCATCTGTGCCCTTTCCAAAGGCTCAGCAGCACTTAATTTTGGAGCTCTTTGCAGCTACCAAGTTTTATTTGGTGGTTTGTCATTACACCCTGGAAGTTGTGCAGCCACCTCGTTCTGTGATATGTACGTATGTGGTGACTGGTCTGAAGCAAAAATATTTTTGTTTCTCTTTTTGTGTGGTGCCCTAAAAGGTTCTGGTTTCACAGAAAGTGAAGAGGGTGATGAGCTGTTAAGAACATTTACCTTATTAGCAGTGCAGGATTGGTTCTGGTGCTTCAGGTGTTTTTCAGGTATGATTTCCTAAATTTAAGCTTTAATTCCTTGGCTTAAGCACCTGTATAAAGGCTGTGATTCTCTAATGCAGTGAATAGCTGCATCTCCTCTTGGGCTAAGTATGAACTGTTCATTGCTTCTGGGAATTCAGATTAGATACCTGCTTAGAGAGATTTGAGTGTCATGAAGCCACCAGGAAGCTGAGAGGGACGTGTAGGACGTGTCAGCCCGGAGCTGAATGAGGTGCCTGGTGCATTAACAACCCTGAGGTCTTAAGAACAGGGATTTGCTCAGTGGAGTCACCATTTGCTGCCTTGTTCTCTTCCTAATTCAGAACACTGGCTACTATTTTAATAGTGGGGATTTAGGGAGTTGATTATTTTCCTAATCGTTAAAACCCCAAGGTGCTGTTGCTGAGCAGTAGCAGCTATTTCAGAGCCCATCATTAAGCACATGGGTTATGATTTACTTTCTCACCTGCACTGTTCTGCACTTAACCTATGCTGACTTTCACCTGTCAGTTTATCACTTTGCCTGCTCGGTGTCAGGCTAAAATCTGATGTGAGATGGAGCTTGCAGGGAGCATTTTCACCATTACTATTGTCAAAATCTTACCTTTGTTTTGCCACTGTTACGTGAAAGGTGAGAATTGTTGCCCTGAAGAACTTTCTGTCTGAGTAGCCAGGGAGGGAGGGAGGCAGGCACAAGAAATATCTTGCCCAAGGACATGCAGAAGGTGGTTTGGAGAGCTGGGATTACACCCTTATTCCCCTATACTTGCAACTCTGCAACCAAAACCCACATTCCTGGTGGAGCTGCTTTTTATTGTGGCAAGAGAAAATGGTAAAATCTCTTGGCCTTGAGCTTTGGATTCTGAAGCAAGTTCAGAAGGAGATGTAATTCATCAGTCTGAGGGTACTGCTTAGGAGGGGCTCATCTGAAACCAAGCTCCTGTGAGAGATTTGAGTGTGTCAGGGTATTTTACCCTTCTGTACAAGAGAAAATATGTGTTGTAACCTCATACAGTTTTCTTAAAGATAGACAAATATGGAAGGTTTCAAAGAGGATCTTAAACTCTCAGATCCTTCTTGCTCCACAAAGAGACGTCTAATGGGAGAGTGAGAACTTGCAGTCCTCACAGCACTTGGTGCAAGAGGCCCTGAGCAAGGTTAAGATTCCCCCTATGTTACATTGAGTTAAATCCCATGTTCATGCCTGGGATTGCTCCCCCTTAGCTACAGGACTTGGCACTTCTCATTGAGTTCCATGATGTTCCTGCCAGCCTCTTCCCAGCCTGCCCAGGTCCCTCTGGGTGGCAGCATGACCCCTGAGGTAGCTGCCACTCCTCTCAGTCTGTGGGATCTGCAGATTTGCTTTCATGAAGGGGTTAAAGAGGGCAGGACCCAGCATTGACCCCTGGAGTTCACCAAGAGCTCCTGGCCTCCAGCCCGACCCTGAGCCACTGATCACAAGGCCCAGGCACTCAGACAGTTTTTGGTGTCTGCTCCTGCAGCTTCAAGAGCTTCTTTGTGAGGAGGATCTTACAGGTGACAGTGTTTGGAAGTCTTACAGAAGTCCAGGTAGACAGAACCCACAGCTCTCCTCTGCCAGGCCAGTCTTTCATTGTGGAAGGTTAAGCTGAGCAAGCATGACTTCCCCTCAGTGAATCCAAGCTACTAATCCACAATTGTAGAAATTTAAAATTCTCTAAAAACTGGAAGAGAGCAAGGACATCCACACAGCTGAGGTCTATATATGGATGCATCTGGCACTGGTAATGTGTTCCTAGCTAGGTGCAAAACTAACCCTACTCCTTTTCCCAAAAAAAGCAGGAGCTGCTTGTGATCATGGAGGACTCAGTGTTGCTTACAAGCACTTTCTGTCACAGTGAGTTCAGTACTGTAAATGACTGAGTCCTTAGGGGAATTCCTGCCTTTAGGTGATGAGGCAGTTGTCCTTAAAGACAAACAGGGATTGAGTGTGTCTAGCAGTGTGTGCTTTGTTAATTTGCTGTTGCTGAGCAATGAGAGCACAAAGCCAGGAGATTTGGATTCCTGCTGTGCTGCTCTGGGGAGGTGTAGGTTCTTCATAGATGGGTTTGAAAGTAGCAC
Organism: Rhadina sibilatrix; assembly: GCA_013400275.1. Classification (NCBI taxonomy): domain Eukaryota; kingdom Metazoa; phylum Chordata; class Aves; order Passeriformes; family Phylloscopidae; genus Rhadina; species Rhadina sibilatrix. The sequence goes on from VWYO01011718.1 coordinate 54,246, forward strand.
CTGGGCTTGGGAATTTTTTTGGTGTGTCCTATAGACAGCACTTTCAATAAAAGACTTCCCTCTTTCCCTGTGATGCTGTGATTTTATTCAAAGTGCAGAGCAGTTAAAGAGCAATCCCAGTGCCTTTATCACCCATCAGCTTGGTTTATCCTCACACATCACCCCTGGCTTCTGTTTATGGCTGTAGAAGGTACTTCTGAAGTCCAGCTGGAGATGATCAGGTAGCTCCTGGCAGGGCACGTGGCCCTTGACTTTGTGTTTAATATGTGAACATAGCTGTTTCTTACCTGTGATGTAGTTTAGAGGATAAATTCATCTGCTTTGCCTTGTTTTGAATCATCAAATCATAGAATGGTTTGGATTGTAAGGGATCTCAAAGACCATCTAGTTCCAAACCCCTGCCATGGGCAGAGACACTTTCCTCTGGACCAAGTTGTTCAAAAATTAACCTTTTCCTCAAAATACTTTAGTGACATTTCCTGCTTCACAGAGGACATCAGAATTTTTTAAGGATACAAAACCTGGTAATTATATGAGTTGCTCATAACATCAGCCAGAGCTGACAGACCTCAACCCCTGGGCAGTAATCACAGATACTCATGCTTTATGTCAGGAGCAGTAAAGTAGTAGCTGCTCTGTTCTCCTCCTCACTGAAAGGTTTATTAACTCTGAAACCTTTTCTAAATGAACACTTGGGTTGGTAAGATTGCCTTTTTCTGCACTTGTAACCCACTTTCAGTGGGTTACATGTGCTGCTTGCCTTGAATGTTCAGTGTGATTTTATCTCCTATTTACTGCAAAAAAAATACTTAGTGCCACTCGAGGTGCAACTCAGCCAGTTAGTGGCAAGGAGAAAAAAATGCTGTAAAGCCTGCAGGACTTTTAACTGCTGGACAAAAAAAGGTGGGCAAACCTAAAGTCTTTCACTTCTGTTTCTGAAGAGAGAGAATGAATGACAAAGTCCCTGTCTCTGTGCCTGTGTTTGGTACTTTAACTGTGCAGGAGCTGACAATAAATACAAATGTGATCCTGTTGTCAGCTGTGCTCCTTTAGGGATCTTGCTGCCTCTTTGTGTCAGGCTCAGGGGCTGGATCCTGCTGATGGCATTTTGTACACAGGTACAAACAAACACAGCCCTCTGTGTCAGTAAGCAAATCCTGTTTGACTGGGGGGGGATGGATGTTGAAAAGGAAAAGGTGCAACGGAAGAGCAGGTATGAAAGCCAAAGGAAGCATTCTGTAAGTTGAAGAAGGGGCAGTGTGTGTATGTCCCTGCAGAGGTTTCCTCTCCTGCCCCGATTCCTGATCCCTGCTGAGCTCATGGCTGTGGCTTTATGGCTTTTTCTCTTTTCTTTTCAGCATCAGGAGATTGGGAAATCCCAGAGCACGAGGTTGTTAGTACAGAAATGTAAAAACACAGCCTTATGTCTTGTGTCCAAACAAATGTCTGGTGTCCAAACAACATTACCCACCCCAGGATTTCAGCCCCATAGCTGTAGGAATCAGGGAATAGGGCACCAATATTCTGCACCCCCCAGGCTCTGTCTCCCATGCAGGACATCTCCCTGCCCTGCTGTGGCAGCCCCAGCAGCTGCAGCATGTGCTTAAAGCCCAAAACAACCCCCAGTTCAATGGAAAACAAGATCTTTCCCAGGAAGATGCCTAACCCTTTCCTTTCTTCTCTCCTACTTCTTACTCCTCCTCTGGCAAGAGCATGGGGTTTTTTTTCAAAGCAGCTTTTAAGCATCTTGCCACTTCACAGCCCTTGAGTTGTTTTTCCTCTCCCAGTCTTTCTGGCGTTGATCTCTGGCCTCCATTTGAGAGCTTGCAGCAAGTCAACAGCTCAGGAATCCACATGGTCCTGCCAAGACAAAGGTCTTCCACTCATCGTGGGTTTCTCCACCTTCTGCCGCAGGCAGAAAGCTGGGTAGCACTTTTGGGCTTCTCTGCTTTGAACTTGTAAAACTTGCACAGCAACTGTGAACCAAAAACTCAAATGATACTCTGGCAAAACACACCGAGCTCCTCTTGGGAGGATGGAAAGGGAAAACTGGTGGAGTTTTGTGTTTTTCCACTTCGGGAAAGTGCTGGAAAGTTGTGCAGCTGAAGTGATGCAGTTACCACTGGGAGAGGATGTGAGCTGGAGCAATTCCGGGTGTCTTGTCTTCCCTCTTTGTAGGAAGGGATGTTGCACTTGAGCAGCAAAATTGAAAGACTTTTCCAGGGAAATATCCTGTGGCAACGAAGTGTACTCAAAGTGGGGCTCAGAGATTTGCTTCAAGCACAAATTTCAGAGGAAGATCCATCTCCCAGTTACAGCCCTGCCCATCAACCCATATGACACAACACCACTGCATCCAAAGGCACTGTCCCAGAAGTATCACATTCACCTGCAAGGACTCAGCTCTTCTGAGGAAGTCAGGAATTTAGGGATAATAAGGAAATTAAGTTTTGAAAATATCTTCAGCTGTCACATACTAGTCACAGTTTCTTCCCCTTCCTTCACTTGGATTTCTACCTGATCATTTAAAAGTGTTTTGCTTTGTTTTATTTCTATCCAGCAGGCTGATTTATTAATGGGCAAAGCCTGATGGTTTTTATTTCTCCTGCAGTGTTGGGGAACATAAAAGCCAGGAAACTTGAGGCTGCTATCAGCATTTATGCTAAATAATAATGGTGTTGGCACAATAAAATCAATACATCCTTTTTTTTTATTTTTCCTGTTTTAAAAACAGGGGGAGTTAACTGCATGGCAAGAATTTGCCTCAGCAAGCCTGGACTGTGTGAAATAGAATTGATTATCTGTCACTCTTGGTGCATCAGATGAAGGATGCAGATGTTTCTCCAAATGTGACATTTCCTCTTCAAAGCCAGGTGGATGTGTGGTAGCAGTTCAAAGCCACAGAAATCAATGGAAGAGAGAAGGAGAATTTCCTGCATGGAAAGAGCAAAATCAAATTTAGAAACCTGCTGGAGCTGGCAGCAGCAGAGAAGCTGGGAAGGTTTGTCCCTGACAGCTGCAGTAACTACTGCCTGCAGATCACTCCTGGGAAACCCTCTCCAGTTTTTTCTCTCCAAAACCCAAAAGCTGAAAACTGCAAAACAGGAGACTGGGACCTGGAGCTGGGATCTGTGACCAGGACCAAGAGCATCTGGTCACAAAATGGTTTGGGTTAGAAGGGGCCCTAAAGATCATCTCATTCCAACACCTTCCACTCCCCCAGGCTGCTCCAAGCTCCATCCAGCCTGGCCTTGGACACTTCCAGGGATCCAGGGGCAGCCACAGCTTCTCTGGGCACCCTGTGCCAGGGCCTCACCACACTCCCAGAGAAGATTTTTTTTCCTAATCTCTAATCTAACCCTGCCCTCTGTCAGTTTAAAGCCATTCCTCCTTGTCCTAAGTCTTTGACCTGCATCTCTAATCCAATCTTGCCTCCACACCTTTATAGACACCTAATCTCTGTGATATGAAGATGCCAGCACTAATGCCAGAGGTTAACAAAAGAGATCTCTCTAGGTCAGGCTGCAAGGGGGAGATTGGCCTGTAAACTCTCCAAAAGCTCATTGTTCCTAGTCCCTCCTGCATCTTTAAGCCCTGATGACCTGGTTGTGCTGCCTGTTCTCCCAGCAGGACCAGGCCACCAGCCTCTCTGCAACTCTCCCCTGCTGAATTTGCAAGGCTGAAGCATCAGGCTGGTGATCAGCACGTGGGGAGAGCTCTCTGTGAGAAAGGGAGCTGGGTGCCCGTGTCTGCTGCACGTGGGAGGATCAGCAAGGGCCTTGAAAACAAACCTGGGCATGGGCTGAAAGCACAAGTGTGATGGTCAGTGCCTGGTCACTGCAGTGTGACCTTGGAGATTGGCTGAGGTGTGACCACAGCAGCTCAGCCAGAGAACAGCTGGGCAGTGGGAAAAGGGGGCTGATAGGGAAAGCAGGACCTTCAGATGTGTAGCCCAGGAGAGGAGGAGGAGGAGAGCCTGCCTGAGCACTCAGACATTTTATAAAAGGACAAAACAGAACTTTGCAAGCCAGATCAATCATGTAAGCAAGTCCCCCGGTGTACCCAGCGCCAGCAATTCCCAGCACCCTCATCTTCCTTGGGTTTGTGCCATGCAAGTCATTCCAAGTGTTATAAATATTTCAGAGGAGCTGTTTGCATTCTTATTTGCTTGTAGAGTACAAGCCTTGCAGTGAAGGAGATCCCCGTGATTGCTCCTCAGGCTGAAAGCACTGACATTCCTGTCTCACACTGCTCCCACCCATTATCTCACTGCCTGGAAAGGGAGAACAGTTCAATACTGATTTCCTGGCTGGGAATGCTCATTTCATCCCTGTGCCCCTCGATGCAAAGCCTGGCTGTGCACACAGATGGATTCAGGGCAAGGTGGGGAAGGCAAATTAAATCTCCACACCAAATAAAGAGGTTTTTTTCTCTTTTCTCTATCCACAGCTTAAGGATAAAGTTGAAGGAAATATTCTTCCCTGTGAGGATGGGGAGGCCCTGGCACAGGCTGCCCAGAGAGGCTGTGGCTGCCCCTGGATCCCTGGATGTGTCCACGGACAGGTTGGAGGGGGCTGGAGCACCCTGGGATAGTGGAAGGTGTCCCTGCCCATGGCAAGGGATTTAGAACTATATTGCCTTTAGTTAAGAATGCATCCCTTTCCAACCCAAACTTTTCCATGTTTCTATGAAATACGGGGTTTAAACCTGTGAGACAGGTAAAAGGACCCTTTGCTGGGTCAGTTCTAACTAAACATTCCCCCCTAATTAATTTAATTTAGACATTAAATTATGCTTTTGTTTCCTTTGGAGACACTTCCCTACAAGACACAGCTGGGAAAGCTGGTAGCAACCACTGAGGCTCCAAGTGCCTCTCCCACAGAAAGCAGGACTTGGGAAGATCTCAGGCAGCCTTCTGGACCATCCCTCAGAAGGCCCTGAGGCTCGATCAGTGCTGGCTGAAACCCTTCCCACAGTGTTTGCTCAACATGTCCTCAAACCCTCCAGTGATGCTGAGCCACTGCCACCCTCTCTGGCCATGCAGCCTGGCATTTGTGCTCTGCCAGGAGGAGAGATGCTCTGGTTTCACCATCCTAGACCAGAGCTTGCTTAGCTTCGTCTAAATCTTGTTTTGGGACCAGCTTGATTCACAGTTTTGGGGGGTGTTTTTTGTTTGTTTGTTTTTGTTTTTGTTTTTGTTGGGGTTTTTTGTTGATTTTTGTTCGTTTTTTGTTGTTGTTTTGTTTTGTGTGGGGTTTTGTTTGGTTTGGGTGTTGTTTTTGTTGTTGTTTTTGGGGGTTTTTTTGTTTTTGTTGTTGGGGCTTTTTGTTTTTGTTTTTTGGGAGGGTTGGTTGTTGGTTGGTTAGTTGGTTTATTTGTGGGTGTTTGTTTTTTTGTTTTTGGTTTTGCCCTTTTTTTTTTTTTTAATTATTCCTGTTTTCACTTGAAAGTTGTTCTTCAGACAGAAATGCTGTTGAACTGTGAGTAAGGGGTGAAGATCCTCGTACACCAGAAAGCCCCAGACTATGTTTGAAGTCTTCTTTGCTTATTTAAACTGCCTGGCACCACTGAGATGCCTGAGGTGCTCTCTGTGGGTGAAACCAAACAATATCTGATGTAGGGAATGATGCTCTGACTCCTGTGGTGGCCTCAGCTGGAGCTTGGAAGCTGCTTTCTGCAATTTTCTGGAAAATGGAAAGCAGATGTGTGGACACCAAGGATGGTCCCACCTGAGGTCTTTCTAGGTCAAAAAACAGAATAACTGGAGCAAATCCCAGGGCAAGGACCTGGTGACAGAAGCACCTTAATGGGGACCTGAACCATCATCCTCTAATGGAACCATCATCATCTACAGGTCCTGGTCACAACTATGAAACTCTGGGATGCTCCTACTGGGAAGTTTTTGGAGCTGAAGTGGCATTGTCCAGGCAAGATCAGTGTTGGAAAAAGAAAAACCATCTGAGGAGTTAAGCCCCTTCCAAGATGTGCAGGCACTGAGCAGGATGTTATGGACAACAAACTTGGACATGAGCATCCAAACATGGGGTTTCATGGATAAGACACTCATTTTGGGTCTAACCCTATATTGCATTAAGTTTCTTTTGCTAAGCCCTGGAATCATGGGCTGGAAATATCCTCCTGGAGGTGAACTGCTAATCCACATTTATCCTGGGAAATAAAAAATGTAAAAATCTGCTTGATTTGAAAGCTCATCACTCATTTCAAATTTCATCCTTTTCATCACAAATTTCGCTCATTTGCCAGAGCAGAGGGCTGGGTTAGAGCTGAGGTGGACCAGAAGAACTGGATTCAGTGCAAGGTGGGGAAGGCAAATTAAATCTCCACACTAAATAAAGAGTTTTTTTCTGGGCTTAAGGATGAAGTTGAGGGAAATATTCTTCCCTGTGAGGGTCCTGCTGCCCTGTCCTTGGGCATGGCTGGGGTGTCCTTCCCTTTCACCTGGGTGCTGGACACACAGAGGAGGTGAAGGAGGACCCTCCTTTACCTTTTGAGCTGTCTGGTAGCAGCACATGGATGTCCAAACCACCTGCCTTAAATTTTCCCAGCCTGTGGCCCTTTAAGGTTACTAGACATCCTGGGAAATTCCATTTTGGGATGATTTTTCCCCAAGGAAATGGTTGCCTGCTCAATTTGCTTGGGCAGACCCTCAGCCTGTGTTTTCTAGGGGTAAGGCATAAACCAGCTGCTGTAGCTGGTTCCAGTCACTGGAAGAAGCCCAGCAGCCCATGCCATCAAATCTTGAACACTTTTTTGTTCCTCACAGGGTGCTGGGGCTCAGGAACATCTCCACGTGCAGCAGCCAACACTCCCTGAGCAGGACAGAGGCAGCAAAGCCAGGCAGGACATTGGTGTCCCTGTCCCTGCCATTCCTGTTGGAGCCACAGCTCTCATAACAGCCTGGGGGGTGTTTTTTGGAGTGCTCCTCACCCACTGGCCTGAACAGGTTTCTCCAGTGGGGGTTAGACCAAACCTGGCAGACTTTTGTCATGGGGAGGATGAAGAACACTTGCCTGCAGCAATGAGGTGGTCTGGATGGGGCTGGGGCCTGCAGGAGGTGGCTGGGGAGGCTTTGGAGCACCCCAGGGATGGTTTCAGGAACGTCTTGTTGGCTCCAGGTGGGATAAAACAGTTTTGCAGGGAGCAGAGACACAGCATGGAGCTCATGGTGTCGCTGTCAAGCACCAAGATGAAAGGATGGGGTCCCATCATGCCCAGTTCTAAGAGTTTCTCCTGAGCTCCCTCCAAGCCAGTGTCTCTTTCTACCTCCAGGGAGGGCATAAAGGGACCACAGTAAAAATAGACAACCCTCCCAGGTTAAAGTGTTCCACCTTCACCTCCTGCTGCAACCTGAGCTCCAGAGATGAGGACACGCAGAGCTGGTGCTGTTCCAAAGCTCATGGCTCATCCCAGCCCTGGGAAGCCAGGCAAGGGGTATCTGCTCATCCTCAGGATCCAGCACGGCAGGATCTGAACTTCCAGTTACCCGTGCAAGGGCAGGAGATGCTGAACAGGGGGATCTGAGTTTCTGAGCCCCTTGTTTCTGAAGCAGCTGGGTTTTCCCAGTTTGTCCCAGTGCCACCACGAAGAAGATGGGATTGGTGCTCTGATGATCTCGGACATTTGCAAAAGTGACGCAGGAGGCCAAAATTCCCTTATCACCCCCACATCCATTACACTCAGCAGTTCTGTACTGGTCCTACCAAGAAAGAAAAACCCCACCACAAATCAACTCAAACCCCCTTTCCCAGTACCTTCCACCCCTTTCTGAGGCAATCAGCTCCCTGTCCTGTTCCTGTTACCTCCCTCCCATCCCTGCTGTCTCCAGGAAGCGAAGGGTTAAAAGCTCTGAAACTGCAAGAACTTCCTCCTTTCTGCAGTGCCACCCTCGGAATGACGCTGGTTTCTGCCGGGCTTTGCCCAAATATGTCCGTTTCCTTCTGAAAAAAAGGAGGAGGAGGAAGGAAAGAAAGACATACAGATACAGGAGAAATATACGTTTTTTGGGTTTTTTTTTTTATATACCTGTTTAAGAGAACGCGTCCGAGCCCGCGGAACCCCGGCTCCCGAGCGCAGCGCTGCCTCCTCCCGCTCCATGCCGTTCCGCAAAGGTAGGGCTGCCTGGGTGGGCAGCATCCCGGGATGGATGCTCCCCCGGGGGCTACCTGGGCTTCCAGGGATGGCTCGGTGCCTCCTGCGGGGATGGCAGGCGGCAGCAGCAGCTCTGCCGCACCGCCGGCTGTGGGGACAGCCCCGAGCTTTTGTGTGTGGGGTGGGTGTGCGTGTTCTGTGCAGCCTGGAAAGGGCAGCCGTCCCCTCTCCGCCTCCCCTGCGGGGTTTTTGGGCTGTCCCCGGGCTCGGGCGGCCGCAAGGGGTGAAGGCAGAGGGCAGCGGGATGTTTCTGGGCAGGGGGTGCTGCTGGGGCGGTGCAGTCTGAGAAGTGGCAGAGCCTGCGGGCATTTGTGTCCTTGGGGGGTGAGGAGGAGAGGCTGGGGAGGGAAACGGCCCTGACCCGGGGCGAGTGCCCTCAGATCTGCGCCCCAAACCAGCTCTTCTCCACAGAAATCCCCACTTGCCACCCCCTGGCTTGGCAGTGCGGGCAAGGAGCGCCCAGCGTGGGACCGAAAGCCCCGGTGGGTGCTCCTGTACTGCTGTGGATGAGTTCTCCATCCTCGCCGGGCTGCTCAAATGTCACCTCCTCCTCCTCCTTCCGGAGCGAAGTGCGGGCACGGTGGGACACGGAGTGGGATGGATGCTTGTGCTGGCCCCTCTTCCCAGCAGCTCTGCTGGGTGGAGAAACGGAAGGGGGAAAGTCTTCCTCATCAGGCAAAAAAAAAAAAAANAAAAAAAAAAAAAAAAAAAAAAAAAAAAAAAAAAAAAAAAAAAAAAAAAAAAAAAAAAAAAAAGCCAGGGGAGGCAGGGTGAAGCCGGGATGTGCAAGGACACGGGCAGAAGGTGCAGCTCGGCATGGCACACGGGTGCTTTGGCCGGAGGGCACTCCTGTGCTGGGGCGGGAGGGACAGAGGTGTCACACGCTGCCACCGGCACGGCATCGGAAGGCAGCAGGGAGGGCATGAAATCGGCGGGGAGCGGGCCGGGTTTGTTTTCCTCCCCTCCGCCTGCTCACGGGGGTGAGGCAGTGCCCGCGGGGATGCTCACGGAGCCCGCATCTCAGGCGCCGAGGTTTCTCGTTACCTTTTAAGGCTCAGCGCAGCGTGATGCGGCTCACACCCTCGCATCCTGACAGCGCAGCAAGACTGCAGGGCTGGGTTTAATTTTAGGTGATAAACGGATTAATTTGGAGCGGAGGGAGAGATGCTGGGGGTGGGCGGTGGGAGGAGGAGCGGAGCGTGTGCGTCTTCGAAAGCGCCGAGCCGGGGAGCAGGGAGAGACCGGGGGAACTCCCGGTGTTGGAGGGCAGCTCCCGCGGCCCTGCTGCAGCCTCGGCAGGGGCAGGAAGGACGGGCAGCTCCCCAGCAAGCCGGGGACACAAGGCGGGTTTGCTGCAATTGATGCTTTTCCGGGCGGTCCTGCCCAGCGCGCCTGAAGCGGGCAGGACCCGTCTGTTGGGACATCGCGCTGTGTTTGTCACCTCTGCCACACCCGCGGGGCACGGCTGCCCTGCAAACCCCCGGCGGATCGGTCCTGCAGCCCCCCTCGTGTCACCGTCGCAGCCTGCAAACTTCCTCTAGAGGTCAACCTTGAAATGCCAGAGCAGCTTTCAGCAGCTCCGTGCATCAGCCAGCGGCTGCAGAGAGCCCAAGGCGGCAGAGAGGCCGGTGTTGGATGGATTTTGTCCGTTGCTTGTGTGTTTTAGGAATGATTTTGTCTCCACAAGAGTTGTCAAGCGCCGGAAAAGCGGTGCCTGGGGGAGTGGTGGAGTCAGCGTCCCTGGAGGGATTTAGGAGATGTGGCACTTGGGGACATGGTTTAGTGGTGGCTTAGCAGTGCTGTGACCTGGCTGCAGCCTTTGACCTCAGCTCAGAGCATCCTGTTGGGCTGGTGGGACCCCACATCCCCTGGAGCACTGCTCAGTGGCTGCTGCTGGGCTGGCTGGGCTTCCCAGGGACACATCCATAAGCTTCCAGGCAGGAGGGCTGTGGAGAGCATGGCCCTTCAGAAGCTGCCCACAGCAAGCTGTGCACATCCAAAGTTTGCAGCAGAGCTGGGAGTGAAGTTATTTCCCTTCTAGTCCAACTTGGTGCATAAAAATCCTTGCTCAAGGGGGTGGCTTCAGCTGGGTTGGAACCTGGCTGTGTTCCTGACCCTCCCAGAGGAATATGGGGACTCCAGGCAGCTTGGCAAGGAGGCTGAGCCTTCACTTGGGAGCCTTTTGGGAACAGCATCTCGCCTCAGGGCTTGCTCACAGCCACCCTGATCCAGGGTGCAAAGAGGAGGCTCTGCCCAAGGGCTGCTGCCCTGTAGACCCTCGGTACCTTGGGGCACAAGGACACTCTGGGATGAGCATTTTGGAGGCTCTCAGTTGTCTTTGCACACCCCTGTGTGTGGAAATGGAGCATCCTGTGGTGGAAAATGCAAACTCCACCCCTGTCTTGGCCGGTTTCTCACTGCTTGCAGCTTTGGCATCACTTTCCTGTGTCTCTCTGAGAAGTCTGTGTGAAATCCTGGTTGCCTTGGCTCTGTTCTGCCTCCTTTCCCCTCGGGCATTGTAGCCAGTGGCACTGCCACAGGATCTGCACTTCATGGCTGTGTATCAGCTGCCATTTAGCCAACCTCAAGGCACAGTTTCATATATTAAAGAAAGGTGTTCCTAGCAGGGATGCTCAAGGACAGCCAGGAGGAACAAGCTTAGGACAGAAATTAATTCCTTCCAGCATTGCTGGATTAGCTGGGAGCACTGGAGAGAGCCCTGATCCCCAAGCAGTGCTATTACCCTGGCAAAAGCTGTGTCTGCAGCTCTGCTGGCAGGAGGTGTTGGGAGCTTTCACCTAAAGTGCCCTTCCTGAAAAATATGATTTAATTACTGCAGCTGGCGCGAGGAAGCCTGGGAGCATGCAGGTGATAAGCTGGCAGGGCACTGCCAGCAAGCAGGACATTTGTCATCTGTCAAAGGACAAATGAAATCCCGGTGCTGCTGCCTGGGAAGGAGCTGGAGATAAGACTGAAAGCCAGGGAGCAGAGATTGAACACAGGATGATAGAGGCACAGGACAGTTTGGGTTGGAGAGGAGGTAAAAGATCACCTAGTTCCAAACCCTGCGACAGGGCAAGGACGTCTCGTGCTCGATGAGGTCACCTAAAGTCACTCCAGCCTCACCTCAAACACTTACAGGGATGGGGCATTCACCACCTCTCTGGGCAACCTATGCCAGGGTCTCACTACCCTCATAATAAACAAAATTCTTTCCTATATCTAATACAAATCAACCCTCCTTCACTTTAAAACCATCACCCCTTGTCCCATTGCAACAGACCCTGCCAAAAAGTCTGTCCCCATCTGTAGGAATAGGGTAAAAAGCTGGCCTGTCATTTCTTCTAAGAGCAGCTAACAAGTAACCTGTAAGCTCCCATATGAAGCTGTTTTGAGAATGAGAAGTTCCTTTAACACAACAATCTGTTCTGAGGGTGAAAAACAAATGCACCTGTAACAGCAAGGGATCTGTCCCATGAGAACCAGCAAGGAAAATATCTGAAAAATCCGAGGTAGATAGATTTGATGCACAAGTAAAATACCTTTTACTAAGCAGTACAATAATTAACAAGAAAGCTATGAACCAATTAGAAGTTCCCCTCGAGGTTTGTAAAAACTGTACAAAAGACAGCATGCAGCAATAATAAAGAGCCTTCTGAGCCTTCTGAACTTCTACTGCATCTCTCTGCGTGTCGTGGCCGCCTCAACAACAACACCCATCTTTCTTACAGGTTCCCTTTAGGCACTGGAAGGGGCTTCTCCAGGCTGAACAACCCCAGCTCTCTCAGCCTGTCTATAACAAAGGTTCCCCAGCCCTTGGAGCATCTTCATGGCCTCCTCTGGACTTGCCACCAGATTGTCCCACCTGGCCACCACAGCCTGGCATGTGCCCCCCTGCAGCAGCACCACCAGACGTGGTGGACTCTGCTGCTTGCTTGTGCATGACCCAGTGAGCAATAATGGGAGCAGAACTGGGCATGGTGACCCTAAAATCCATAAAAAACTCCACATCCTTCTCATATTGGAGACCTCGAGCTGGGCACAGTGCTCCAGGTGAGGTGTCACGAGGGTGGAGCAGAGGGGCAGAATCCCTTGCACTCCTACTGCTCTCATTGCTTTGTACATTCTGTTAGCAGAAGTTACAACACCCCCGGTCTCATTTCTGCTTGCTGAGGTCAAGGAGGCTCTTGTTAGCAGGAGCAGAGGTGCCTTTTGCCTGCAGTGTGAAGGATAAAGGGCAGGACTGTGCCACATCCCAGCATTGCTATTTCTGCTGCCTGTCCCCTGTGCCACTGAGAACTTCCTCGCTGTCCCAGCCCCTGCAGTGACTCAGATTACAACACCCCCTGATGGGAAACTCTGCTTTTGCAGAGTGGTTACAGCTAAAGGTGGAGAACTGCCTTTCTGCAGCTTTTTTTGAGGTATTGGGAGGGATAATCTTGTCACTTTGGGAGGCTTTCTGGATTGCTGGGAATGCCCTGCAGACCCACATGCTGCTGCCTTTGCTGGTCACGTCACACCCCTCACTCCTCGATGTGGTGTCTTCCTGGCAGCCCTGGAAAAGTTTTTATCCAGCATTTCCTGTCAGAGGCACTGGGCAGGATTTTTAAGCACTGATGGGTGCAGAGAAGCCACGTGAGGAGTCAGGAGCTGCTTGAGGGGGGTCCTGCCTGCTGCAGCTCCCCACGGGGACTCTCCTGGTGACAGTGACACTGTGGGTGTCTGCTTGAGGGTGTCTGCTCAAAGGGCAGGGAGGAAACGTGTGGCAGAACTGGCCCTGGCTCTCCTGACTCAGGGCTGGTGCCATCACCTTGTTTTCACTGAACACCTTTCCTGGAAGGCTGGAAATCCCCTCCCCTCCTGCCTTATCCCTTGGCCTGTGTTTCTCACTGTGGTTATTTTCATTCTGGTTGGTTTCGTTTCACCCCCTTTCACCTCACCAGCCTCTTGAGCCAAAGGACCCAAAGGAGCAGGTGTCTGTGCCCATCACACCCCTCCCAGCACCTCCCTGCCCTTCCAAGCAAGCCCTTGCTGAGCACGACCTTTCTGCTGCCTCTCAGCCTTTGCCCTTTCTTCAGCATTTATGGCCACTCATGGGGAGTTTTTTATGGGTTTTAGGGTCACCATGCCTGGTTCTGCTCCCATTATTGCTCACTGGGTCATGCACAAGCAAGCAGCAGATTCCACCACGTCTGGTGGTGCTGCTGCAGGGGGGCACACGCCAGGCTGTGGTGGCCAGGTGGGACAACCTTGGCTGCCACCAGCTGCAGGTGGAACCATCACTCCACTAGAAACTCCTGTAGGAGGCTTCTGAAGGGTGTGCAGCTCTGTGAGGTCCAGTGGGGTTTTTGGGACCTGCTCTACATTCTGATTACTCCACAGAAACCAGCTGGTGGGGAGGGATCTCTCAGACTTCCTGAGTCTGGGAATTAAACCACGTGATGGTATTGAAGGTATATCCTCATGTCCTAACCTGGGAGCAGGCACACACCCCTATAACCTCCCTGCCAGGGCCAGCATCCCACCAAGCAGCTCAGGATGCTGGAAATCCCCTCCTTTTGGTGTCCTGCTTCCCTCCTGGCAGGGATGGGGAAGGACTCCCCATTGCTCTCTTTCCAGCCACCAGCTGCAACCAAGCTCAGTGGCTCTGTCACACAGGAAAGCAGCTCAGACTGGGCTTGGGCTTCACCCCAGTGTTCAGATCCCACCACCAACACCCCCCCTCCCAGGGCCCTTTTCCACCTGGCATCCCACCATCCTTGTGCCCCTGGGAGCCTGTGCCAGCAGAGCTGCTGCCCTGCCAAACCTTCCCCTAACACACCCTCTGTGATGGAGAAATTGATCTCTCGGCACAAAACGGCTCCAAAGGCTTTAAATCAGATGACCATGGTTTGGTTTGTTGGTTTTTTATTCATGGAGGGACGTGGGAGGATTTCAAAACCAGCAGCCAGCCAGGTGTGATCCCTGTTTTCCTGGTGTGTGCGTGCAGGCACACACATCTCTGCAGGGCACCTGATTCTTTTCCCCATCATAACTACATTTTAAGGTTGGGGGGGAAAAAAAAGAAAAAAAAAGAAATAAAAGAAGAAAAAAAGAAAAAAAGAAGAAAAGAAAAAGAAAGAAAAAGAAAAAGAAAAAGAAAAAGAAAAAGAAAAAGAAAAAGAAAAAGAAAAAGAAAAAGAAAAAGAAAAAGAAAAAGAAAAAGAAAAAGNACTCAAGATCAAACCCACAAAAGCAGATTTAGGTTTCCTTTGTGTTTTCCCCTGGAAAATTTCTTGTCCTGGCTAGGGGTATTAGGATTCCATTAATTAGGATTCCATTGGTGCAGCATGTCTTGTATAAACCTTAAATATTCCTTGTTATAAATAACAGCTGTTATCTTCTCCACAGCATCCTTTTCCGGGCCAAAAGCTATTCCCCAGTTTTCTTCTTCCTGGAGAACAAAATCTCTCTCTTTTTGTGCTCTCCCATACACCCCATTCTGAAAACATCTCCTTGGTACTGCCCACCCTGTCCCACCCCAGATTAAACCTCTTCCCAAAAGCACAGGGCCTGGACTGAGATGTGCCCTTTCCTTGCTGCTGAGGAACCAGCACCATCCAGTCCAGAAAACCCAACCTCCTGCATTTTGTATGTCACCCCTCTTGCTAAAACATCATGGGAGTGGGCTTTCCTTTTGGTTTCACACCGTTATTGCTATTAGTGTTACAATAATAATAACAATAATAACAATAATAATAATATCTTCTGGGTCTGTCGCTGTTGGACACGAAAGAAAGATGCAAGTCTATCAGAAAGCTGTGACTCCTAGGAGGAGTCTGGGTTTATTCTCTAAACTTATTTTATACTTTTCTACAATGCACCCACCTTAGAGGTGAGGACTCCTGGACTCATTGGTCACTTGAAGAGACCATCAAGCAAAGTCTTTCTTTTGGGAAAGCTTGCAGAAAAATATATTAGTTTACAATAACATGACTTTGTTTACCAGTTTTGTCCCTGGGAAGGAATTCCCTGAAATCAAAACATGGCAGGCACAAAACTGTGGCTACCTCGGTCTTCATGCCCTTTGCTCAGAACTGACTGCTGAGACCTTTGTGTTCCCCCTCTCCCCGCTCCTTTCCTCCGTGTTGGATGATTTCCAGCTTCACCGTTTGAGGCGGGGAAACTGAGGCACGGGAGGGTGCAGAGATGGGCTGGGGGCTGTGCTGACGGTGCCTTCAGCTGCTCTCACCCACCGATCCGCCCCTCTCTGCACCGGCCCTGGCTGCGCTGGAGCGCCCTGAGCTGTGCTCCCTGTGTGGGTACATTTTGGGGGTGCAAACTTCACTGAGCTCCCGAATCAGCCCCTGTGGGCAGGAGCAGGGTGTTACAACCCCACCCGGAGAGATCGGGATTTGGGATTTGGGTTGGAAATCGAGGCCAGCTTTGCCCAGCCTTGAAAAGGAGCATCAAGCAGCTGCATCCCTTCAGCCAGCCTGATCTATTCCCCTCCCCGCCGCCTCGGCAGCTTGTTTATCCGACCTGAGGCGGGGAGAACCTTCCCCAGGGCAGCGGGGTGAACTTGTTTACGGCTTTTATTTATTATTTTATTGGCCTGCTGGCATGAGGGGCCAGCCCCGGGAGCCGCACGGGCCGTGCACGTCCCGCTGGCGTGGACACGGGGAGGGACACGCGAAAGGAGCGTGCAAGAGCCGTGCGAGCTGCGCTTTCCAGCGCCTTCCAGGAAGCCCGGAGAGCAGCTGAGGCTGGTAAACAACTGGGATAACCCGCCAGTGCCGGGGGTAGTTAGTGCTCTTTTTTTTTTTTCT
>VWYO01011718.1:71635-82288 GCA_013400275.1 Rhadina sibilatrix
TTTTTTTTTTTTTTTTTTTTTCATTCTGCTAATAATTTTTTTTCGGGCGCAGCTGAGCTGCTGAGAAACCGATCGCGTCCAAAACGTTTACACCGTAAATAAAAGAAACAATGCAATAAAACCATTAAATCATGTAGGGCTGTTGCAACAGCAGCAATTAAGCGGCAGGCACGAAGGGTGGGAAAGCGTTCTTTCTATGGATGTGACTTCCCAAGCCCAAATTCTGGACGACCTGAGGTGACCTCTGCCAGCCTGGCTCGGGCTGCGCTGTCACAACCCTGCTGGCAGCCACGGGGTTGGGTGGCCCGGCAGGTAACGGCCCAGCTGCAGGCAAGATGGGACAGGGCAGCGTGGGATGAGGCTGGCGTGTGCCAGTGCTGAGCTTTCCTCACCCCTGTCATCGATGACTGGCTCTGCCCGAATGCAAGAGGACCAGATCTTTCAGTGGCGTCCGAAGGCGCTGGCGGCTGCCGGGGGCTGGGGCAGCTGTGTGTGCTCCTGCACGTGTGCAGGGGAGCTGGGCTTGCTCAGTCTCTGGGCTGAGGTGGGTTTGAGCCTGCAGGAGGTGGGTTCTCTCAGGGATATCTCCAGCTGGTCAGGTCTGGAATGAGCAGCAGTGTTTAGGGCAGGACAGGGAGGGGCACAGCACATCCGTGCTCTAAGCGTGTCCTGCAGATACCACAGCTCCTGTGACCCTCTGGCTACTCCAGCTTCATCCCAAACCCATCCTGGTGGGATCTCCCTCAACCACAGCTGCAGAAAGGCCTTGCTTTTGCATAGCTGGCGGGTTTGGGGATTGCTCTGGGCTCTGCTCCATGGGTACAAACTGTATCTCCCACTGCCTCAGTGACCATCCATGGAACCCCTGAGGCATCGCAAGCATCTTCACCGGGCAGTGGGTTAAAGGTGCCCATCAGTCCAGTGCCTGGGGCTGTCCCAGCCTGGGGAATAACAACACCAGCTGAGGGAAGGTCATGCCTTGAGCCCAAGCCCGCCTCTCCCTCTTTATAGGGAAGCTGGCAGGAAAGCTTGCCCAGGAGTCGGATGGCCCTCAGATCTCTTGTTGACTGTCTAGCAGTTGTTTTCCTTCAGGCTGAGCCCTGGGTAAACAGCTGGGCTGGGAAATGTGAAACCCAGGCTGTGGCCGTGCTGTCACTGTGGGCAGCAGCCCAGGGACGTGCAGGGAGCACGAACCCACCAGAGCTGTGCAGGGAGGGTGGACACGTGAGGTGAGCCCCTCTCCTGGGGTCATTGGTTGGAGAGGTGTCCTATTTGTGGCACAGAGTTTGCGCTGGAACAGGTGGCCCAGAGAAACTGTGGCTGCCCCTGGATCCCTGGAAGCATCCAAAGCCAGGTTGGATGGGGCTTGGAGCAATCTGGGATAGTGGAAGGTGTCCCTGCCCATGGCAGAGGGCTGGAACTGGATAATCTTTTATGTCTCTTCCAACCCAAACCATTCTGTGATTCCCTAATGAGTGGTGTGGCTGGAAATGCTGAAGCAGATGCAATAAAATTGTTTTTTCTCCCATCTCCATCGTTATTCAGTGAGAATGAGTCATAATCAATGGCCAAGATGTGCTTCCACCTGTGCCATGCCCTCCTGGCTCTGTCTCTCAGCTCAAGTAACAGCAGTTGTTTGAGAAAAAACTGAGGCCTTTCCAAGTGCTTTGAAGCACAGCATCTTTCCTTGTGACCCCTGCCAGGCACCCAGATGCTGCTTTGCTGCTCCCTGTTAAACTTCAGGGCAGAAATCTAAACACTGAGCTCAGTTTTCTTTTCTTTTTTTTTTTTTTTACCCAAGGAGCTGTTAACAGCTTGTCATTGCGGGTTGGAAAATAAAAATGTATTTGAGAAAGTATGTTGGCAGCAAGCTCCCCATATTGTTTCAGCTTGCCCCAAAATTCCAGAGAAATTTTCCATTAATATTTTTTATGTCTGATTCGAAAATATCAGGGAAAGAAGAAACAAATTCTGTAGATGTTTTTAAACAATTTTTTGCCATTTTTTTTTTTTTCTTTCCCAGACAGGTCTCCATGGCATAGAAAAAAAAGTAAATGAAATATTCAAATTAAAATCATCTGCTAGGACTTAAATGCATTAAAATCACTGCTCTGTAAGTGGAAGAATTTTAAGAAAACCATGATAAGGAAATCTGGTTATTTAATTTCTGCATTCCAGCAATCTGTGTGATCTTATTCCAGTGATTTGGGTCCAAAACTTGGTTAAGAGAGGTGTTAGGAAATTGGAGGTTCCCTGAGAGAGGTTTTGACTGTAAGGAGCTCCAGCAAAAGATACGGAAACAAAACTGGACCTTACTATTCTGAATTTCAGCTTGTTGACCACACACTTCCCCTCTTACTTGTCTTTCACAGACCTCCTAAAAGCAGTGCCTGCAGGTCTCAGGTTTAAAAGCACGTGGCAACACTCTGGAAAAGTGGGACACCTAGACCTCACCTCTGGGTTCCTTGTGGTTTCCACCAGCTGAATGGAGAGGGGAGCCCTTGGGGAGGCTGATCCAGGGAACAGCTCAACCCCAGGAGTGGTGCTGGTCCCAAAAGTGGTTCTTCTTGGCCAGAGCTGAGGCGTGTGGGCCACTGTTGGGCAACCATTGTCTGGATCATCCCAGCCCTGTGAGGAAGCAGGGACGAGCAGGTTGTCTGTGGGGCAGACGTGCTCACAGAGGTGAGGCGTGGGTGGGAAGATGCTCGGCACGTACACAATTTTGAAATGCAGCTCCTCACCAAAGCTCTGCTCTTCCTCCCTGCATGGGACTCTGGATTGGA
Source organism: Rhadina sibilatrix (assembly GCA_013400275.1). Taxonomy (NCBI): domain Eukaryota; kingdom Metazoa; phylum Chordata; class Aves; order Passeriformes; family Phylloscopidae; genus Rhadina; species Rhadina sibilatrix. The sequence goes on from VWYO01011718.1 coordinate 74,419, forward strand.
CAAGGAGCTGTGTTTTGGGTCACCTCGTGCTGGAGAGCACTGAGATGTGCATGGAATGGTTTTGGGCATAGCTCTGAGCCTCCCTCTGTGCTCAGAGGACACAAACTCCTCCAGGACACATCTCATCCCGGTTTGCAGTCCGTACCCACAGCAGGGCACCTCAATTGTTCTGTGTGCAAGTGAGTGCCCATTGCTCTCCACAGGTGGTAGAAGTGGTCAAAGGTGACCAGTCCCTTGTAGACACCCCAAAATTACATAAATCCTTCCCAAACTCTACCCACAGCTTTGCTGTGGATGGAGGCAGAACAGCAGGAGCTGAGAGCTTCAACGCCTCCTCCCTGCTCAGCATCCCTCAGGGGAACCTTTCCATCTGAGCCTCCCAGGCAGTGCAGATCCTTCTGGGATGCTGCTTCAAAAGCCCCTGTATCAGGAGCCAAACTGATTATCAGCGGGGGTTGAGACCTGAGATAAAAAAAATACCCTCTTCTCCTAGGCTGTGATTAATCTGCTGCCCGCTGCTGCCTACAAGCACGTCCTCCTTGATCACCAGAAATACCAACCACCACATGCTCTCCCCCAGAGCTTTGTGTTTTAGGTTCTTTGCATTACTTTGAAGAGATTCCCCAGCATCTCTGGGGTATCTGGCTTCACCACATCATTGCCTACAACTTTTTAGACGCTTCTCTGTCACCATGACGATGCTGAGGTTGTCACTGGCCCGGGCTTGTTACATAATGAGGTGAGTCAGCCCCAGAAAGGCCACAGCCTTTGCCATTGTTTGATTTAATAACCTGCAATGACGAGATAACGATCCAGGCTCTTAATGAAAGGTGGGTGGTAATGAGAAGTTAGGAAACAGTTCAATAGCAAAGTCCATGGGATAATGACAGGCTGCGATTTCCGGAGGGTGATCATCCCCCACCGTAAATGGGCTGAACAGAGTCATCATCCGTGGGGGGGTTTCACATCCAGCACTGAGCCTGCAGGGAGACCTGGAGAGCCGCATCCCAGCTGCATCACCGGGCTGGGAATTAGGTTCCTCCTGAGCACAATCAACTTCAGCCGTTGGGCACCTCCATGAAAATAAATCCTGTAACAATCTGTGCGTACAGGAGGGCTGGAATTCTTTGTTCTTCCCATCAGATCTGCATTGCTTTGCAGCACTGTGCTGGTTTGGGCTGGGACAGGTTGATTTTATTCAGGGTAGCTGCTCTGGGGCTGCGTTTCTGACTTGTGACCAAAAGAGTGTTGATCCTACAGAGATGTTTTTGGTTTTGCTGGGCAGGGTTTACATAGTCAAGGCTTTTCTGCTTCTCACCCCACCAGTGAGGAGGCTGGGTGGGCACAGGGAGTTGGCAGGGGACAGTGCAAGGACAGCTGACCCCAAACTGACCAAAAATATTCCATAACACATTTTGTCATGTTTAGGAAAGGGGGGACATTCGGGATGATGGTGTTTGCCTTCCCAAGCCACCACTACATGTGATGGAGCCCTGCTTTCCTGGGGATCACTGGACACCTGTGGGAAGTGGAGAATTAATTCTTTGTTTTGTTTTGCTTGTGCACGTGGCTTTTGCCTTACCCATTAAACTGTTTGTACCTCAACCCATGAGTTTTCTCACTTTTACCTTCCAGTTCTCTCCCCTGCCCCAGTGTGGGCGAGTGAGCGAGTGGGACTGAGCTCCCAGCCAAGGTTAAACCCCTGAAAATCTTAAAATAGGTCTGGTTCAAGTGTGAGCAAATGGCTGTAATTCTGCCGATTTTCCCGGAGAAGGCACTGTGGTAACACATGCCAAGTTCTGCTGGCAGCAGCAGGACAGGGAATATCTGATCTGGCAGCGGGGACAGAGTAGCCCTGTAAACACACTTTGCTCTCAGAGCAGCAGGATTTTTCTGCTGGATCAGTGCCTTGTCGCAGGTGGTTGTGGCCTCTTGATCAGCGATGAGGTAACCTAAAGTCAAGTTCAACATCCTGTGGATTTATACCCTAAAGCAATCCCAGAATTTTCAGTGGGGAATTTCACACCTTAAAATAACAGGGCAAACAGGGAAGTGTTTCTTTCACCTAACTAAAAGTACCTGGGAGTAGAAGGCTCAACCCAGCGTCAGGCTAATGTTGATATTGTCTTTGCAGAAGCTCTGACAACGCCAAACCCTGAATTATGGCTCTCTGACTGATCTGCACCCTTTGACCCTTGCTACTGGGACCAAGCCTGAACTTCTGCAGCCAGGTTTTATTTCAAGGAGAACCAGTATTAAATTCCTGAGACTGGAATATCCCAAACTCTTGCCATTTAATTACCCTCTAACTACTTTTAGAAACCCGTGTTTCACAGAAAAACAGAATGGGCTGAGTTGGAAGTGACCTTTAAGATCATCCAGTGCCAACCCGTGCCAGGGGCAGGGACAGCTTCCACAAAAATAGGTTGCTTCAAGCTCTGTCCAACCTTGGATGCTTCCAGGGATGGGACAGCCACAACTTCTTTGCACAACCAGTGCCAGGGCCTCACCACTTTCACAGTAAAGAATTTCTTCATAATATCTACCCTAAATCTACCCTCTCTGCAGCCTATGGAGTCAATTATGTTTATGATTTAGCCCATTTATGGGGTGAGTTTTGTTTTGCATTGGTCTTGTAAGGTCAGGAACTTTCACAGGACATTGCACAATCCTCCTGGACCCGTTTCTGAGCAGACGTGCCAGTTTTGAGTAATGTCCCTGCTGTAATGGATGTTTGCAGCTTCAGAATGTTATCTCCAAATCACATCTTTTTGAGAATTACAGAATATAATTATTTTTTAAAATTACAAATAAACCTTCCTTTCTTAAATATGAACTTCCATCTGGGAGGTTCCTTTGGGGCCATCAATCCTGGCTCATGGATACTCATTGTACACCTTCCCATTTTTTGGTCTTAAGATTTACTAGGTGTTCCCAAGGACCATCCAAGACACATTTGGAGGCTGTGACCACTCTGAGGACAGTGGAGGAAACCTTGAATGATTTTGCTTTTAATTTGATTGAATTCAGGCTTTCATCCTCCCTTCTTCCCCATATTCATCAAAGCCAGGCATTGCACTTACAACTCTCCCACTTCCTTTCCTGCTACCCTTTAACTCAGCCAATTACAACCAAAAACCTCTAGTTAGGGCACAAAGTCGACCACTCCAAAGAAATAAGGTTTGAACCTTTGTCCATCTGCCTGAAGACCTGCAAATTAAAAGAAATTAAACAAACAAACAACTTTGCAGAGTGTTGATTTCAGGAAGAATTTCCTGTCCTTGAAAGAATTCCTGCGTGCTTCCGAACGTGACCGTGACAACACACGGGCAGCTCAGAGCAGAGGACTGAGCAAAAGCAGCAGGTTTCCCCAAGCTGGAATCAGCTGGATGAGGCTGAATTCTGCATTTCTGCACGCCCTTCCTGGCTTTTCCTGTCCCTGGGCTACCAGGAAGGCAAGGTCAGCCCTGGGCTCAGTGTTTGACTGGGGCTGATACCGCGGAGTGAGCAATGCCCTGTGCCTCTGTGGGGATTTCCCCTTCTGGGGCTCAGCCCTGGTTTCTCAATGTCAGAAGCTGAACCCCGTTGAATTTCCCCCTTTTCTCTGCTTTGTGGCTATTTTTAAGCCAAGCTGCACCCACAGGCAGCCCAGGTCTTGCCCCAGCGGTGTCCCGGTGCCCGGTGTTGTCAGCAATGATCGGAATTTCTTACAACCGGCCAAGGAAGGAGTTTCGTGAGCACATCAGGTGCAATTAGAGGGTGCAACAGGCTGAAAAAAAAACTGCACGGCTTGTCCGCAGCCAGGAAAATGCGTGTCTGCACTGGTGGCTGAAAGGAGGGAGAGCTCCGGGGCACAGGATGTTCCCTGCCCTGCCTGCATCCTGCACCCCGGGCAGGGCTCAGCCCTCACCGCTGCACAGGGACCAGGAGCTCTCCCCTGACTTCGGTCTGTAAATCCCGTGCTGAGCAACATTCCCTAATCCCTTTTTGCAGGAAACATCGTGACATCGTGCAAATGACATCGTGAAGAGATGGTTTTGCTCGGTTTCTGTTCCCCTTTGCCCGGCAGCGGGGCAGATGCGGCAGGAGGAGGAAAAGCAGTGTTGGACTGCAAGAAAAAGGGGGGGAGAGAGGCGAGAAATGAGGAAGGAAAACACAACTTGTTTAGAGGAGGGGAAATAAAACAAACCAAAAAAACCCTCACAAAAACAAAAAACAAACAAACAAAAAACCCCCCAAAAACAAACAAAAAAAACAAAACAAAAAAACCACACACACACACAAAAAAAACCCAAACAAACACAAAAACAAAACAAAAAAAAACCCCAAACAAACAAAAAAACCCAACAAAAACCTCTTTTCCGTGGCAGAAACACCCCGATCCATGACAGGGACAGAGGCAGGAGCTGTTGGTGCTCCCTCCCGGGCATCAGGAGCTGGGCGGGATGAGGGAGAGGGAGCGGTGATATCCTGGTGATACAGGTACAGTTCACACTTCGCTCCTTGCTTATTTATTCCCGTAACTGAAATACCTGCGAGGGGCGAGGGAGGCAATTGAAAACTGTAGGCACAAAGGACCGTGAACTCCAGCTGCCTCTCCAAATCCAAACATTTTTATCAGCCTGATAAAAATCAGACATTTATCACCCTCCCGGCCACGAGCCTGACCCGTAAGCAGCTTTTTTTCAAGTCCTTCCAAAGAAAGCGCCATCAGCAGGGAAACTACTCAGCATCCAGATGGCAAGAGGAGGGGTCAACCACTTGGTTTCCTTCTTGACCTTTCTGAAAGCATCTAATTCCCCGAAAAATATTGTAGACAATTTTCTTGGCTTCTCCAATATCTCACTAATTTTTTTTTTTTTTTTTTTAAGTGCAAAATTTAGTTGTTTTTTTTTTTTTTTTTTTAAGTGCAAAATTTAGTTGTTTTTTTTTTTTTTTTTTTGGCAAGTGCAAAATTTAGCTGATTTTTTTTTTTCTTTTTTTTCCCCTGAAAACCATATAAATGCCCCTCGGTCAGGCCAGAGGAATAAATTTTTCTGTTGTAAGAAGATGACATTAACGTACTAATAACAATCTGGGCAGCTGCTGCCTGACTTTTGCAACCACCCTCCTGGGGTAGCCAGCACTTTGGAACGGCTTTAAACTGGATGAGAGTAGATTTAGATGGCATATTTGGGAGAAATTCTTTCATGTGGGTGTGGTGAGGCCCTGGCACAGGCTGCCCAGAGAAGCTGTGGCTGCCTCATTCTGGAAGTGTCCAAGGCCAGGCTGGACAGGGCTTGGAGCAACCTGGGACAGTGGAAGGTGTCCCTGCTCATGGCAGGAGTGTGGGACTGGATGATCTTGAAAATCCCTTTAAACCTAAACCATTCTGTGATTCTGAACTCATTCCAGGCTGATAAACCAAGGCCTGGGATACTGGAACCTGTTGCAGGTGAAGCTGCCCTGACATGAATGGAGCACACGTGTGGCTGCATCCACACAGTGATGTACACATGGCTCCCAGCCACCCTCTCCAAATTCCAACCGTGCAGAGAATCCCTGGATGTGTGACTCAGATCCCACCAGGCATCTCCCCAGCCCTGCACCCCCGTGCCATGTCCAAAGGAGAGGATGCGTGTCGCACTGAATGTAGGCAAGAACGTGACTGGTCCTTCCCTTCTGAGTTTCCTTTAGAGGGAATCAAATAATTTATTTTTAAAAAAAAAAAAAAAGACATCAAAAGAGGAGGGTGAATCATGGCTTAGTCAGAGTTGGGGCTCGCCAGAGCAGTCGCTGCTGGTGTTGGCATTTGGATGCCAGGGGGAGGATGTCAGGGAAGGCTGGCTGGTGACCAGTAGGTTCTTCCAAAGGGATTGGAGAATGAAGTGTGGAGCTGTTATTTTGGGATGCATCCAGAGCCTAATGCCACTGTTCAGGATGGGTTGCTAGGTGAGTTTGACGTTGGAGCAGCAGTGGAACAAAAGAAGGAATTGAGAGGTGTTAGTTTTGGTGTTTCAGAGAAGTCTGAAGACTGTAAACCCCATAAGAAGTGGATATCCCATTCTCACAGAAATGAGGATTTTCCCCCTTCTCTCCCAGACTTTCCCTTTTTATACTTTCCTCTCCCACCTCTCTGGACCTGCAGCATTCATTCCTTGGATGCTCAAGGTCATTTTTCCCCCCTTCTACCACCAGGACTTTCATATTTCAAACCCTGGCATTACATTTATAACCCTGTCCCTTCTCATTTATTAAATATCTGCCCGTTCCTGGTTGGGGTATGTATGGCAGCACCTCCAGCCTACCCTGGCTGGTTGATTCCTCCCTCCACCCTGTGTCACACAGTGGGGCTGTGGGACAGCATCTCTGCCTGTCCCATGTCACACTGTGCCTGTGTGGCTCTCAAGGAGCTGACACCTCTTCCTGACAACATTCAGTGACTTGATTTCCCGAAAAAATCGCTGAGCTAAGCACCCCTTCGGGCTCTTTTCACAGCAGCTGCCAGCAACGTCTTATTTACCAGTCCAGGTGCTATTTTTAGGGAGCTGGGATTTTGCATAGCACGATTTGGGAGGGGGAAAAAAAAAAATAAAATAATCCTCTGAGTGCACCTAGTGCTGTCCTGCTCCTCGCCCTCTCCCCGGGGTGTAAGTGCCTTATAAATAGAAATGCTTCTTCCAGCTGACCTCCCTCGGAGCAGCTGGGTGCTGGTGCCTTTGAAATCCAGGCCACTTATTTAGGAGTTGAAGCTTTCCGCTCCAGTTATTTAGGAGTTTCTAAGCCAAGAGTTACTAGGTGGATCTAATTTGAAGCGACTGTGATTTTAATTCAGGCAGGGTTTCGCTTTCGGGCTCCTTTTCATGTCGTGGGGGTGGTGATTTGTGAGGTGGAAAAGAGCTGCGGAGAGGGGAGAGAGCTGCTGGAGGAAGGGGGATGATGCCCGGATTCCTCGTCCTGTAAAGTCATGTGAATTTTTGTCCTCCTTCTGACTCATGCTCTAGCTGGGAAGCGACTTTCTGTTGCCCTGCATGTGAAAAGGATTTGAGGATTTTGTGCAGAGTGGTCCAGGGAGGGCTGTTGTGCCTGACTCCCATCCCATCCTTGCCAACTGGAGCACTCACAGCTCTCTCATCTTCCTTCCCACATCCCGAATCTCTGGTTCTTTTCCAGCTCCCTCATAGTAGCTTTTTTAAAATCTCTTTTTATTTTTTTTTTTTCCTTTTTGCCTGTGAATATTTTTTCCCCTGTGTAGGAGAGGGAAAGATTGTGCACTTTTTACTCCCTCTTGGCTCCATGTAAGGGATTGGCCAGAAATATCTTTTCTAAACGCGTTATAAAAATACAAGCCTTTGCTTCCAAAGGAGGAAAATGCCCAAAGTAAAAACAGGTTATTGAACATTTTAGGTATCTGAGATGCCTCTTATCAGGCTTTAAATTTTGAAGCAAAATCTGCTTTATTAAACACCATCAAAGCAGATGCTCTCACCTCTACAGCTCTTCCCACCCATGACACATTCCCACATTTCCCTGTTGTGGCAAATTCCCACCCAGGATCCTTCCAAAGAGACCCCTCCGTGCCAGCTGGGATCATCCCCATCAGTGCTGGGGGACAAGGAGGTCTGAGCACCCAGGAATTTTCAGGTGCCACAAACAGAGGCTGTGTGGGTGTGTCAGCATTGCTGGGGAGCCGTTTGGCTCCTAATTGAGAGTGGAAACATAATTTACAGGAACCTGGAGAGCGGATTAAGAAGTTTAATAGACTAATAAAAGAATGAAAACAATAATTAATTATTATTTATTTAATCAACAATTAAATTATTCTTGTTTAATAAATATTAATAATATTGGTTTATGATATTATTAATACAGTTTCATTGTTTATAGCTAT
>VWYO01011718.1:83000-96619 GCA_013400275.1 Rhadina sibilatrix
CTCCTCCCCCGCGGCGCCGCAGCGCCCGCCCGGCCCCGGCCGCGTCCCCGCCCCGCCCCGGAGGCGGTCCCGGCCTGCCGGGATAGAAATACCCGGCCCGGCAGCTGCCGGCACATCGTGAGCGGAGCCGCAGCACAAGCCCCGACTGTAGCACCACTCCTTTCCCGGCTGCCTCGCGTGGAGATTTTTCCCTGCCTTTCTTCTCTCGTTGTTATTTTTTTTTTTCCTCTCTCCGATTTGAAAGGGAAGATAATTTTAAAATTTTTTTTTAAGAATATCTGTATTTTTATTTTTTTTTTTTTACCCCGCTTTCCATCGCGGTTCGCGGCGGGGCTCGCCTTCCCTCTCTCCCAGCGAGCAGCGGCTGCGCTAGGGCCGTTCCTGCCCGGCTTTGTGCCCTGCAGACCCGGCCCTCCTCTTCCTCCTCCTCCTCCCCCTCCTGCCGTAAAACCTTCACGAGGCTCGGAGCAGCATCCGAAAGCGCCGCAGCCGCTCGCCTAAACCACCGGCTACAACAAAACCCCTTTTTATTCTTTTAATTCTTTTTTTTTAAATCATATCTTTCCCCTCCCTCCCTCCCTCCCTCCCCCCCTTTTTTTTTTTTTTTATTTCTCCTCCTCCCTACCGCAAACCCATCAAGGTGGACGCGGAGCGCAAAAAGACCTTTGTTTTAAAAATGCCCATGGAGCTGACGCAAAGCCGCATCCAGAAGATTTGGCTCCCCAATGACAACCGCCCGGCGCTGCCCCGCCGATGTGAGTACGGGCACGGCAGCATCCCGGAGGGGACGGGGATGGGGATGGGGATGGGTGGGGAGCTCTCCTCTCCGCGCTGGGGCTCTTTGCAGCATCCCTGCAGCATCCCTCCGCCCTTCTCCTCGCCGTGCCCCAGCATCCCGGCGGTGCCCGCATCCCTCCCGCTGCCATCCCGTGACTCACTGGCAGCGGGAGGAAGGTGCAGCCGTCACATGGCCCCGGCCCGGCGCAGGATGCGGGGAGGTGCCGGCACACGCGTGGCCCCATTTCCACTCTCCGCTCCCAGCCCTGGGATTAAAAGGAAAGGCAGCAGGATGTTCGCCTCGCACCCGGGGCGCCGGCTCAGCTGGGATTTTTCTCGGTGTCAGGCGGCTCGCTCCGGGGATTTATTAATGACAGAATCATGAATGGTTTGGGTTGGAAGGGACCGTAGAGATAATCTCGTTCCACAACCCTCCCGCCACGTGACAGGACACCTTCCACTAGACCAGGTTGCTCCAAAGCCCGTCCAATTACCGTGTTAATTTTTATTTTTTTTTGGAGGTGAAGGGCGGATTAAGGCAATGGATTGGGGGGGAAACCCAAACCAAACGCCAGCCGTGTGCACTTCACCATTTAACCTTGTGGGGATATGAGATAGGAGGCAGGTGGAGGGGAAAGCAGAAGTTAGTGCTGAAACTTCTGCAGTGGTTTTTTTTTGCCTTGTCTCTGAAGCTCGGAATATAAGAAGGTTTGGGTCATCCCGGCGTTACTGTAAATCAATATTTGAACCGTGATCCAACCCGCGAGCTCGGAAAGCAGTCAGTCAGTCAGTCACCCACTAGTAAAGCTGACAACCTGCCAGCTGTGCCATTCCTGACTCCAAAGGAGCCTCGCAGGAATGTGCGGAGCCGGGATGGAGGGGGTGGCACTCGCAGCCTGGCGAGGGATGGAAGTGGCTTGGGTGAATCAGTCTTTCCGATGCTTGCCTTCATCAGGCGTTTCAAGTCGCTTCCGATGTTTATTTACCTTGGCTGGAAACTCTCCCCTTCTAAATAATAATAACAATATTTTTAAAAATAGCTATCCCATGAACTTGCCAGATGCTGTTGCCCGTGGCTGTGGGTCAGGCACCCTGGAGCAGATGTTGGGATGCTCAGCCTGTGCCTGGCAAGGGCAGCTCTGCAGCGGGAGCTGCCGAGGAAATGGATTTCAGCAACAGGCTGCACATCTGGGTAGCCAAGGGGGCTTTGCTTGGAGTGGGTAAAGCGTCTCCCGGCTTAATGCTTTGCACGTGTGTCTCTGTGGCTGGATTTTTCTCAAGGATTGGCACCCCTGAAAGGAATCCCTTGTGCATGCAGTGGTTTCTTGCCACTTCATTCACCTGGTTGCTCAGAGAGAGCTCCCTCTTGGTAGCGGGAAAAACCCTCACATATTTAGTGTATTAACGCACGATGTATTAATAACATAATGTGGCTTCTTAATTATTTTTTCTTGGGGTGGGAACAAGCCACGCTGTTCGCTGTGCAATGTGAGAAGAGGGGTTTTAGCCTTTTTTTTTCTTTTTTTAGCTTGCTCCTTTTTTAACTCGAGGTATTTTAAACGCGAGATGCTATTAAATTCCTCAGCAGCGACAAAGAGCTGGGTGGGAAGGGAGGAATAACGGGGACCACGTCCAGCGTCTGATGCCTGGAGGGAGCGGGCGCATCCCTGCCAGCATCCTCTGGAAGGACGCTCCGGGTGTGAAATAACGAGTCCGATTGTGTGATCGCTCGTCCAGGGGAGGCTGCGGTGATTCCTTCAGCTGGCCTTTTGACGGCGATCCATTAAATCGCTGTCACGCCGCACGTCTCTCACGTAGGGGCTGGGAAAGTCGAGCCGTCGAAGGCGCTGGCTGGGCAGAGCCGGGCGACGGGAGGGGGATGCTCCGGGAGGGAAGGGGCTGCCGCTGCCTCTCTCCATCCCCTCGCTGCTTTTTTTCCCCCGTCCCTCCGGCTCGGCGGGTGTGGCGACACACGCCGGGGATGTGCGCGTTCATCCCTGGCCGGCGGGGTCGGGGAGGCGGCGGTTCCAGGTGTGCGTGCGGCGGGGAGCGCGGAGCATCCGCGAAGGGGTTGGAATTTATGCGGGGAAAAAAGCTGGAGAAAGGGGAACAGGAGTAACAGAACGTGCGGTCAGGGCTTGCGGGAGGTTTTGGGGAATGAGGAGACAGTAAAAATGCCTTTAGTGGGGAGGTGGCTGTTTTATCCGACTTTTTATAGAAGCAAGTTTCCTTCCCTTTTGTGCTGTTTTTTTTTTCTTCTCTTCTTTTCACCCACTGGTGAAGCTGACTTTCTTGCAAATAGCAAAAGTGATGAGCTCCCTCTAAACAGCCTCTGACTGAGCCTGAAAGTCATCCCTGCCCTTGACTTACCTGTCTAGATGTCGATAAGGAGTAATGAATATGGATTGAAATCTCTGATAGCTTCCCAGCAGCGGTGAAAAGAAATGATGAATGAGCCCTTTGTGAAAGACTGGGAGCAAAACACTGGCTTCTGTTTCATCCCTGATGCAAAGTTTCCCAGAGACTGCTGGTTTGGGCTCAGATTCCTGATGAAAAGTTGCTCACTGATGCCGTGGTGTTTTGGGAGGTGCTTCCCAGGTGCTGCTCCATTGTCCAAGGGCAGCAAAAATTGGGGGGAGATTCCTGAATTAGGGGGTGTCCAACTCCTGCAGCACGCTGTGGAGGTGACACGTGTGCCCACACAGTGCCAGCCCTGGGGCTGTCACAGCTGTCTGGAGCCACAGGGACACGAACAGTACCCAGCATTGTCCCTTTACTCTTGGAGTGCTATTTAATGGCCCCAAATCCTCTTGGCTCTCCTCTTTGAGATCCTTTGTGCACTGGCAGGTAGGGAAAGGAAGCATTTCCTTATTCAGGTATTATTCCTTCCTTCTCCTTTTATCTAATAAATGTGTGGGTTTTGTGTAAAACAGACTTGCACTCATAGCTTGGATGAGGATGTGGGATTGTTAGAGGGGAAAAGGATTTTTCTGGGTATTGCACAGCTCCAAAATTGGCACTTGATGCCAACATCTTTGGGAGCTGCCCTGGGGTTTTGAAATGCAGCACTAGGGGGGACAGGTTGCACAAAGGGAGTGAGTGTGAGGGCAGCTCCAGCCTGGGGAATGTGAAATTTATGAAACAAAAAAAGAGGAAATGCACATTAGGTAGTTTTTAATCTCTTGCCTGCTGAGTTTATTTTGGTGAGAAACTTAGGAAGATGATGCGTGGCTCTTCTCTGCCATCTGGGTACCAGTACCATAACTCTTTTGGCTTTATTTTGGTTTCTCCAGCTGCTGGATTTATTTCTTTTCTTAGAAGGGGAAGGTAATCCCATGTACTTTTGCATGTTCTGTGGGTACCTCTCAGTTTGTTTGCCCATTCCAGATCCCCACTGACAAAAACTTGGGAGCCATCCCTGGGAGCCCCTGGCATCCCCTGGTCCCACCTTCAGGCAGCTGTGACAGGCAGGCAGAGCTCTCCACCCAGGCCATAATTAAGCTGGGTTTTATGGCTCTGCCACCAGCCACTCACTCCCTGCATTCCTTTCCTATGAGGTCTCTGGGCTCACGGGGTGGATGGAGGGTGGGTGAGAAATCCCCTGCAGGGTCCCATCTGTCCTGCAAATGCTGCCTCTGGATTTTCTTTTTCCCAGCTGTTTAACATGGACCCTCTTCCCACAAAAAAAACCACCAAAAAACCAACAAAACCAAAAAACCACAAAAAACAAACCTACCCCTAAACACCCCAACTTGGGTTTATGAAGAAAAAGAAGGATAAATCACTTGGATTTAAATGCTGGTGTTTCTGTGGTCCTCTTGCCTTGTTTGTCTTCAGAAAATCCAGTTAGCTGGTTGTGTATCAGCTGAAACTCTAGTCAGAGATTTTGGGAGATGAAAAATTTCACCTTTCTGTGGGTGAAATCTTGGACCAGACCTGGTATTTCAGCACAGACACTGCTGCAGGGGTGGGTCCAAACTCCTTGGCTATCCTTGAGCTTTTCATGGAATTGGCCAGGCCAGTGGAATGTGAAGTTGTGCTTGTCTTGATTTTTTTTTTTTAATTTATTTTTGTTGTAAATGAGCAAACCAAGGCACAGAGGCTCTCCAGGGAGCTTGGGCCAGCTGCTGGCTCCTTGCCTACTTTGCATCCATCAGGATGTTCTTGCTGTGGCTTTCAGGTATCCTCCAGCTGCTGAAGGACTTGGAAGGAGTCTGGATATAAAGAAGTGCTTTGTAGGGTTGATGCAGGATGAGCTGGAGAATTAACAGCTCCTGTTCTTTTTTTCCTTGCAGCCTGTGGGCCTCAGCTTGCCAATTCCCCCACTGTGATAGTCATGGTTGGCCTCCCGGCCCGTGGCAAGACCTACATCTCCAAGAAGCTGACTCGCTACCTCAACTGGATTGGTGTCCCCACCAAAGGTAAGGCTTGCACTGCTTCCAGGAAGTCTGGTCCTCAGGAATTCCTTGAGGTCAGTGCTCTGGGAGATGGGAGGTAGTGGGGGATGTTTCCAAGATCCCGCAGGCCAAATACCTGTGTTTTCACATCAGCTGCAGCCCAGGTTCTCCGTCACTTTGAAAACCAAGGGATGCCCTGAGCCTTTTGCCCTGAGGATGTAACTTCTTAGCCCCAGCTTGCTTTAACAGCAGAAGCTGCACAACTGAGCCATGCCCCTCATTTTGATTTTTTTTTTTTCCCTTTTCCCACCTAGTTTTCAATGTTGGGGAGTATCGCCGCGAGGCCGTGAAGCATTACAGCTCCTATGACTTCTTCCGGCCCGACAACGAGGAGGCCATGAAAGTCAGGAGGTGAGTGTGGGCACCCTCTCCCTGACCCCACGTGGTGGCAAAGCCTCTGGCTGGCAGCACACTCACCCAATTTGGGGGTGGTGAACAGAGAAGCTGGGCTCTGAATTTGCCCCTGGATTTGAATTTCCCCTGCTTGCTCATGGGAGGGTTCTGAGAGCTCAAAACTGAATCCGTACAGGATTGGTGACTTCAGGGTGGCCACCACGCCCAGAGGACATCAGGGTCACGTGTCTGTCCCCTCTTTTGCAGGCAATGTGCCATGGCTGCCCTGAGGGATGTGAAGCTGTACCTGACGGAGGAGGCCGGGCAGATTGCGGTGAGCTCCCAGATGTGCTCTGGGGTTTGGCAGCTGTGCTGGCCCCAAAGGTCCTCTGCAGTCCCTTCTCTGAGGAGAGGCTCACTGGGAAACCAGGCCCTTGTGGTGCTGATTGAGATCTTTTGCTTTTAAAGGTTTTTGATGCCACCAATACCACGCGGGAGAGGAGAGGGATGATCCTGAACTTTGCCAAAGAGAACGGATTCAAGGTCAGTGCCACAGGGCTGATGCCTGCTTTGTGAAGTCACTGTAGTGTAGAGTTGGTGTATCTTCTTCAACTTATGTGTTACCCTCATGCTTCTCCAGTGTGAGGGAGATTTCACTGCTGGGTTTGGTTAAAAAGATGAAACTCTTTGTTCATTCCCTGTACCAAGGTTTGGGGAAGAGTGGGGCAGAGGGAGAGCTCTGTGGTCAAACAGGGAGGAGGTTGGGTTGAGCAAGGAGCTGGCTGAATGTTACAAACCTCGTTGGTGGCTTTCAGCTGAGCTTTGCTTTGCTTCACAGGTGTTCTTCATCGAATCTGTCTGCAATGATCCCAACGTAGTCGCCACCAACGTTATGGTAAGTGTGGAGCTGGTGGAAGGGTCCTGCTTTTGCTTTCCCTCTATAAAGAGGCAGGAATGGCATCACCTTCACAAGCTCTGGTCTTCATGGTGGACTTCAACCACCCTGGTATCTGCTGGAGGGACAGCACAGCACGGCACTGGCAGTGATGATGACTTCCTTCTCCAAGTGATAGCACCTCTCCTTGTTTGCTCTTCTATGTTGCACCTTGTTGTCACCAACAAGGAGAAACTGGTGAAGAATGTGAATCTCCAGGGCAGCCTGGGCTGCAGTGGCTGTGAAGTGAGATGTCAGGAGAGCAGATTTTGGCCTGGAGTACTGTGGGATAAAAAGCCCAGGAAGGAAGAGAGGCCCAAGAAAACTGGTTAATGTTCAAGGATCATCTTCTCCAAGTTCACTTGTGATGCATTCCCAGCAAAAGAGCAGCCGTCAGAAATGCCAGGATGAGCAAGGAGCTCCTGGACAAACTCAAACACAAAAAGGAAGCCTACAGAGAGAGGATGGAAGCAAGGACAGGCAGCCTGGGAGGAATACAGAGATTGTCTGAGCAGCCAGGGATTAGGTTAGGAAAGACAAAGTCTTGACAGAACTGGGGGACTACAGGCTCAGTCTCACATCTGTGTTTGGGAAGATCATGGAGCAAATAATCCTGGAAACTGCTGAGGCACATGGAAAATAAAAAGGTGATTGGTGACAGCCAGCGTGGCTTCACTGGAGGCAAATTGTGCTGCCAGCCACAGGCTGGGGCTGAAGAGTCTCTTTTGCTTCTGCTGGGAGCTGTTGTCCCAGTGACCAACTTTTTGGGATGTTGCACACAGCCTTTTCCACAACAAAACGCTCAGTTTGCTACTTTTTCCACAAGCTGGATTTTTTTTTTTTTTTTTGAGGATTTTAATCCCTTTATATGGAAACTAATGCTTGAAGGGTGAGAAAATGAGCTCCTAGCTGAGCGTGGGATTTTGCTCCACGGGGAACTGCAGATGAATGGTGCTCTTAGTGCTGGGATCAGTGTGGAAAATACACCCCGGGCCTGGGATGCTGCCACACGTGTCGATCCATTGTGTCATCCTGTTGGTTTCAGGGCTGCTTGTGAAGTTGCCAATGTGTAATGCTGCTGTTCAAACCCAAACCTTCAGGAAGAACAGCTTGTTGAATTAGTTCAGGCAGGACTTGGTCTGTGAGGGTTGTGGATATTCATACATTGCCTGTTTCCAGTGTGTTTCAGCCCAACAGGAGGCAGCAGATAATGCACAGGAAGGGGTTGAATGCTGCCATCCGGCTGTCCTGCTGCTGAGCTGGGATAAGCATCCTTTTCTCAGCCTGAATTTGAACCTGATGGGGTTTTTTTTAGTCTTTAGGAAGCTCAGTTTTCCTGCTGTTGGGTGGTGAAGTGCTACCCCAACTCTTGGGAGAATGGGAGTGGACTGATGAGTGTCTGTACTGAATTCCCCCACCTTATGCTTGGTTTTGGGTCTAGTTTACTTCTTTTCTATATAAATGACTACCAAGTAGTCATCACTTAGTTTCAGCTAGTCACTGGATCTTGGCAGGACTTTGAAATTCCAGCTTAGCATTGTCTGGCTTGGAAAGCTTCCTAACCTCTCCTTGTGGCATGTTTTATTTTTTTTTTTTTTTTTTTTTTTTTGCAGGAACTAAAATTNTTTTTCCTCTTGCAGGAAGTCAAATTGTCCAGCCCAGATTACCGGGACTGTAATTCCACCGATGCCATGGAGGATTTCATGAAGAGGATCAATTGTTACCAAGCCAGCTACCAGCCCCTCGACCCTGATGACTATGACAGGTAAGAGAGCCTGACTTCTGAGCTGCCTTGAGCACTTGCCCTCTCCCAGGAGAGGAGCAGTGAAGGGTGGAGCTGTATTTCACTTTGTCTTCAAGCACCTGACTGTGCTAGAAAGATTTATGGCTGGGCCTCACCTTGAATTCAGGCTTTTTTATATTAAAATGCTGGCCTTCCCTAGGCCCTGTGCCAGGGAAATGGGCACTGATGCCCTCCCAGGCTCTTCTGGGCTCAGATGAGCTGTTTTCAACCTTGTTCTGCGGGTCTAAATAAAAAGGTTTTGGGAAAGCACTTGAGTTTGAGTGGTTGAGGTGCTTTTTTTTCATGGTCCCAGTTAAAGGAAGGGGCTGCTTGACTCAAACCCCAGGATTGAGCAAGCCCTGTGGCTTCTGCCTGGTTGCTCTGTGCCTTGGAAGAGCTTTGCTGTCCTGCCTGACTCTCCAGGCACCTCCCAGCCTCTCCACCGCTCACAAACACGTCTGTGTGCCCTGCACGGATTATCCCAGTCCTGCTGTTCCCTGTCCTGGGGAGGAGCATGTTCCCTGTTGGTCCTGTTTAATCCTCTTTACTGCTGCGAGAAGGAGGGGTGGCGATTACACTGCTGCTATTCAGCTCTCCATGAAACCCCATTACCTGTTGGCTCCCTGCTGAAAATAGCCCGCAGGAAATCCTTTGAGCCGGGTGATTACATGGCCAGAGATAACTCACAGGGCTGCTGCTGAGAATGACGTCTCTGTCTGCTCCCCAGGGAACTTTCTCTCATCAAAGTCATCGACGTTGGCCGGCGCTTCCTGGTCAACAGGGTCCAGGATCACATCCAGAGCAGGATTGTTTACTACTTGATGAACATCCACGTCCAGCCCCGCACCATTTACCTCTGTCGGCACGGGGAGAGCGAGTTCAACCTCAAGGGGAGGATTGGAGGGGACTCTGGCCTCTCCAACAGGGGCAAGAAGGTGAGGGAGAAGGAAAACATTCCCCTGTGGCTTCCCAGGCGTGATCTGGCTCTAGTAGATGCTGTGCCTTGGGTTAAGGGCATGTTTGATGGCAAGTGGGCTGCTGAGGGTCCATCTGGGAGCTCTTGGGGATCAAGGAATGTGTGGCTGCCCTTCCCCTCAGAGCAGAAGGCTGATCTTTCTGCCTGTGGAAGGCAACACTTACTGGGAGGTAGGGAACAAGGCCAATTGGGAAGCTGTGGACCAATGGAATCAACCTCCTTTTTCTGTCTCCCGCAGTTTGCAGTGGCACTGAACAAATTTGTGGAGGAGCAGAACCTGAAGGACCTCAAAATTTGGACCAGCCAGCTTAAGAGGACAATCCAAACAGCAGAAGCTCTGCAGCTGCCCTATGAGCAGTGGAAGGCACTCAATGAAATCGATGCTGTGAGTATCTGTGCAGCCAGAATAGCTGGATGGGGCTGGTTATTGCTTAACAAGAGAAAGTGAGGTTTTGTCTGGTGGCTGTGCTGATGCTGTTTGACTTGAGCATGTCCAGTAACCTCGTGGTTTTCCTACCCTGGCAGGGTGTGTGTGAAGAAATGACCTATGAAGAAATCAGGGAGCAACATCCAGAGGAATTTGCTCTGCGTGATCAGGATAAATATTACTACCGTTACCCTTCTGGGGAGGTAGGTCTGCAGGGGCATCTTCAGAGACAGGACTTTTGCTTTAAATGTGGCCTTTTCTTCTTCATTCTGTCCTATTCTTGAGCAGTGAGAGCTCCAAGAAACTAGAAATAAAAGAGATCAGGGCTCATGTGTGCCTCTACCTTGAGCTCTTGTGGAATCTTGGCATATGAAGATCTCACTAAGAAATATCTCACTTAACAAGCAGTCCCACTGACTTTGTAGCAAAAAGTAGGGAAAGGTCTCTGAAGATTTCTAGTCCCACCTCCATCATTATATCTGCTCACAGTTTTGTGCTGCCCCAATTTTCTTTCCTTTGATTTCCAAAAAAAGTAATTTTCACCTTGTTCTCAGTGTCATTCCCTAAGGGTTGATGGTAATATCTCTGTTCCTGGCAGTCTGCTTTCAGGGTGTGACACAATGAGGTGGGAATGGACATCAGTTCTGGGTGATACTTTAAGCTGTGAATTGAGCTAATTATCCCCAAATTGAAAGTCACGCCCTTAGATATTTCAGAAAAACCTTTGGAGACATCCTCGTGACCCTGTATCTATCAGAAGAATGTGTGGGGGTATCAGACACTCTGGGTGTTTGGGACTCCTTCTGGCTGCCTGTCATGGTTTTCTATGAGGCCCTTCAAAACCCTGGGGTTTCTTAGGTTGCTCCAGACTTCTCAAAACTTTGAAATCCTCTATAAAATCAAATATCAAGATGATGGAGAGGCTCCATCTTCAAAGCCCTTGTTGGTTACCTTAATTAATTCTCCAGGACCGAGCTGTGATTCACTGAGATGTGAATGCCTCCTTCTCTGACAGAAGAATTACAAGCCCCAGAGTAGCCTGAGGATGAGGATTTATTTGTTTTTAGCAGTTCGTTGGTTTACTCAGGGGCACAGAACCAGGAGCTGTACAAAGAACTGTTGTTTCTTTGGGATGCTTGTTGCATTGAGTTCATGCCTCATCTCCTTTCTCTTCTGTCCCAGTCCTACCAAGACCTGGTGCAGCGCCTGGAGCCAGTCATCATGGAGCTGGAGAGGCAAGAGAACGTCCTTGTCATCTGCCACCAGGCTGTCATGCGCTGTCTCCTGGCGTATTTCCTGGACAAGAGTGCAGGTGAGCTCCCTGTCTCTGGGAAGAGGATTGGCCCTGCCAATGGAGGCAGAGGGGATGATGGATACAGCCCTGGGGAGGTTGTGTACACATCCTGGAGTGTGCATCTCTTTGGTGTGGGGTGAAGATGTCTGAGCCTGCCTTTGGAGAGGAGGTGGGATAACCCTCCTGCTTTGCTGTCTCTGCAGATGAAATGCCCTACCTGAAGTGTCCCCTGCACACAGTGTTGAAGCTGACCCCAGTAGCCTATGGTGAGTGAGACCTTCCTAATCGTGCCAGGAGGGTTGACTTGTACCTCCTCCTGATGCTTTGGGAAGGCTGACCTGAAAGAGAGACTGGACAGAGCTAGAGAATAAAGTAGATATTTATTGAAAAGCCTTCAGGGTACACCTTGGGCTGGACAAGAGCCTGGCCAGGGCTACACTCAAGGTGGACCCAAAATGGATGACCGGTCACAAGTTCTCACACTTTTATAAGTTTTGGTCCATTTGCATATTGGGGTTTAATTGTCCAATTACAGCTTCAGGGTGTGAGGTCCCATCCTTCTTGTTCCTCCCTTCAGTCCACCCTTGTTTGTGCTTTTGGACCTGAAAGTTGTCCTTGGTCTCCAGCAGGAAAAGGATTTGTTTTGTCTCCTGGCTCTGTGAAGAGCTGAGTGACACTGAATGTGAGGCTCAGAACTGCTCCCCTAGGCAGCCCAGAGTCTGAAAAACATGAAAGCTCAAATTTAAGGCACCACTCCTGAATCCAGGCTGTCTGAGAGAAAAGCAGGGATCTGTGGTGGGGTACCTGGTAACATCCTGTGCCTGCTGGGCTTGCTGATCTATCTCTTTGTGCTCCTTTCTGCAGGCTGCCGCGTGGAATCCATCTCACTGAACATAGAAGCAGTCAACACCCACAGAGATCGGCCAGAGGTGAGTGTTACTTTTCCCTGGAGCTGTCCTTTGGTGTCCCCCTCCTGTCCCCTGTGGTCAGCTGGCAGTGGGAACACCTGGGGTGGGCATGGGGAGATTGCTTAGCTGGGTGTTTGGAAGTGGTGCTGGAAGACTTTGAGCATCAGTTGTGTTCTTGCTCTGCAAAGTCATGGCCAGTTGAGGGTTTTCCAAGGGAAAAGGACTGTGGCATGTTCCTGCTTCCCGGTGTGCTTGCCCAGGGAAAACTCCTCCCTGGTCTCTGACTTTTCACCTGCATGGACATTCCTTTGTCTGAGCAGGGAGTGGAGCTGTGGCTGGAGAAGGTGACTTCTCCCAGGTCTCCCAGTTGGCTGGCAGAGCCTGGGCTCAGTGCTTGCCCTACATCTGCCTCTGAGGGTCTCTTTCCTCCTAGTGCTTGTGGCTCCCTGTCATTCTGCAGGGTGAGAGGTAGCAGTGCTGGGCTGGGGATGCTCTGTGGAAGAGACCCCTCCTGTGGAGAAAAATTCCTGTAAGGTTGGGTCTGATTGCCAAGTGCTCCACTGGAGCTCGGAGGCCAGAACAGAAGGATGCCAACTCGGTGTCAGGGCTGGGCAGCCACCCAGAATGGGTCACAGGGACCCATGTCCCAACATGCTGGGACATTGCCAACTTGTGCTTAGCAGTGGTGGAGCCCAAAGTGATGCTGACCAGTCGGGGCTGTCCTCTTTTGGCCCACATCACCTTTCCTTGGCTTTCCCTGTCAGAGGGCAGCACCTGAGCTGCCAGTCCCTCCCTGCAGCTGTAGGGGGGAAGCCAGTCCTTCCTCCTGCGTGGGGCCATTGATGCCCTGCTTTGCCACCCTCTCTGGGGATGGCAGCAAGGCCTTGGGTAGGATGGGGTGAGACATGTGCCAGGTGCTTTGGGTGCCCCTGCTCAGCTTCGCCTTCTTCCCTCCTTGCTTGAGTTGGAGCTTGGCGCGGTGCCGACCCTCGCTGGCTGCTCTGCTCCCATTTCCCAAATCTTCCTGATCAGCCTGGGCTGGCTCATCTCCCCTCTTCTTGCTTTCACTCCTCTCTCTGGGTGGAGGGACAAGCTTTGAGGAGGAGACCGATGGGCACCTCTGTGTCCTGCAGAGTCATGGCTGGATTGCTGCTGGGTGTGTTTAGCTACCTGTAGTTATTTTTTTTTGTCGGCTGAGACTCAGATGAGGAGAAAATCTGTCTCATGTCTGAGTGCAGAGCCATTTTTTTTTTTTCTCCCCTCCCCTTCTGCACTCTTTAGCATTTTGTATTGGGGTTTTTTTTGTGTCCGGAGCCTTTCAGTGCATCCTTTGCTCATTGACAGTGATTGTGGGGAAAAGGAGAGGCCACTTTAACATAAAAAAAAAAGA
This sequence comes from Rhadina sibilatrix, assembly GCA_013400275.1. NCBI lineage: Eukaryota > Metazoa > Chordata > Aves > Passeriformes > Phylloscopidae > Rhadina > Rhadina sibilatrix. The sequence continues at coordinate 96,280 of VWYO01011718.1, forward strand.
AAACCAAAGCAACTTGCTTCTTTTTTTTTTCCCCCTTTATAACTGTCGCCTTCTCCCTTTTTCTTTATTTTGCTTTTTTTTTTATATTTACTTTTATTTTCTTTGTCTCACTTTAATTTAGGAAGCAAAGAAGGGACCTAACCCGCTCATGAGACGTAATAGCGTTACCCCTCTAGCAAGCCCAGAGCCCACCAAAAAACCTCGCATCAACAGCTTTGAGGAGCATGTGGCTGTTTCTTCTGCCCTGCCAGGCTGTGTTCCTCAGGAAGTGCCCACGCAGATGCCGGGACAAGTTAGTTGAACTCTTCTTTTATTTTTTTTTTTCTTTCCTTTTTTTTTT
>VWYO01011718.1:99773-130729 GCA_013400275.1 Rhadina sibilatrix
AAAAAACCCCCTTCCTAGCTGTTTCCTAATCCATTTTTTCCCTACCTTGTTTCATGTAGTTCTGTGAGTTGGGAAATGTCCTTGTGGTCCCCTGGGCTTCTCCTGGAGCAGATGCTCTCCTCGGGGGTGGTCCTGCTTGTGTTTAGCTGGTTGTCTCTGGTTTTGTGGTCCTCACCATGTGCTGGTGGGTACCTGTTGTCATCACTCTGTACCAGGGCTGTGTCTGGAGCATCTCTTGGGCCCATGAACCCTCATGGGGTGTCACCAGGGGAGTTGTGCTGCTGCACTACCGCTGGTGGTGGCTGGTCCTTGGCATGGCCAGTGGGAGCTGCCTGTTCTTGGCATTGCCAAGGATGGACAACAATGACCTCGTCCTTGGCAGGCAGGGGGGACACTGCCCACCCTCAAGGGGAGCAGGAGATAGAGATGTTTAATTGGGCTGCTTGAATGAGCACTGTGGTCCCATCACCTTGCCTTGCGTGGACCAAAGAGCAGCTTCAGAAGGGCTCAGGGGTGGGGTGGGTGCATTGCCTTGGGTTTAGCTCAGTTTTGAGGGCTATCTAAATTCTGACCCTGTAATTAAAGCCAGGCAATGCTTGAGGAGGGGGTGAGTAGTGAGTTAATCACCTGCCTCTCCCCACGGGGTGGGCAGTGTCCTCTGTGGTGGGTGCTTTGTAGTGACACGTGCGTGGCTTTGTTCCTCCTTGTCCCCTTGTTCAAGGCGCTGCTGGGCCGGAGCCTGACACCAGCACAGCCCCCAACACCTCTCCTTCCCCTCTCGTTCCAGAACATGAACAACTCCCAGAAGCCGTCGTGACTCCGCGGGCGCCGTCGTCGCGAGGCCGCCGGCGCTGCCGCCCGGCGCTGCCAGCTTCTCATCCCATCGCCATTCCCGAAGCTTGCTTCCCAACCGGCCCCCTCCGGCCGCGGCGAGGCCGACCCTCGGCTGGCTCCGCTCACGCTGCCCGCTCATCCGCCAAATCCCGCGCTGCTGAGAGGGGGAGGGATGCAGGAGAGCCGAGGAGGAGCCCGGCTCCCTCCCGGGGTCACCGCCAGCTCCTCGGGCTGCAGCGTTCGCTCTCCTCTCCCGGCGTCCTGTTAGGTCGTAGCGAGCTGTAAAGTGCTTCTGTAGCGCACAGGAGTTTAATTTTCCTCTCTTTTCAGTGGTTTTGATCTTCTGTATAGATGATTGGTACCCATCCATCCATCTCTGGGTGGGGTGTATATATAATGTGGATGGTGCGGGGTTAGCAGAGAAATAGGGGGGGGAAGGGCGGGTGGGTAAAGGGGTTTTTGCATTTTTTTTTATTTTTATTATTATTATTAATGTTGTTAATTACTTTTGAATAAGCCCCTAACATGCTGTGCTGCAGTCCCTCACACACACTACAACTGGTCACACGTGCCAGCCTGGCTCATGCAGAACTGTGAGCACCAGGAAAGCAGCTGTGTGAACTCCTCCACTGCAAGAACTTCTGGGTTTAATAAAAAAAACAACCCATTCCTTCACTTTTTTTTTTTTTTAATCAACATACCTTAAAGGAGTTTGCAGAGAATGTAGATCTGCTGCTAAAACTGGTTGAAAGGTGCCTGCAGTGCGTGAGGAACCGTGCCAGCAGGGGCTTGGGTGATGCTTTCATCCTGGGGAGCACCCAGGTATGGTCTGAGTTCAGGCATGGGCTGAATTTTGGGGAGGCTGAGCACTGTTTGAGGTGCTGTGCTGGTACTTCATCTCCCCTTTCTTCTTTTTTAGATGGAAGTGGAGGAATTGGGAAGGGTTTGAATCCCTAGGCTTAGATGCATTTTGTAGACACACAGGTCTCGTGGAGGTGGCCAGAGGTCTGGCTGGGTTGTAGGAGTCCCTGTCTGACTGCAAAAAGCCACAAAGAAGGGACAGTTTTGTCTGTATTTTTTTTTTTATTTTATATATACACACATACACATGTGTGTATATGAGTATACTTAGAAACTGCTTGGTTTTTGCACTTTATTTGTGGCAGAAGCATAACTACTTTATTTTTTTTCCAAGCTGTACCCCTTAACAGAGGAAGCCTGAATACAGGCAACTTCTTCTGTTTGTTTTTAATTGTATTTTGCATGCTGGAAAGCTGGGACTACAAAATAATAGTAGTTACAGTGTTTGAGGTGGGGAGAACTCGGTGAGGTCTTGACTGACTCCATCAGCCAACTCCCAGTGGTTTGATCTATAAGATCCCTTGTTGGCAGCCTATCCTGGGCTGGCAGACAGCAGTTAAAAATGGCAATTAACCACTATTGCTTTGTGCACAAGTCTGTGGAATTTTATTTTTTTTTTAGGGTTTTGGGTTGGGTTTGGGTTTGTTTTTTTTTTTTTCCCCACCATGTGCAGCAACTTCTCCACACCCATCTCATGGGGTTTTTTTGCTGGAGGCAGGAGGTGAGAGCAGCCACCTCTCCTGCAGCACTGGGCTGGGGAACTGGAGGTGGCCAACCCTTTGGATTCATCCCTTCCCATGGCTTCCCCAGTGTCCTGTGTAGGGAACGCCATCCCCAGAGATGGGATCGGAGAGCTTCGGTGGAGAAATGATTGTCCTGTGAGCGTGTGTGTGTTTTGGGGGTGGGTTTGGTCTGTTTTTCCTTTGGGAAAAGGCGAACCACAGTGCCTCACGCTTCAGCCTCGCGCTCGGAGCGGCACCGACGGCGGGAGGGCGCTGGGGCCATGCTCAGCCCGTGTCCCACGGGGGTGACAGTCCTGGCAATGCCCTGCCTGTGTGAGCTTGTGCATATGTGTATCATATTCCTGTACAGATAAAACCAAGAACACTCCCCCCTGCCCTGCTTTATTTCTGTTTTAATAGCCTCATTAAAAGCGGACTTCTCCCTTTGTGCCCTGGCTGGCGTCTGCGCTTTAGGTTTCTCTTGCCTTCCGGATAAATGAATGTTTTGGGGAGGCCTCTCACTTGGCTCTTCTCAGCTTCCTCCTTCATGGGGAGGTTTTATCTCTCTCCTCCTCCTGCTGCTGCAAAAAGATAAGCCAGCAAATACAAACATGACGTCTGGCTGCCCCGAGATCAGTCGTGTACATGTGTAATTGCGCGGATGTTTTGGTGTGTATATGTGATATTTTGGTGTGTGGGTGTATATATATAAATATATATATATAAAACAGAAAAAAAAAACCCCAAATGGCCCTAAACTTTTATCCTTTAGTAGTAATAGATGTCTCACTAGGTCTACAAAAACCTGAAATTGGAACATGGTGTTTTTTCCAGCACTGGGACAACTGCTCTCTTGAGTTCCTCTTGTGCTGGAGGGGTTGGTGGGATGGTGTCAGCCCTGTGCCATCACAACTGCCCCCAAAACTTGCTGTCCATCTTTTTGGTTAACAGAGCCAAGGGCTGGGCAGTTGATGCCACAGCCAAGGCAGAGTGGGAGAGAGGACATGTCAAACCACACCAATGATTTCTTCCCCCACCTTTTTTTTTTTTTTTTTTCCCTCTCTCTGGTTTGTTTTCCTTTGTAATACTTGAATTTATTTTTTTATTTTTTTTTGATAGCAAAGCACTCTTTATTTATTTAATGTATACTGCAAAGCTTGGAGAGAAGGGTTGTAGTTACTTGGGATTACTTTTTTTTTTTTNTGTTTTTTTTTCTTGGGTTTTTTTTTTTTTTTTTTTTTTTTTTTGATTTGTGGTGTGTTAACTGTTCTGTATATACGTCTGGAATAATTGCCTGAGATAAAGCTGTGCCAGCTTAAAAACAGGGTATGCCTTTCAGAAATTTGTATATTTTGCAGTTGCTGGACCAATAAAATATCTTGTTGAAATACAGATGTGACCTGGTTCTTCCTTATGTCAGAAATCATGCTCTGAGACCCTAAGGGTCACCCTGTGCTGCCTCACACATGTTCCTGTGCCTTACAAATAAAAATTCTCATAAAAAAGAGATTGTGGATGCTCCATGCCTGGAAGTGTTCAAGGCCAAATTGAAGGGGGCTTGGAGCAACTTGGTCTAGTGGAAGGTGTTTTTCAAACCATTCTATGAATTCTACAAGTGTTGACACCTACTTAGGACAAGCAAATGCCCCCTAAGCTCTACATGCTACATCACTCTTGAGTAGAAAAATGATGTATTGGGACTTGTCCTGCCTAGATCTAAATCTGGGCTGCAAATTAGGCAGAACCAAACATTCTTTCAAACCTAGTCTAGTTCTTGAAATCGAATACCTGGGTGCTGAGTGAAGGGCTGTCTTTGCCCTGAAGGCAGGAAAAACAGCAGCTGCCACCTGCAAGAGAAGTTCCCTGTAAGGTTGTGTGGGGGGTTTTTATTAATATTGATTTGTTGTTCCAGAGAAAAAGCGTGAGGAGGCAGGGAAAGGTGTAATTTGACATGATTTTCTGGAGCACACCTTGGGCGAATGCCTCTTCTGTGATTAGAGGCTCGTCCCACCATAGGAGTTGTATCTCTGAAAGCTTGTGAGGGGCTAAAAGGTGCAGAGCGCTGTTCATGCCAGCCCAGCTCTGTACTTTGGCTCCTGCTGGCTGATGTGCAGCCCTTGCTCTGCTCTCCCCTGGGCTGGCAGAGCCTCTCAGCCCTTGCTTAGGCCCAGAGCTTTTTGGGGTTCACAAGGGATCACCTCCCTTCCCCCAGCTGCTCTGTGCTCCAGGCACAGAGGTGTGCTCTCATTTGAAGTGTGACAGAGGCATCTGCAATAACATTTCCTCGGTGGACAGGCTAAGGTGTGAGATTGATGCCCAGTTTATCCCTGAGGGCAGGGAGAACCTGTGCTCTCCGGGAAATCCAGCAGCCATCAGATTTAATTTTTTTTTTTTTTTTTTAGCGATTCATTTTTATCTCCAGCAACCTGGCTGTCTCCTCCAACCGGGCAGAGACAAAACACTTGTTTTAGGGCAAGGAGTGTGGCCTTGCACCCGCCTCACAGGGAGCCCTGTGGGGGCTCTGATAACGCCTCAGGCCGGGGTGGGCTGAGGTCACACGAAGCCACAACATCAGGGCAGCTCCCCAGGGGCTGCTTGGTGATAAAACCTTGTCCTTGTGGGAAGAGCACGGTGGAGGGAGAAGGTTTTGCCTCCCCTAGAATGGCTTTGGGGCAGCATTTCCAAGGCTGCTCTGTAGGAAAATCTTCCCCCCTCCCAAATAAAAAGAAAATCTGTTCTCCTCTTTCCATGTGCACGATGGTGCTTGTGTCCTGTCTCCCCCAAGAAAGGGAGGGGAATCAGTGCCATCCCAGGCTGCATCCTTTATTTTTCTGCCATGTGATGCATTTTGTAGCAGCATCCCAGAGAGGAGAAGCTCCTCGAGGCAGCGCAGCTTTAAAGGTTATACTCGACAGCAGGAACATTTCCCTGCTCCCAGTCAAGTCCCTTTTTTATTAAAATAAAGAGGAAAAAAAAAAAAAAAAACCCACACCAAAAAAAGGAATAAACCCCCACCTCACTGCTGGCAAGCAAGGCGAGAGAACTTGTGATGGCTTAAAAAAAAAATAAAAAGGGCAGACCAGTCACGCTGGCTGACTCAGCTCTGATTGATGGCTCAGGAATGTGTCTGGGATTAACTAAACCACGGGCAAACCTTCACAATGTAACACATTGGACGAAGCACAGCCGCCGGCAGGCTCACCTGCCTCCGGCTGGGGAGTGACTGCCCTCGTGTAGTGGGATTGGAGGGGAATTTTCTTCTTTTTTATCCATCTGTGAGAGGAAACAAACAAACAAACAAACAAACAAACAATCAAACAAACAACCCACTAAAACCACAACTCCCCCCAACAACAAACCCTCCCCAAAAAACCCCCCACAAAAATAAACAAAAACAAACAAAACAAACAAAACCCCAAACCGAAACAACAAAACAAACAAAAAAAAACAACAAAAAAAAACAAACACACCAAAAAAACCCCCAAAACAAAACAAAAAAACACAAAAACCCCCCAAAACACCAAAACCTAGAACCACCTCCCCCAAAAAAAAGAACCTAAAAAGAAACAGCTATTTTCGGGAATTGCTTTGCAAGGGCTTTAGCAGGAATTATCTGCAATATTTCCAGGTGTCTCGATGCACTTGTGCAGTTTTGCTGCAACCAAGATGTCCTAGGAGGGAATATATTTATGCTGAGATATGGAAAATTTATTTTGCAGCCCTTTGTAAATCACAATCTGGCTGCTCCATACCTGAACTCTGCCAAATGTCAGGGTTCCTTCCCCATCCCCAGGGGAGCCCGTGTTGCATTCATGGTTAATGGAAAGCTGCGTGGATGTGAATATTTGTCCCTCACATTTCCCTTGTTCTTGCGTCCAGCTGTGTCCTCTCTGAGGCTGAGTGGTGTGGTGGGTAGAAAAAAGTGTATCAAAATTGAATTCATTTGTCAGCAACGCTGGAAAACACTACATCATGTGGATGGAGGAGCAGTGGTAACAGTCAAGACCAAAAGCATTGACATAACCCCAAAATACCTGGTCTAGCTGAAGATGTTCCTGCTCATTGCAGGGAGGGGGGGGTTGGACAAGATGACCTTTAAATGTCCCTTCCAACCCAAACTATCCTATGATTCTGTTCTAGGGAATTAATTTGCAGTGCCTACATCAGTCACCTTCACCTCTCATGTCCCACCCGGACGTGCCCTGCTCTGTGGTCCAGCCCCAGGAGCTGTGTCTGCTCTGGGGCAGGGCATGGGTGGACCCAGCAGCTCCAGCTCAGCTGAAGGTGGGCTAAATGCCTTGAGAGGTCTTCTCTGGATGTTACCTCCCACAATCCTAAGGAAAATCTAAGGCATTGTGGCAATGTTACTGAGTCTGGTGAGCTTCAGGGCAAACCAGGAAAATCCAATTGATGCATCTGTCCACCCAGCTTGCTGCAAAGTGAGAAGATTTTTTGTCTTGCTGATCTGAGACTCAGATCTAACATGATCTGAAGGGACAACATTTGGGATCCCCCAGGGTTTATGAATTGCTTTGCCCTCCAGTAGAAGGTGCAGACTCTGATATTGCACCCACTCCTGGCCAGACACCAGGAAACATTACTTGATCTTTACTTTAAGAGGAATCTGAGTGCTCTTTGTCCTGATTTGATGTTGGTGGCTGGGAGATGAAGTTAGAGAAGTGGGTGGCAGCAGAAGTTGTGACCAAAATCGCAGCTGAATTAGAGCTACAAAGAGAAACAGTAATTAAGACCTAACGAATAATTACCATGGGGGAGGGCAGCTCAAGAATGAGCCCAGCCCCAAATCCAGATATTTCTAGCTGCATCTCAAACCCCACAATTAAACTGTGATTTTGGTCATTATGAGGAGATATTTCCAGAGCTGGGTCTTGCCGTTTGCTGCCTTCATCCACCCAAATGACTGCCTGAGCATCAGTGGAAAGAAAACCCAGCATTTGGATAAATGTCATCCAAACCAGACTGGAGAGCCTGTGCTGGATGCCTCCACCAAAGCTGGGTGCCAACCTGTGGGCAGAGTTGGAGATGAAGAGAGGAGAAGGCTTTGGAGAAGGCTTTCTGGCTAGCAGGAGATGTGTTGGTTTAGAGGTTGGTGGCACCTAAAAATACCGATGTCCTCCCTCAGGAGTCCCATCGTGCAGCAGCACACTGAAACAAATGTCACCTGGCGTTTCTCTGGTTCTTGGTCCATCTCTACCCACTGATTACCCCAGGGCATTGACCCATCAGTGACAGAGAGGGACAGGAGGCTGTGGCTCTCACACAGGTGCCTGGTGACCCCTTCCACTCCGTGCTGCAGGCACGCTGTCCTTGGGTGTCCCTACAGGCCACTCACCTGGATGTCAGGGTGATGGCACCAGTGCTCAGGGCTGGTTTCCTTCCTGTCTCTCTCACTGGTGGTGCTGCAGGCGCTGTGTGACTTACCCTGGCAGCGCAGGGCTTCTCTTTTCCCTTTCAGACAGCATTAATGTCACCTGCTCCCATCGGTGGCACCACAGTGGTGCCCTGAGTCACTCACTCCTCCTCCTGCCAGCCTTGATTCACCTGTGACAAGTTCAGCTGTCCTCTCCTGCCACACATCCACCTTATTCTCTCTGCCTGCCCCATCCTTCAGCATTGCTTTGGCATTTTGACCCAGCCTTTCCTACCATCCATTTAGGCACATTCCCAGTGACATTTTTACACCATCATTGGTGTGGATGAGCCCACCTTTTTGAAGTCACTTGGTACAGGGGGGTTATTATCTGGCTATAAACTACTCAGCAAGGACTGGCTGCTGTATAAGCAAGGCATAAGAAAATAATCAAGCATTGATATTCACCAAAATTAATTTGTAATAATGACTGGGATGCCTTTCTGGACTTGCTAATTGGTTTATGGTGAATATTTCTGGGCATGGCCACTGCACAGAGACTGATTTAAGCCTCCTTTTTGGCACAGTTTTGCCTGTGGTGGGGTCTCCTGCAGAGGGGAAATATTCCTACCTGCATCCCTTAAATAAAATCACTTGCAGGAGTCAGCAAACCCTGGAGAGAAAGTGAATTAAGCCAGAAAAGTTGTAATAAAGGGTTTGGAGGACTCATGGTTACAGCTGGCTGAAAACCAAGGATCTTGGTTCACCAGAGATCTTCTTTTTTAAACGTAAATAAAAATAAAAATACCTTCCTGTCCAAATGGGATGGAAACTGATACTTTTCAAAATTTCTGAAGCTCTTTTTGACCTCATGAACTGACATATCATTTTCCCTGTTTTGCTGAAGATGTTTTTAAAGAAGCGTTGGCCCTTTTTAAAAAAAAAAAAAATATTCCCTTGTTGGAAAACACTGCACTGGAACAATGCTGGGGGAGTAAGAACCACTGATGGGAGAACGGGGGCGACCCTTTATCACTCATTCAAGATGAAATGGCATTTTCATTGCCCTTATCTTGCACAGGCACCTCCTGGGAGACCAAGCAGAGAGGAGCAACCTCAGGAATGCAGATGTGACCCAGCGTGGTGTCTGGCACCTCACTGTCATCCCTGGGAATGCTCTCAGCAGCTCTGTCAGCAGTGCCCCAGACAGGGAGAGAGGCTGGGAGGTCTGGGCTGAAGCACAAAGCCCACCTGTCTGCCCTTGGTGGTTTTATTACGGGTAATCATTACCTTCCTATCTGCTAAGCTGATCTGAGCCTGTCTGCACCTTCCTCCCGAAGCCTCTCCTAGCAAAGCTCTGCTGCCCTGTGCCTGCACGGCCGCTCTGAGGGTCGGGAAGGACGGGCTGGAAGGTGATTAAGGGCTGTGAGGGGTGTCAACCAGCCCGGGATGGCTCTTTGCCTCGGCTGTGAAGGTGATTCTCCTGCAGAAAGGCTGACTCAGCAGAGCTGGGAGGGTTAAACTAAGCCAGGCAATCGCAGGGATGCCACGAGATGAGCCCATGCACGTGTTGGGTTTGGCTGATGGGCGGCCACTGCCACGGTTTGGTTGTGTGTCTGAAACTAATTTGAGTTTTGCTGCTTCTTTAGGAGCCTCTTCAATTTATTTATTTTTTTTTCCCCCACAAATGCAGCCTGGGGATCTGCTCCTTAGGTATTTCCCGGTGGCAGTGCAATGCATTGCAAATTATTTCTCTTTCTGGGTGCCCTGGAGGGGTTTTGTGCTAGCCTAGGGGAGAGGATTTGGTTTCATGGCTTGTCTTCGGCACAGCCAGGATTTTTGGACGGGTGATGTTGGCCAAGAGCATGCAGGAGCCCACACAATCCCAATGTCCAGCCCATCCACTGGCTGTGGATGGAGTTCTCATGTCTATGCACCTCTTGCAGGCTATGGATCAAAGCTGTACAAGTGTAGAACATCTCAGGTTGGAAGGGACCCGTACGGATCATTACATCCAACTCCTTGCTCCTCACAGAACCACCTAAAACTTAAAACTAAACCATCAGTGCCAAAAGAAACACAAGTAACAACTATCCAACAGTGTTTGCAACAACAGAAAATCAGTGTTGAAGTGCTAAATGAGCACAAGCAAGCTGCCCCTGCTCCAAAAGAGGATGTGTTTTTCCCTGTGCAAAGGTAAAGGGAAATACTAAGCAGCTGCCAAATTCCTCTGCTGTTTTGAAGAGCTAATTTGAGATAAACAGCTGTGGAATCCATCTCAGGAAGAGGTCTGGTTTTGAAGGGTGGAGTCCCAAGGCCAGGACGCATGGGAGATCCACTCTCACTCACAATCACCTCATGCCTCAGCAGGCAAATGCCAGAGATCAAGATACCTCTGCATAAGGAAACATTTACTGGGAGGGCTTAGGAATAAATCCACCCAAGGAAATGGACCTAATGGGTGTGTCAGAATCAGGCCTGGTGTCCTCAGGTGAACTGGACGTGTTTCAGACAGATCCCATTAGCTGCAACCCTCTCTGGGTTATCATCACCTCTGCTGAGAAAGAGCACTGAAGCCATCAAAAACTGATAAATTCCAGGGTGGAAATCCAGTAGCATCCTCTTCCAGGTGATTAACCAAAGGGCTTGAGCACCAATGTGCAAAGAGCAAATGAAATCCCTGTGTATTGGTCATGCCTACAGTAAATAAATCTGTAAGGGAGGTCATTCCTGATGCTGGCTAGGATTATTTATAGCCACTGTCTGTAGGAGCTCATCCAAGCAGGCAGGGATCAGAGCAGGGCTGTGGCTGCTGGGAGAAATCATCTGTGTTTAAGTAAGGCTGGGAATGCAGGCAGAGCCACACAGGATTCTTCTGGGTGAGCTTTTTTTCCAAGATGAAAATGTTGGTTTGTCAAAAATTGAAGCTCTCTGCATCAACAGGCCAGGCTGTGTTTCTACTGGCAAACCAACAGGGTCAGGGCAGGGGTCATCAGTGGTGATTTGGTGTGTCCCTGTGTGTGGCCTGGACTAACCAGAGGCAGTGCAGGGGATGCCAGGGCTCAGGGATGCAGTCACACCCTACCCATCACCCAGTTTGGGTCCATGCATCAGCTGGGGGTGTCTGTTGTCCAAAGGTACTCTCCCAAAATAAACCAGAGTGCTCAAATCAGCTCCTTATTTGAGGCACACTGAGAAGGATCTTGACCACAGGTGCAGCCTGTGAACCACAGGATTGTAACTGCAGGGTCTGTGAACACAGCTGAGGGCAGCATTCTGCTGTCAGGGGGACAATGACCATGATGGATGAGCTGGGTAGGACTGGGAGCAGCTGTGGCCACGTGAGCATGATGCACACCATGGCCACACAAGGCACAGCCCCAGGAAAGTCCCAACACTCAGAGGGAAACTCCATCCCCACTGCTTGCACATGGAAGCAATGAAAACACCTGGTTTTACCCAGTTTTGGGGCAAGAAGCAGAAAATATTTCCCCCGTCAGCTGCCAGCTCTGGTTGTCAAACCACTGAAAGTTGCCTGTTGTGCTGGTGTCTGTATGTGTGCAAATCAGCCCAAGGCAGGTCTGGCCTTGATGGACAGAAAAGTTGTATTTTTATTATTACTGTTATCACTGTTGTCTTTGTTACTATCACTGTTATTATGTCTGGGAGTGGAGTGATGTCCTCTGTGCATCTTGGGAGCCAGGAGGTCAGGGAGGGATCCAGAGAGTGGATTCAGGATGGATCTGTTGGAGCTCAAACCCTGTGTTTGGTTTATTTGTCCAGCAAGGGTCTGACAGGAGTGGTGAATTGCCTCATTTCTCACTCTCTGTGATCCCCAGGGGTACTTCAGTGATTCCTGGAGGGATAAATTTCTGTCAGAACCTCTAGGAAGAGTCACACACCCACCTGGATCTCCAGCAGTTTGATGCATGAACGTATATGGGAAGACATCAAAACCAGGGCTCAGATGTGGAGCCCATCCTGCTTTCAAACATAGCCAGGGCATTTCTCAAAAGATAGATGGGGTGGAAAGGAACTTCCTTGCCCTCCAGAGCCAACAACCCCCTCCTCCCCCATGGTCCCAGTTATGGATTTTACAATCCTGAGAGCTGCTATTAGGCAATCCCAAGCAAGCAGCGTTCCCATGGGGCACATCAACCTTGTGCTCTCACCTCACTTTGGTCACTGCCTTCTAGTTTAGGATCTGCTGGGGTTGGAGGACTGCAGCAGAAGGGATGTTGTCTAATGGGGCAGATGCTGACAGAATCACAGAATGGTTTCTGCTGGAAGGAAACTTAAAGATCACCTTGTTCCAACCCCCCTGTCAAGGGCTGGGACACCTTCCATGAGACCAGGTTGCTCCAAGCCCCAACCAACCTGGCCTTGAACACTTCCAGGGATGGGGCAGTCCCAGTTTCTCCAGGCAACTTATTCCAGTGCCTTACTACTCTTTGAACAAAGAATTTTTTTCCTTAGCATCTAATCCAAATCTCTCCTCTTTTAGTTTAAAACTGTTCCTCCTTGTCCTATCACTATCTGCTGATGGACCAGAGGAGTCATAAAGCACAGGAGAACCTCTAACTGATGTTCAGACTGTATATTTATTTTCTTTAGCTTCTTGACATTTCTTAGCGCCGATGCTTTGATTCACAACCCGTGCCTTGCCTGGCAGGTGCTGCTACTGGCAAAATTCGCGGCTCCTTTTGGAGCTGACAACCAGGAGCTAATTGTTCTATTCCTAACTCTCCACCGGGCTGGAAAAGGTTAAAAGCAACTAGCCTAAGCCATAAAACTGCTGGACTTCAGGCGCTTTCTGCCCATCCACTCCTACAAAGGCTGCAGGAGGCAGGCGGGCTTGGCTCCTCCCCGGGAGGAGGAACCCCGGGGGCAGGCAGGGGGTGTGAGTGCAGCCGTGTGTTTTGGGGTCGTGCGTGGTTATTTCCCTGTCAAACGCCGCCCTGCCACGCGTGGTGAGTGGAAGAAGCGTCTGAGATTTGCATCTTTTGCCTGGCGCTGGCTCAGCTGCTCAAACCCGGAGTCACGGCTCCGTTCACACAGGGGGGAAGAGAGGAAGCGAGGGGGAGGATGTCACCACATGTCACCGTCAGCCTTTTCCAGTAATTGGCGTGTACTTATGCGAAGCTCATGTTTAATTTACCGGCAGGCAGATGGTGGAGAGCTCTCCCACTGCTTGGTCACAGGGCTTGAAGTCTCCTTTTTCTTCTCTGAGTTTGCAGCAGCCGAGACAACCAGCAGCACTGAGCTTGTGATCCGTCCCCACGTGTGGCCTCCTGGTGAGAGGGTTCCTTCCAGGTAATCCTCTGGAGCTGGGACTCAGTGCATCCTGGGCTGCATCACAAGAATGCGGGCAGCAGCTCAAGGGAGGGGATTCTCCCTCTCTGCCCTACTCCAGGGACACCTCACCTGCAGAGCTGCCTCCAGCTCTGGAGCCCCACCAGCAACAGGACCTGGAGCTGCTGGAGAGAGTCCAAAGGAGGCCAAGGAGATTCTCCAAGGGCTGGAGCCCCTCCAGCTCTGGGACCCCACCAGCAACAGGACCTGGAGCTGCTGCAGCAAGTCCAGAAGAGTCCATGGAGATGCTCCAAGGGCTGGAGCCCCTCTGCTCTGGAGGCAGGCTGGGAGAGCTGGGGATGATCACCCAAAGAAAAAAAGACTCCAGAGAGACCTTAAAACACTTCCTGGTACCAGAAGAGAAGCTTATAAAAAGGAGGGTGATGTTTTACATAGGCAGATGGTGATAGGACAAGGAGGAAGGGTTTTAAACTAAAAGAGGGGAGATTTATATTAGATAAAATGAAGAAATTCTTGGCTGGGAAGGTGGTGAGGTCCTGGCACAGGTTGCCCGGAGAAGCTGTTGCTGCCCCATGCCTGCAAGTGATGGTCCTACCACTGTCCCACATCTAAATTGCATGAGGTAGGGTCAGGTGCTTTGGGTGACCTGGAGTGGGGCTCCTGGCACAGCTCCTCCTGGCACAGCTCAGCAGATGGAGGTCAGAGGTCCCAAACTGACCCCCTGACTCCAAGGGCACATGGGTTTTATGCAGAGCCCAGAGGCTGCACTGGAAAGGCTGCATGGGCAGGAAATGAGGAAGCAAGCCATACCTATTGTTTAGGATCATAAATCTAACAAATTCCTTGCCAGCTAGTGTTTGCTTTATAGAACAAGCTGGGAACAGAGTTTATTAGTTATGCAAAGCTGCTTGATTATGAAAATAAAGTCTCAGATAAGCCAAACTTACCTGTCATGAATCAACAACAACAACAACAGAAAAGGTTTTAGAGAGAAGCAAAACCAGCTCTCTGCTGGGAAAAACTGTTCCTAGTCCAGGACTGTGCATCAAGTCCTATCTCATCTCCCAGACAATGCACTGGGTCCTCATCCCCTCTTCCTCTTGCCCACGGGATGTTTTGACTCCAGCACTGAGCAAAGAGAAAGGCATATGTGACCTAAATCAGGTTTGACTTCTGCTCACATCCCTGCAGCTCGAGTAAACAGCAGAGGATGTGACTGAGAGCACATATGGTGACTTGTCAACACCTCCTCTGCTCCAGGTCTTCTTCTCCCTTTGCCAGAGGTGAGTTTGACTCACTCTGTGTTTAGGGAGATGCTTCTCCTTTCCCCACACTGCTCATTAAACCTCCCTGATGAGGCGGTGCCCAGCCCACCTCTGCAGCTTTTCTTGTTACACAGAGCAGCAGCGTCAGACCCCACCAGAGGGCTGGGGAAGGACAGGAAAAGCCCCCCGGAGACCGACAAAACAAACACAAAAGGGACTCACTTGATCAGCCTGAGTGCCAGCCCCACCCTGGGGTGTGGAATAAACACTGGCAGGTATTTATTTATTGCCAGTCAGCATCCAAGTATTTGTTTCTCTGTGTCACGGGGGCACACACTCATTCGTGGATGATGGATGGCTTTGATCCCAGCAAACCTGGGCACACTTTCATCTGCTAAGGCAGAGGAGGAAAGGAGCTGGCAAGATTTGTTATAAATACGCTGGGATTTTCTAGCAATTTGACATCTAGATGCAAAAGATTTCTTTTTTTGGCTATCTGAACTTCTGCACCACGCATTTGTCTATCCATTTCTAATCTTGCCCTCAGAAATTGCTACATATTCATGTGTGTATGCTAAAGTATTTAACATACACGTATCTCTATCCACCCACGTTCACCTCCGTGTGAGTACACAATGCTGGAAATGATCATCTGGGTGCCTTGGCATTAATAATGCATAAATCAGATGTTTGCAAGAGTGAATGCATGACAGATGATGCCATTTCAGTCTTGGCACACACACGTGTGCATCTTTTCTCCATCTGTCTAGTTATGAACATTTAGGTGTGCTTAACACCAGCATGGGCTTTTATGGGAGTGTTTCTGGGATGAATTAAGTCAGCACACAGCCCTGGTTATCCCAGCCAGAGTAAACCTCAGCAGGAGCAAGTAATTAAAAGTCACTGAATAGTTTAGGTTGGAAAATAACTTAAATTCCATCTCATTCCAACCTCCTGCCATGGGCAGGGGCTCTTTTCACTATCCCAGGTTGCTCCAAGCCCCATCCAACCTGGCCTTGGACACTTCCAGGGATGGGGCAGCCACAGCTGCTCTGGGCACCCCGTGCCAAGGCCTCACCACTCTCACAGTGAAGAATTCCTTTGTAATATCTAATCTAAACCCACTCTCTTTCAGTTAAAAGCCATTCCCCCTTGACCTGTCACCACATACCCTTGTTCCTGTTCATAAAAAAAACCCCAAAACCAACCAACCAACAAACAAAAAACCAAAAAAACCCAGTCCACCCCAAAACAAAACATACACCTGTACTTTGCAGAATCAATATGGATCCAGTGCAGGCATCAATATCTTGACCATCTCAAGGTAATTGCCATGAGAAGAATGAAATGTCCTTATGTGACTAAAGAGGCTAAGTTCCTGGCTTGAGCACATGACTGCTGAAGAGTTCCATCCAAGGTCTGATTTAATGAGGCTGCAGGTAAAACGTGGAGGTGTTGCAGCTGTGAGAAAAGCTTCCCCCCTCTGTGAGCACACACAACCCCGTGATATCTTTCCTTTGATCTGTCCCAGCTTTATGGATGTTAAGGGAAATGTCTTTAGTGCAAGCGAGGTGGAAATATTGACCAGGGAGATTAGATAAGGGGTGTTTGGCCAGAAGCTTAATTTCCTGTCTGAAATGGTCACAGTGACCTGCGATGTGATGAGTAACCATGGCCTGCTGGAGGTCAGGGAACTGGCCCCGGGGGAAGGGGTTTTATTCCAATGTCTACAAGAGTGTGGAAAAGAGGGAATTCCTCAACTATCCTGAGTATTTTACAGATTATTTTATTTTATTCTGATGTGATCCTTGGGGTATTTCTCCACTGCCCTGGTGAGGCTTTAAATTCAGGGGTAACTTGAGGAAGCATTAAGGGAACGTGGAGATTCTTGTCTGACCCAAGTCTGGTTGCTCCCGTCCTCACAAGCAATTAAGGACATATTTTATCCTTATCTACTTTTATAGCCTTTATGACACCAATTTGCCAGGAACACACAGTACTTTACTGAGGTGCCCCAGCAGTTCCCATATTGCAATTTAAATTCAAGGGAAGCATGAGTGATGCCCAGCTCCCAGAGAAAGCAGCAGGTGTGATGCCCAGTTAGACTTTGGTGACAAAATGCCCATGTGCCTTTGACTCAATTGATTGGACAGGGAGCCAGGATCAGGCAGATCTGGCCATCTCTGTTTTATCTGAGGTACAGAAGGCACAACTCATCTTAGTCGTGCCAGAAAGTGCTTCAGTAATGACACATGCTCCACATGAACTCATCCTCCACTGCTCCTTGCTGTGGGCACCTGGAAATGTGCATTTCTCCCACCCACCAGTGGAATAGACACAAATTTGCATTTTTTTTTTCAGCTAAGAAACCTGTGTGGTCCTAGGTCTGAGTCACCATGAGGTACAGCCTCCTCCAGCCACACCACCACGTGTATATCACCTACAGAGCAGGCCAAAAGAATACTTTCCTCTGCATTTTTTTTTTTTCCTCAAAGCCATCAGAAGAACAAGCAGGGAAGAGTGGGAGGTCACAGCAGCCTTTTTCGATCACGTGTCAAGTTCCAGCTCAGATACAGCCTGTTCTGTCAGATAAGGGGAAGTAGGGTGGCTCCTGACCTGGGAGCTGTCACGAGTCCCCAGGGGTCTCACAGTGACAGTGGCAGACAGTGCCTTGGAGCCACCTTGCAGCACTTCTATAATTGGAGACACAATTCTGAATCTATAAATGTAATAATAAATCGGAGGGATTGCTGAGATCAGAGCGAGGAGCCATCAGCTGCTTTGTGTGCAACCCTCCGAAGAAACTGGTAGTGGAAAAGGCACTGCTGCCCAAAAACTGGGATCTTCTGTGCTCCCTGGCTTGTTGCCATTTTCATACTCCCAGTTAGACCCTCTAACCATTATCCACAGCACGTGGTCTCAAAATGTCCCGGGTTTCAGTGGCAAGGTCTCCCTGTGTTCTGCTGTAAGAGGGGAACGGAGTGGGGGAAGGATTTTTGGTGAGGTCTGCAAGGTGGGAGTGGGTTGATCAGGGCTCCTTGATAGGCTCCAAGGCTTTCAGCGCCATCTACTGCCACGTCTTGGCTCCCTTGTGATCCCTCCAGGAGTGGGCTTAGAGGATGCTTCCAGGATCGTCGGATTGAATAATTAGCAGCTCGATCCTGTTTTGATGAGTTGACTGCAAATTTTTTAAAAAAGTAATAATAATAATAATAAATCCACTGTCTGGAGATAAAAACCTGGCGCGGTTTCCCTTAAAAATTCATAGGAAAGCAAAAAGAAAATACCTAAGGACTGCTATCTGAGGAATGAGCAAGCTCCAGGCAAAAGATAGTGACTGCAGTGCTGTTCTTTCTGATCTGTGTCTGCCTAGAGGATCTTCCCCATTGTCAGCATAAACTTGTGAAGATTGAGCAGATCTTTCAGTGAAGGTCAGAGGGAAACCAAGATATGTTTCCCACAGAAGCTGTGGTTGCCCCTGGATCCCTGGAAGTGTCCAAGGCCAGGTTGGACAGGGCTTGGAATAACCTGGGATAGTGGGAGGTGTCCCTGCCCAGGGCAGAGGGTTGGAACTGGATGATCTTAAAAGTCCTTTCCAACCCCAAACCTTTCTGTGGCTCTGTAACAGAGAGGTTATTAAATATGGGTTTATTGAGTTACCTGTGAGCAGATACAAAGCATCCCTCACGTTAGACAGTGAAGAAATGTTAGAGGGACAAGTGACAGGACAGATGCAGCTGAAGCAATGGTTCTGTCTCTATGCCATGTTCCAATCTCAACCAGCTTGAATCAAATCAGTTGAACTCAGTGAAGATATATTGAATTTCCTGTATGAAGAACAGAACTTGATTGTGCTCTTCTCAGGACAAAAAATGTAGAGGCTCAAAACTTCCAGACCTAGGGAAGATCAAATTTATGGAGCAAGGCAACAAGTTATTTCTGACCTGTCCCAGAATTTAATCCTTGTGAGCAGAGCCTTGACAGCCAGCCCCAAAATCCACCTCTTCCACCATTTAGGAGTTGGAGTTGTTCTAAGGCATTTTGTGTGTGTGTTCCTGCCCTTTACTCTCAGGTGTTGCAGGAATTCAATATACACACATTACCTCTCTGCCTGCTCCAGAATGTGATTATTAATTTTATCAAATGAAGACTCAAAAATTGATTCTGTTCAGATCTCCTGCTCCTGTAGATGAAGCCAAAGGCCATGCAGAAGCTTTGCCATCTCCCAGTCCTCAGCAATCCACACTCAGGGCAAAGGGGAAGATGAACCACAAAGTGTGAGCATTTTACTTCATCTATAAAACCATCTGAGAGCATTAAAAGGGTTTCAACAAAAGGGAAATGAGCAACACTCAGCTCTCCTCTGGTGTGAGCATAGATGTTAGGGGCTCCAGAGAAAACATCCATCATTTTTAGTTGAACTTGCCCTTATTTATGGAGTACAAAGCCTTTCAGATGTAAAAATGACAGATTTCAACTCAATTAGTGACTGATTTTATACCCTTGTGTTTGCCAATAGCCAAGATCAGAGAATTTTAGGATGGTTTGGGTCAGAAGGGACCTTGAAGATCGTGTAGTTCCAAACCCCTGCCTTGGGCAAGGACACTTTCCACTGGACCATGTGGAGCCCCATACATTTGTTTGCACTTAATTCTTCTGGTTAGTGAAATCATTATTAGGAACTTGGATCAGTTTGACCAAATGGGAAGGGCTATGGGATGACACCAAGTCACAGTTTTGACAAAGTATACCCATTCAACTTTATACTCCTCTCCTGTGATCCACGAACAGGGCAGGGAATCCTACAGGTGGCCTGGACATTATCTAACATCTTGGCTGAGAGTTTTGGGAGCTGATCTCAGCATGCTCCCACACCAAACAAACAAACAAACAAACACTGGTCCTTTCCCCAAGATCTCATATGCTGTCAGCTTCTCTGGGTCCTGGAAAATTGAAGGGAGCAGTTTTTGAGGAACTTATAGCCCAAAAGAAGGGTAGATTTTTGGAAGATGAACTGAAAATTGGAGATTATTAAAACCAGTTTGCTTAGTGACAGCAACAGTCATCTAGGAGTGCTTGTGGACTGGGAGTTAAATACAATGTCAGGACCTCTTGCTTGCTCTTCTGGTGAGGATCTGATCAATCAGGACATCAGTAGATATTAGAAACAGTTGGGAGGCTCCCATTAATGAAGGTTCAGAACATAGCCTGGCATAATTGCAGCCTCAAAGCTTCGGCTGAGCTCCAGCTGGTGTTGATTCACCACCAGCCTTCTGCTGCAGATGGCTGGGTAAATTAGGAATGCTGTGCATAGCAACCTGTAGGCTATTTCCAATGAAAACAAACAAAAAACCTCAGCATGGTTTCTGCAGGAATGGAACTCCAGTTGAAACATTGGCTTCGTCCCTTTTCCAAAGACCAGTCCTGGAGACCAAGTCTAAAAGGGCATGAGAAATGCAGACTCCTCTCAGTCATGCATAACTTCCTGAAAAAAAACCCATGTTTTTTACCAAATCCTGAGTATCATCTCTTCTAGCTGACATGCTTGTGCTGCTCTCCCTGGCATGCTGAATGTCTGGATAAAGGTACACTTCTGCAAACACACCCAAATTCCTCATGAGCATTGCCCAGGTCTTCAGCTGGGAAATTTAACGTGCAAAATGTGACCTTGATCACATGCTGAATGCTCCAAGGATGAGGTGTTGCAAGCAGCCTTTCTGGGATGGCTTGTAGATGTGTGATAAGATTAATCTGTGTTCTCATCCACCTTTGGTGTCCCCGTGTACATCCCCCTTTGGCAGTCCAGCACCTTGGCATGAGGAGAGCTGGGTTCCAGGAGTTCACAGTGATCTCTCTGATCCCAGACATGCCTGTGACTGAAAAGGACAGGCCTGGGGTTGAGTGATTCGACTTTCCAGTGCTTCCATTTACGCAGATGTGAATTACTGATAAGGAATTCTTGGAGATCCCTGCAAACTGCATCATGCCTTGCTTATGTAGGAGTTAATTGTTCTAATTATTATATTCCTTTTGCTACCAGTGATTCAGCACAAAGGAATCTACCTGAGGTGATGAGACAAGGAGCTTCTGACAGTGCTCCATCAGCAGGATTTGGAGAGGAGACATCTGAGCTCTGTTTCTGAATCTGTGGCTGAGACTCCTCCAAGACCTTGGCCAGGACGTTTAAACACCTCTGTGGCTCACCTTACCAGTGTGTTAAACAGGAGGAACAATGAGAACTCTGCAGGAGGGATGAACTCCTCACTGTCTGCAGCTTGACTGGAGAAGCCTTGAGTGCCAAGGCTCTCCAGTCTCTTGGCTCTCTCTTGCCAAGGAATTCAAGGTCCTTAAAATTTTCAGTGTGTGGCTTCATTTTGTGACCTCAGCATCCACGCCATGCTCTGGAGTGGCCTGTGATGGCAAGTTTGAGTTTGCCTTATGACAACTAACAGGAACAAAGGGACCCACACCTCTGGTAGAAAATGCTGCAAAATCAAGGGGGGAAAGTAAAAGCTTGGATTTCTCTGCCATATTCAAGGCCAGACTGGATGGGGTTTTTCACCTGGTCTAGTGGAAGGTGTCCCTGCCTGTGGCAAGGGGGTTGGTCTAGGTGACCATTTTAGCATCCCTTCCAACTCAAACTGCTCTGTGATTCTGTTCCAAACACACAATAACAGAGAATTTTAAAGCTTTGTATATTAATAGGCTCTAAGTTGATGAACAAGTGACTCTTTATGAGTAGCCACAGCAATCAAATCCTGCTGATGTGGGCTTTGGTCTCAGCTAAGGCTGCCTGTCATGTTGACTCTACCCGTGGGTGGCTTCCACAGGGAATTTCTCCACTCAGAAGTTGCTTTTCTTTTACTCCATCACAGGTTAAATTAGTCAGATGACAACTTTGGGCCACCTTCCCAGAGATGTGGTTATTTCCAAATTTACAGAGATAAACATTTCCAAGCAAAGAGCTAAAAGCAGCTCAGATTTCCTCTGTGGGAGAAAAGGGACATGTTTAATCTGTTTTTATCCACCACAGGATTGTCTCTTACACCTGCCCTTCATCCTTTGCTGTCAGCAGTGCTTTAGCAGGTTTTTTTTTCTTTGTTTCCTTTTCATTGTGTTTTTCCAGGTTCTTGTCTGCTCTGAGTTATCTGTGGAAGACACACAAAGAATATTTTGTAAGAGTAACAAAAGCTCCTGAGGGACATGGTTTGCCATGCTTTTCACCCATCCTCAGGAATGACTTGGGCCAGAATTGCCTTTTCAGTGCCACTTTACACATGGATTGAATGAAATTGTGGTAACTTGCAGTGGGAAATCCCACCAAAATCATAGGGAATAAAGATGAGTCACACATGTGGTACAAAGTAATCCAACACAAAGAGTTTCCATTATTCTCACCACTCCCTCTTGTTTAGAGCCTGCTGACATGGTGATGCTTGAAACAATAGCAAACAAAAAACAATTCAGGGAGAGGTGTGATGTTGATTTTGGCCAGAGCCTCCCAGGAGTTCTAAAGCACCTGAAAATTCTTGGAAGAAAAACAGATTAGAAGGGCAATTATTATCAGTCATTATCATTATTATCAGTTTAATTTCTGCTTTCCAGGCACATTAAGTAACAAGATCCCAAGGTCAGGGCAAAAGAGAGCTGCACATCACATTCAGCAGTGGAATTTGATCCTTGCTGCAGGGTGAGCTGCTATTTGGACTTTGTACCACGTCAGACAACATTTCCAGTCACAATTTTCTCACAAGACTTGAAAATGGAGTTTTAAAGCAAGCAGATAATTTGTCAGCCCAGTACAAAACCCCTGAGATTTAATTCTGAGATGTCCTCAAAGACACAAGGAAGAATAAAACTGTTCTTAGCAAATTAATCTCTTGGTGTGGGAGCTGACCTGGACTTAGACAACTCCTGGAAAACTGGAAAATTTTATTCTCACCTTTCAGGTATGATTAGAAAAATAATGTATTTCATATGTGGTTTCCTGTTGCCCTGTTCTTCTGTGTTTTTCTAAAGTTCTGTTTCAGCCTTCTGTGTTTGCGTTTTTGCAATGGAGTTTCTCACACACTTTTCAGGCAAATAATGATTGTTTTGCATTTCTTTCTGGAGGAGGAGAGGATTGATGGACTGTTGGGTTGACCAGTGTGGTTGGAGAGGACAATTTTCTTCCTCTAATCCATGGTCACTGTTGGAATTCTATAAATGTCAAGGTCTGTAAATAAACTGCCCCTTTTTTGCCTTGGACATCTCAGTGAGCGAGTGTCGTTCTTTTCTGTCGTATTGCAACAGTTTCCTTTGTCTGTTGCTTTTGCTTCCCTTTCCTTCCACATCAGAAATTTGAAGAAATAAAACCAAAAGTAAAACTGCATTTGGCACATGAGGAGCTACATGTACTCATCCCTGACTCAGGGTCATGCAGCAAGGAAGGGTTTGATATGGGCTGCATTTTGGAGCTCATTGCCTGGTCCTGAGGACTACTGGAGACCTTGGCTGAGAAGTGCTCCAATCCCACATTGCAATTGCCTCTGGCTCCAAAATTAACTAACAAAATCAAGAAAAACTGCGTTATTTTGATCCATTGATCAGAAATGCTGTATCTTCAGAGGAATGCTGATGTCAAATGGAATGGCTTTTGTTTCTGGCTCTTCCTCTGGAGCACTGCACAAGACCCTACAGGTGAAGATCAGATTATTTGGTCTCAGGCACCACTGTGGTGAGTGCACTGACAACCAGAGGTGAGAAGTGAAAGTTTGCAAAGCCCAAAGCTCCTTTCTCCTCTGCCTTGTCCCCCATCGGAGCTCTGGAGCTGGCCCAGGTCCCCAGGCTCTGTGAGATCTCCTGGGCCTGAAGTTCAGGATGGTGGGAAGAATCAGCTCCTCCCCTGGAGATAACCAACACGTGGAGAGGTGATGCCTCCACCTGGACCTTGTGCCTGCCAAAGAAATCTTCTAAGAACTCCTGAAATGAAACCCAGGTGTGATTGTACAGCACCAGCAGGGTGATCTTCCCATGGACCTGCCATTCCCTGGGCCCAGCAGAGCTCAGGAGGGAGGCTTTTCCTTCCCAAAAGCTCCAGTTATCTTGGTGAGAGCAGCACTGGGGATAGACCTGGTCCTGCCCTGGTGAAACCTTTCAATCCCCGTCCCCAAGACCTCCATAGGAACCCCTCCAGGTGAACATTTGGCTGGACGAAGCCCATATCCCTTCTTAGGAGGAGCAAACCTGTCACCTAGAGAAATTCAGTGCAAGATCTCTTCAAGGATCATCTGCAGTGGGCCACTGGGACTCACAGCCCTGCAGAACGAGGGGGAGGCTGAAGAAAGCAAGTGAGACATGGATCCAAAGTGGATCCTACAGCCTGGTGCTCTTAAGTCATTGCTACACAGCTGCTTTACTTTGTGCAGAGGCTGCAGATTATTTTGCATTAAAAAAATATGAGACACCATCAATGAGAATTAGTCCCCAAGCTTTTGTTTTTGAGTTAGCAAAAAACAAGGCTGGATTCTGCCTGGCTGACCCTGAAGGCTGGAGAGGGACTTTTTGCAAAGGCATGCCATGATAGGGCAAGGAGGGATGGCTTTAAACTGATAGAATAGGAACTGGATATTAGGAACAAATTCTTCCCTTTGAGGGCACAGGTTGCCCAGAGGAGCTGTGGCTGTCCCATCCCTGGAAATGTCCAAGGTCAGGTTGGACGGGGCTTGGAGCAACCTGGTTCAGTGGAAGGTGTCCCTGCCCATGGTAGGGGTTTGGAATGAGATGATCTTTAAGGTTTCCCTTAAGGTTCCCTTTAAGGTTCCTTTCCAACAAAACCATTCTGTGGTTCTATAATGACATTTTCTGTCATATGACATTTTCATAAATTCTTTTTTTGGACAAGTGCCACTGAAGCAGCTGACAAGGACAACATGGTGCAAGACAAGTGACGAGACTCATTTTCTCATGTTCTTGTGAGCTATTTCTGCCCGAAAGGAGAGGGTCACAGCAACATCACCTGCTGCAGTCCCAGCCTCCGTGAGGCCCGGGAGGTGTTGATAATTAAGCTCGTGACTCACGCCTTGGGTGCGGAATTTCTGCTCTAGCGATCGGCTAATTAGCACACACTTCCTGATCAATGGCGGGGTAATTAAGAGATTAGGGTTAATGGGTCAGACTCATTGAAGGCTCCCTCCTCTAAGTTAGATTACTCCTGCTGTCATTAGCTTTACCTTTCCAAGTTGCTGGATACAGACAGTTTGGACAAGTGATGAGGCTCCAGGGACCAAGACACTGTCAAGGAAGTTTTGCTTCCGTGATTGTGCCAAAACCCAAACTTTAAACCTACTGAGTTCTTCCAAGTGATATTTTTCATATATCCACGGAATCCTTTGCTTCTCTGCTAGAAGGCAGGCAGAAATGGTCCCTCTGCAGGATTATTTCAGTGAAGTGATGTGAGGGGACCCATTTTGCTTCAACAGGCTGTGTTCAAGTAGCAGCTTGTCTGAGAAACAGATATTCACCACACAGGCTGGCAGGCTGGTGTTTTTATTTCCCCTGCAACCAGATCTGAAACAAATCTTGACATTGCGCTGACAGTTTTGCTCATTTAAAGTAATTTTTCCTGTGTTTTTTAAGGCTTAAAGAAGAGTTACTTGACCCTGTAATATCATAGAATCTTAGTATCATTAGGGTCAGAAGAGACCTCCAAGATCATTACGTCCAACCTTCAACCAAGTATCACCATGCCCACAAAACCATATTGAGAAGTGCCACATCTACAAAGTTTTTTGAACCCTGATAGGGATGGTGACTCCACCAATTCCCTGGGGAGCCTGTTCTAGATTCCTTTTCACACTTCCTCAAATTTTTTTCCCCCACACCATTTAAATTCCAAAATGATTCCAAATGGTTGCCTTTAAAGCCTCAGATTTTTTTTGTTGTTTTTGTTCTTTCCAGGAGTCACAGCCACATTGCTGCCTCTCTTCTGGGATATTTGCAGGCAAACACTAAAACAACCAACGTACCTGGCAGCAAATATTCCAAGGTCTGCCCATGAGGATGTACAATGTAGATGTGACAACTTCTGGGGACACAAAGAGTTTCTTATCCAGCACATCAAACATCTGGATTCACCCTTTGCTGTTTATGCAGCAGAACTATCCTTCATAGAGTTATTCCAGTAACACAGCTCAGGCAAAATCCTGTTTATTTGATTGTAGTGGTCCCATTAGACATCCCCAAATAACCCAAATCTGACTGTAGAAAAGGAACAGGGTTAGCATCTGAGGCTTTTCTCTGCTGTGTGCTGCTCTCCTGTTTTCCTTGGGACCTTCACCCCTATCCTGGTGCTGCTCTCAGAGCTGCAGCACCTTCACCTCAGTCTTTTTAAAGCACAGGAGATGAAAAAGCAAAGCTCTGTATATCCACAGATGTTCTTCATTGCCAGGGACATATTTTCCATCACCAAATGTGCCATGGACACAATCCTGCTGCTTTCAGGGTTTTGAAAGTTATTTGCACAAATTCACTGGGACAGCGTTCAGGAAAAATGTGACCATGTGTTTATCTTGTCATATTTTCCCTTAGATCACTGCTATAAACCAAAATACTGGGCTAGATGGCCCTTGACTAGTCATTTTTGTGTTGTTTCCTACAAATAAGTACAAGACTTGTGTTTGTACTCTCTGGTTCCAGCCCACAGTGCACAGGATGAGCACAAGAGTGGGGTGAGAGAGGATCAGGCCAATGTCATCCCTGAAATTAAAGGAAACAAACATGTAAGAACAGGATGAGCGTGAGAGCAGCTGTACAGGATCACACTGATGGTCCACATGAAGCACTGCCAGCACTGACTGAGCAGAATATGGGAGCCTTCTCCTAGGACAGCCTTCCTGTGGCTGTGAGTCACAGAATGCCCATGGGGAGGGCTGAGGTTGGAGGGAAAGTCTTGGTTCTGAGCAGCTTGGAAAGTGAGGTTCAGCTCTGGACATAATTGCTGGCTGTTCTGAATCCTGTTTCTTACTAGGTCTCAGCTGTTTTCAGTGTAAAGCACTGACCTTAAACATCAGCAGGGAAAATGTGCAGAAAATGTGGGACTGTGAGCAACAGGTGTTGAGGTGGTTGTGTCCACAACAGACACTGGAGAGAGTTTATCCAACAGAAAAACTGGGAGAGCTGAGAGGGCTCAGGGCAGAGGACAGGTTCACCTCTGCAAGCACTGAAGAGGTGCTTTGTCACCTTCAAGCCCAGGCCCAGAAATGTGGGAAGCATCTGGGGGAGGTGCTTCAACCTCCATCCACGACAGAGGGGCAGAGGTGCTGCTGACCCATTTTTGCCATGCCTGGCCAATAAACCACCAGCCCTGCAGGAAAAGCCAGCCCAAAATCCCTGCCCTGAAAGTTTGATATTTGCCAAAATCTCCCCTTGAAACCCAGGGTACCATGAACCTCCCTACCTCCCCAGGTAGGCAGGATTCCCCTACCTGGACATGTCTGCTCTGATCCCTCAACCCCAAATTCCCTGAATAGTTTAGACACTGAGAAAGGGCCTGTTTGCATTTGCTTAGAACATTATTTCTACCTTTTATGAGCAGGGTGGCAGTTTTCACAGAGAAATAATTCCAGACAGAGTTATTAAAAGATTAAAAAACACACCGAAAAAGGGAAAGAAAAAAAAAAATCCAGACTGAAAAAGCAAATATCTCTACCAGAACTCTGGGGCGTTTCTCATAATATCTTGCTTATGTTATGAAGTCTGGGTGTTTTAGGGCTTATGTTGGGGGGTTTTTTGTTTGTTTTGCTTTTTTTTGGTTTTGGTTTTTTTGGTTGTTTTTGTTTTGTTTTGTTTTTATTTTTTTAATGGGGTGAGGTGGTGAGGTAGATTCATTTACTTCTCTAAAATTCATAGGACCTGCTGATAGACCAGATTAAAAGTCACCTCTTGCAGCCTGGAAGTACTGCAAGAACCTCCCCAGCTCTGTAATCTCCTTGGTTCCTGTGCTGACAGGAGATGCCTGCCTTGCATTTCCAACAGGTTCACGCCTTGTTCTCCTGACAGCTCAGAGCTCACCCCCTGTGTGGACACGTGTTACCTGTGGCCTGCCAGCTCCCTGGGGATTGTGACTCCTGGCAGAGCTGAGTCACAACCCCAGGTAGTGCTTGCAGCTGTGTCACCTTGTCCTGGAAAGAAAAGGTGACTTGATTGCAAGTGGCTCTGTTTGAACTCCGGCTGAAGAATTGAGATATCAGGGAGGTGAACCTGAAAACCCTGCAAAGAAAAAAAAAAAAAGGCAAAAATAATACAAAAAAAATACAGTAAAGTTGTGATTTCAAGTAAATCTTGGTGGAAATTCAGAATATCTAAAACGATGAAGGGCTTCAGTGGTCTTGTGCTTAAGCTGGTGCAAAATTTGCTGTGCTAAAACCCATTATAAACAGTATCAATGCTACAGCTTGCCATGGAATTGTTCAAGGCCAGGAGGGATGGGGCCCTGAGGAAGCTGATCTAGTGGGTGGCATCTGTAGCAGGGATTGCAACTGGATGATTTTTTAGGTCCCTTCCAACCCAAACCTTTCTGTGACTCTCTGACATTCACATGCTGCCCCAGCACTGCTTCACCTTGCCCGTGCAGGGTGAGATATTGGCTTCTTCTTAAAGTAAAAAGTGAATGTACAACATCTAGCAGGGAAAGCAGATGTATTTATAGAGTTACTGATGTTTGCTTGAGCAGGCAGATGCTGGGCATGTCTGAAATATCTTCACTGTTTTGTTTTTTTTTGGTGTTGTTTTTTTTTTTGAGTCCCCGAGTCTCCTGGAGATGAAGTCACTCTCAAGAGGTGACTTCAGGACATGGAAATCACCTCGAAGCTCTGCTGGACTTTTGCCTTATGTCTATACCAGGTGTTCTGCAGCACAGTTTGCTTTGCACATACTTCTGCCTCTTGAGACACCCAGGACCAAAACAAAGCCCTGTGATCCCCTTTTCTCTCCTTTGGTCATTAAAATCACAGTGGTGATTCCTTACAGCAAGGCATGCTGCAGCTCAGCTCGAAACCTGGCTTTAGAGGAAACTCAACATCCTCACTCCAAAGGAAAAAAAAAAAAAAAAAACAAACCCCTAACCAACAGANAAAGGCAAGCCAAACATCCTCTCCCCCTGCCTCCCTGCCTTCCCATAATTGCAGTTTGACATAACGAGTGGTGTTTATTAACTTCAGTTCTCAGAGGTGATGTCACCGCCGAGCTGGGGTCCGGGAAGAGTCTCTGAGTCATGTGGAAGGTGCAGAGCCAGGAAGTGTCAGCAGAAGGAAAAAGGAGTAAATGTTAAGGTGAAAGATGTTAGAAGCTGGTGGCAGCTTCTTACAGGAAGCTGTGGGAAGCTGGACAGTGCTCAGAGCAAATGGTGGCCTTGGGTTAAATGTCAGTGTTCAGCTTGGTTGGCAAATCCAGCAGAGTATTTCCCTGTGATGGTTCCCTAAGGATGCAAAGGAAAGGGGAGGCAATTTGCTCTTATATGACCCAAGGTCCTGTATTGTAAACTGTCCTTCTTCTTCACCACTTCAGATAATTGAGAAAGCAGTCAGTGCCTCTGTGGGGGGCTGGGGAACCCTTTTCCCTCTCTGTTCATTTTCCTAGCAGACCCAGCCTTGCAGTATGTGGGTTAGGGCTGCAATTTGGTGTCCCAGTGACTTCAAAGGCTCAGGACTTGGGCTGAGAGGGTGGTCTTGGCATGAATCAGATGGGCAGAAGCTTGCTGTGGATTCTGCATGAATTCAGCAAATGATCACAGGTGAAGATGATTTTTGGAAACATAACTTTTTAAAAATCTGGGGTGCAGGCATCTTTTAATAGTCACTGCCTGCTAAAATCCACGCAGTTTTAATTTTTCTTCCTCATTTCTACCCACTGTATTGGTGGGAGGTGTTCTGTCACTAGATAAGTAGGAGAGAGGGGGCAATCTCGGGGTGGGAAGAGAAACCAAGGACCCATGAGACCCTGATGGTCTGCACTGGGTGTAAATTCAGGCTGAGCTGCCCCTGTTCCAGGTGGCTTGGTGGAGTGTCTGAAAGCACACTAAGGCAGACTGTGGCTTCTGAAAAAAAGGTTGAAGAAAACCCACAGAACCAAACCACGAACAAAACCCCAAGGCTATTTTTTAAAAACTTTTCTCTTATTTTAAATTCCAGTTTTCCCTCATGAGGTCATCTTAGTTATAGGGGCGCAGGGCTTTGTGTAGACAAGCAGAGGGCCAGGGAAGAAGAAGAGATTTGTCCTCTCCTGCATCAATGAAGACAAAATGTCTGTCTGATGACTTCAGGTAACCCTGGAGTGTCTCTGCTTGATCTGGTGAAGAAAACTGAGTTTCACTTCACTGTGGGAACTTTGCCTGTGGTCTGAGATTGCCGTCACTTGCAGCATCAGGCATTTTTTGATACACAGCTTTAGTTTGCCTGTGCTGAAGCATGGCAGAAGTTAATCTGATTTCACTTCTGCAACTGCAGCCCTGACTGGAGAAATGGAGTGTGAGCAGAGGGAGAGCCCAGGACTTTGGTTCCAACGCTGGATGTGCCTGGCCATGGAGCCACATGGGAATGGAAGGGCCTGGAAGGGCCACATTCATACTTTCCGGACTTTGATTCCAACACTGGATGTGCCTGGCCATGGAGCAGAAGGGCCACATTCATACTTTCCTCTCTACCCCTTGTATGTGGCAGCACGCTGCAGCCTGCAATGAGGAGGAGGCTGCTGGTTTAAGTTTCCTTTCAGATGTGTCCTTTCACAGCATGACTCATTTTGTGCCCATCTTTGTAATTTTTAACAGCTTTTTTGTCTAAAATAAAATAAAAAAAAAAAACCCAAAAAACCACTAAACAAAATTTTTTAACCAGGAAGAATCTCTCCTGCCTCTGAGGGATGTGTGTGTGTACTATGGAGGTGATGGAGTGGTGTGTGGACAAATTTAAGAGGGATGTCCCTGCACCAAAAATCATGAACCTTTTCTCTGGTTTCCCAAAGTTACTGGGAGAAGCCTTTCATAATCTCCAGCCTCTCAGAAATCCCAAAGTCGATGCTGTGTCTTGGTTGCCTCTCTTTTAAACTGGACCCTCTGGATGTAAACGGGTTGAGGCAGATGGGAATTGCAGGAGCTGTTTTCAGCTTCCTCCTGCTCTCCTGCTGCCCTTCCTCCATCACATGTGGCTCCATCCCTCACTGAGTGCTGCAGCTGCACAGTCTAGACAACCTGCCCTTCCACGAGGTTCAGAGCGAGCGGATACAGCTGCACTTCATGTGCCTCTCTGCTCAGCCTCATGCATTTGCATTTTTTTATCGTGGGTGCTTCTTGCCTTTTGTCCTCGTTCTGCTCTTTTGAACTCTTTCTGACCTCCTGCGAGGCTTATCTCTGCCTCATGCCAACTTGTGATATGCTCTGGGGAGCTGGAACAGCTGACTCTGGATAAGGCAGTGAAGGTTGGCATAATCTCTTGTAAGTACGTCTGGAAATAAAAGCTTTGAATAAAATCAGGAGAATTCAGGTGTTTGCAATTTTCCCCCCCCCCTTTTTTTTTTTTTTTTTTTTTCTTTTCTCATGTATCTTTTTCTGTTTTTTAT
>VWYO01011718.1:133421-157179 GCA_013400275.1 Rhadina sibilatrix
AAAAAGAAAAAAGAAAAAAAAGGGAATCTACGGCTGTACTTCAATAAAATAAAGCTATTTTTTCCTCCTTTTCCCCCCCCTCCTAGCTAAATTGCTTTTCTTATTCACCTCAATTTTCTCAGACTTTTCAGTGCAGCAGCTGAGAGCATTTTTCATATTGAACCATTTCCACTGACAGTACCTTCCTTCCAGTAAAATCACAGCACATTCCCTTTGTTTTCAGACTCGCAGACAATCACATTTATCTGCTCACTGCCCTTCAATAGCAAGCAGCTTCTAATGGATTTCTGCACCAGGACTGTACCCCCTACCCACTAATTGAAATTCAGTGCACAGAGTCACATCAGTGCACTGGGGTGGTGGAGAATATCAATGCATGCAGCCAGGAGGGGGAACGGGCAGAGGGAATTTTCAAATTTTCAGTGCCCAGCAACAAATGGGAGTGGGAATTCCTGCTGCATTAAAGCACTGGGATATAATCACGTGCTTCAGACCTTCCTCTGAGGGTCCCAAAAATGTAAATGGGATGGACATCTGTCCTCCAGCCACTTCAGGAGGGAGGCTTAGGGGTTTAGATAAAATGAATGTTGGAAACTTCAGTTCATTTCAACCTCTGGTTATAGGGAAAAAGCAGCCTTCAGCCAGCAGCTGGAGTGCACTGACTCCTGTGCTGGATCTGAGCATCAGAGGCTGGGATGCAGAGCTACACCTCATGGTTAGAGGCCCTGGACTGATGGTCAACAGAACCTGGCTTTGTTGCCAGCTCTGCCTTCTGGATGACCACAGGCATCTCAGCTCTCCTCTCAGTGCCACACTTCCCTCACCCATGAAACAGATTCTTTTCCTGTGGAAAGTCATTTGGGATGCTGCTGGAAAACAGTCACAAAAACAGATGAGCTCATAAGAAAGGTGATGAGAGATTTTTTAAGACTCGACAGGGAAGGATGCACTGGATGGAAGGGATTTCTCTCAGAGGTTTGAACACGATTCAGCTTCCCAACAGAAGTGTCCTGTGCCGTATGCGAGGACCTCCCACCTTCCAGCTGCCACTTCAAAAGGGAATAATTTTCCTGAGGGTCTTATGTCTTTTTTATTTGTGCTGCTTGGATGTTTTAGAAGAGCCAGAACACCTCACCTGGCTCTTGGCAGCTCTGGGTGCTGTGTGGAGCCCTCCCTGCTGGCTGTAACAGGAGGTTTGGGAGACACCTGCACGTAGAGAGGGATCTGCTGCTTAAACAGAGGTGCCTGTTGTCACTTGAGATGTTCCCATATGGGGCAGGCAGATATGACAGAGGTCTGTGAGAGATCCATGCCCTGAGGAGGAGCAGCTGGAGAGCTGCTGGGAAAGCGTGGTGTGGAAGGAATGACACACAATGCTTGTGTTTACTCAGCTGGGTCCAGTCCCTGTGTCACCTTAGGCACTGTAGGTCTCCAACACATCCCTGTACTCTGGTGCCCTAGAAAACAGATGCCTATTTTAAAGTGGCCCCTAAAAACACCAGCTGGGCTGTGATTGGCATGGAATTCCCTAAGGAGACCAGCCCAGCCAGATTCCCTTAGTAAGTCTCCTTGGAAGCTTGACTTTAGGAGGTGGGTTCTCCTGGGTCAGGTGGTCCAGGCAGTGACATCTGTAATCAAAACCACCTGTGACCAAACTCTGGTTTAGAAGAAACCAGGTTTCTGCTCCTCTGAACTAGGAAGGGTGACCTTAGGGAGATCTTCTGGTAGGTTTTGGGGTGAGTTGCTTCATCTCCCTGTGCCTCAGAAGGAGATGGCAGTACTTCACTCTTTCTTATCTACTAGGAGACAAGACTCCTTGATAAGAGGAGCTATCTCTTAGATGATTTTGGCCGCACTTATCAGAACTTTCTTGCATATCCTGAAGTCCCCTCTCCTTGTACACACAGGGCAACCTCGTTGTTACTGAAAAGGAATATTTTTTAACATTTTTGTTTATTTTTGCCCTGGGAGAAGGGACCGTTTCTCACAATATTTGCAGCCAGCCCTCACTAAATGGAGATCTGATCTCAAGCACGGTCTCCAACCAGAACTATGATTTGAGTGGTGATAGCAATAATAACAAACACAGCAATAATCATGCCCAAATATAGCACTTGGCACCGCTTTTCCTGTTCAAATCCCAGTTCCTGTGACTGTCATTCTTTGCACGCTTCCAAATGCCAGCGTTTGGGAATGGCAGCTGATTCCAACAGCGCCTTTTTGTCCCAAAGAGATCATTTCCAGTCCAGTGCACTGCAAACTGCCATGCTGCACTTCATCCCTCCAAGGTAGGGATGGGGACAGTGTGTGACTCACGCCTCTCATATGATCCTGGAAAGGGAACCTTTGGTGCAGGCTTCAGCTCTAATTTCAGCTTGTGCCTCCTCCTTTTAGACAAAGGCAAGTCCACTCCCGTGGTTTCCTCTTTTGGCCCTACAAACTCTCCACAGATCATCTTTCCCCATTTTTCTTGCAGGGCTTTCCTCAAACTTGCTCCATCTCTTCTTGCACCCACCAGGACAGGAGCCAACCTCCAAAGAGCCTGGGCAAAATTGTGTTTCTCATGAAAGATGTGGATTGTCCAGTTCCCAGAAGGTCTGGAGATGCTGGATGTGGGGCTGCATTACAGGCAGTCTCAACAAGAGCTGCAGGCCCAGAAAAATGCCATTGTTTTCTTCCCAACTTAGTCAAAACCAGTCTGAAATATTCTCATTTCCAGAACAGCTGTCCCTCCCTTTAAACATGTCTCTGGAAAGACCTTATTTTGGCATTTCTAGTCCAAAGGAAACATTTTCAAATTCCTGCATTTAATAATGTTTCTATTTGGGTTTGTTTTGGGTTTGG
Source organism: Rhadina sibilatrix (assembly GCA_013400275.1). NCBI lineage: Eukaryota > Metazoa > Chordata > Aves > Passeriformes > Phylloscopidae > Rhadina > Rhadina sibilatrix. Next base: position 136,266 of record VWYO01011718.1, read on the forward strand.
TTTTTTTAAATTATTTTTTTATTATTTTTTAAAAAATTATTATTTTTGTTGTGGGTTGTTGGTTTTTTTAGGGGGGGGAGTGGTGTTTTTCCATAGCAATTAATGTCAGAGACCATCTGTGTTTGGGTTTAATGATGTCAGGCTCCCCTCTACCCCCAGCCAGGCACTGCCTTCCCCTCTTTTACTGGATGAACATGGACACAGTGCAAGTCAAGCTCTAGGGCGTACCAAGGAAAATGTTGTCCATCCTGGAATGTTGTCTTTCAGCTGAAGAAAAAGGTCTAAGACACTGGAAAGCACTTTTATAAAGTCCCTGTACAATGAAAATAGGCTGAACATGAGATCAGCATGACCCAAGCAAAATGCTTCGTTTCTGCTTAACAAAACAAAACAAACGGGTTCAAGTGATTTTAAGCAGAAATGAAGTGGCTTGTTTTCATTTTCCCCAAGGGAAAAGAGTAAAACTGTGTTTACATGTAGAAATTCAAATTCGCAGGCAAATTATATGAACCTCCAGCTATACAGAGACTGTATTTTCCATTAACCTAATGCACAGAAATGGGTGGAAAATCCTCAGGCGGTTTGGGTGATGGGATTTCTCAGACATGCTTGGTTTCATGAGCATTCAAGAGAAATTAATAAAAATCCAAAAAATTAAAAAGCCTCTTTATCCAGGAAGAAGAGCAGATTTCCAGCCTCCCTCACAACCTGGAATGCAATTAGGAGAAATAAAAATCACATCAACAGCAGCCTCCTGGAGAGGTGGGAACGTGGAGGGCCAAACACAGCAGTGAAGAGGGAGAGGAGACTCCAAGAGGCTGAAGGAAGAAATGGGAGGGTGTGGACCCAAACACAAATCAGCTTCTCTCCTTACACTGTTTTGGGTAGGATTTACTGGACAGATGAAGAGGGATGGACACAGCTAATGAAGTTTTCATCCCTTCTGCCCCACTGTGGTTGGTGTAACTCACACTAACAGCATGACATGATCACACAGACCCTGCTCTGGGCTGGATGGAGAGGATTGGTGCCTTCCTAGGACTCATGGACATGAACTCCCTGTGGTGTTGGGGCACTGGAATGCCTTGGCCTAGCTGTGAGGCAAATGGAATCACAGAATCACAGAATGGTTTGGGTTGGAAGTCAACTAAAATATCATTTAGCTCCAGCCCCCTGCCATGAGCAGGGACATCTTCCACTATCCCAGTTAGCTCCAAGCCCCATCCAACCTGGCCTTGGACACTTCCAGGGTTGAGGCAACCACAGCTTCTCTGGAAAACCCATGCCAGGGCCTCACCATCCTCACACTGTAGAATTTTTTCCTAATACCTAATCCAAACTTGCCCTCTATCAGATTATTGGCCACATCCAACACACTTGTGACTGCCAGGATTTATTTTCTCCCTTCTCAATCCAAGCATTTTCAGTGCCTAAAACCATTGGGCAGGTTCTGGGCATGGTGCTGTGATTACAGTCACCTTCCTTAGATGAAGGGAAAGCAATGGTTTAGTTTTTGTTGCTATAGCTGATATTCTGGATGTTAGGTGGAATAGCACAGGCTCAGGCACAGGTGTGACCTTCAGCACTGAAAGACCAACCCATCGGTGTGGGCTCTCTGGCCCCTTTTGGAATGCTGGTTTTTAAATAGTCACAACTTTGTGAGCCAGAAGGGAGCATCGTGATAATCTAATCTGGCCTTCACACCTATCAGAAGACATGTGATTCCATCCTGAGTCTTCAGTCCTGCAGCATGGTCTTGGATCAGCATCCCTTGGCATTGCAGTTGAACCTGTGGCCTAGAAGAGGAAAGTTCTTCTTTCTCCCCAGGCATTGAAAGACCACAGAAGAGATTTGAAGGCTTCTCCTGACCCCTAACCTGGTATATTCCTCTTCCCAGGAGCTGAGAAGGAATTTGGGACCACAAAAGCTGAAGTGAAGAGACAGAGGTTTTCTTTTCCTTCTCTCTCAATCCCACTGCATCCATGTGATTCCTGTCCCATGCCAAGAAGAGAGATCCCCTCTGAGAAGCCAGTGCTGACCACATCTGCTGATTTTACTCACATTGGGAAAGCTGTGTCCTTACCTGCTGCCCTGGGTGAGGGAAACCAAGGGATGTGGGGAACTGGCTGGAGGCAAGGACAAGTTGGACCTGCCTTCCAAAATCTGTGGATCTGTGGGAATCCAACAGGACAGTGCCTGGAACCCAGCTGTCCAGTTCCCACCTGTGCTTCCTTCCAGGGGTTCACTTGTGGTGAGCACCTGACTCTCCTGCACCCCCAGGAAACCACACACACCCAGAGAATTACGTGTGAAAATGGAGGGGGACAACATTTACTTGACTTGTTAACCCCAGAGAACAGTGTTTAGTGTTAAATTGCACTTTCAGTGTCTGCTGTGCAGATGTCACCTCAAGATAACCACTACTGACAGCTTCCTTCTGAATCCCTGGAAGACATCAGGCACTTGGAAGTGTGATTCCTTTGCCCTGTTGAGGTTCAGTAACCCTCAATCCAGACAGTTTAGCTTTATCGACACTGGAAACAACTGGCTCAGATGTTGACAGATCTGTGTTTGAGCTGTTGGGTCCTATCCCTACACCCTAAACCAATCAGGATATTTTCCTACAGTGTCCAGCTCTCTCAGGACAGCAGAGCTGAGTCACTACCAGGCTGATGAGATGGTCACAATGACCCCCTTCAGGCTCCAACCTTTGTGTCTGTGAATAATCCCTCCTGAGTGGTAAACTCAGGGGTTTAATGGGAACCAGGGTTGCTTCCTTTGGCTCTCAAAGGTCAGTTGTCGTCCTGCATCTCATCCACCCTGAGTCCAATTTACACTCAATAACTGCAGAGCTGAGTGATCAGACCAGCAGTGGCAAGATCCCCATTAATTTGTCCCTGCTCTGTTAGATTTACTGTACATATTTATACCGAGGGTAGGGGGAGCCTCACATTCTAAGATTTTTACCTTTTTTTGTGTGTATGCTTATATGTGGTTATTTTATTCTTGCTGTCTGATTTTCTGCATTAGGAAATGCCTTTAAAAAACCTCTTCCTCTTGTCTTGTCTGCACTGTGGGGTGTTTGATGGTACTGGCTGTGTCCATAACCACCATCAGTGCAGGCCCCATCAAAGGCTGCTGGATTTATCTTCCTCTTGCATCATATCCTGGATCTGATAGTGCCTGATTTTTATGTACTCTAGCATGAGGTCAAACCACAACCTGTCATCTCCTTTCCTCACTTGTCCCTCTCTTTCCCCTCTTCCTGGCCACTCCAGAGGGGTTCAGCTCCATGCTTTGGCACAGGTGTGACTCTGTGCAAGCAGATCACTTGCCTTTCATTCCCCCAGTAAAGCACAAAATTTTAAATCATCCCAGCTCAAATCTTGTTTATCACCTCTGCTGACAAGATTCCAGTTACTACAAGCTGCAATTCCCACATGTTTTTTTTGCATTTCCATTGTTTTTTCTCTGCAACAACAGATGGGGGTGGTTATTGCTCTACATAAGAAGACAGTGTCAGGAGTAAAAGGGAAGCTCAAAGGGTACTCAGGTGAATTGCTTTCCTGGATTTAGTGAGGAAATCTGAAAGTTCTTCATGGTAGTCAGAAGAAATGCTGGATGACTTGTTTGTTGAGACTCAAAAAAAAAAAAAAAAAGAAAATCTTTGTTAGGGCAGGAAGGGGAGTGGTTACAATGACAGAAGAGAAGACAATGATAGAGGAAATTACATTAAGAGTGGCAGAAAAGAGAAACAAGTTTTTTTCCTAGTACTTTTATTTTGCAGGCTGCTAAAGCTCCGCTTTAAATTAAGCTTAACCTTTACTTTCAGAGACAGCTGAGGAAATATATTTTCAGCTGAAAAACAGGCGGTTGCTCTCTGAGACAGGCTTCCCCTTTGGGGCTGCCAAATCTCAATGCAGCTCTCAGCAGTGTCCTCACTTAACCTCTCCCAGAGCCAAAAAAATATCCAAATAACTGTCTGCCTCCTGCCCTGGCCATTAACACAGCTCACACTGATCAGACGAATTAATTCCAGTGCCTTTAAACAAAACCCTCCTGTGGCTGTCAGACAGCCAGTGGAGTCTCCCAGCTTTACTGGAAAGAAAGTGGGAGAGGTAAATAATTCCAGTCAAAAGTCCTCTCCAATTGTGTGAGTGTGGCTGTTCTGGGAGTCCTCTGGAGGTGGAGATCCCACAAGCAGGGGAGACTTTGCTGTCCTTGAGCAACACATCCATGCTGACCTTTCCTGTGCCAAAATGACCAGGACACACCTGGATTTCTGTGATATGGCCAGGGGTTCTCTCCTGGAATCACAGAACCACTAAGGGTGGAAAAGGCCTCCAAGAGCATCAAGTCTTCTTATCATTGCAATTATCAATGTTAATGCACCTGAGATCACAGTGTGAGCTTTTCAGGAAATTGCTTTTCAGCACGTGGCATCTTCTAAGTAAAGATACAAGTACTAAACCCCATTTTTTTTTTTTTTTTTTTTTGTATCTACATATTGTGCAGAATTGGGAAGATGAATGTTGAAATCCCCTAAAGGCTTCTAGGCAAAGTGTTAGAGTAAACTGCAGTTAGAATCTTCTGGATATAAATAAGTCAAATATCCTGAAAAACAGTGAGATGTCCATGGACACACACATAGATAGATAAATAAATAGATATTTACACACACTCTGCAATAGGTGTATATATATAAATACATCTGATTGTGCTTAAATGTCTGGTAATATATTTAATCTCTGATCAATCTATAAACTCAGAATAATATTTTAAGCTTCTGATACAGTAGATTTGGTTCAAAGCAATGGATTCCTAATACAACTTGTGTTTGGTATAAGTGGTTCCTGCAGACTGATGTCTGGTGTGACCCAGAAAGAAGCATCCAGCTCATCTCATATCTCATCTCATCTCATCTCATCTCATCTCATCTCATCTCCCTCATCTCATCTCATGCCTTTTTTAAGGAAGAGGAAGCACTGCTCTGAAACTTAAACTGAGAACCTGCCACAGAGGAACATCTGTTCTACAACTTTCAGCAGATGCTGCAGTATGGACAATTGTCTTGAGTTGCAATATGTAACCAAATATGTGTATTCTATTTCCCATCTGTTGAAACTGGTTGGGTAGGTGTGGGAGTCCAGGGTATTCCTCTGGAAACCCTGGACGAGCAGAGACCTGTACAGGGGGATTTGTGTGTGTGTTTTGTCTTTCTTTCTTTCTTTCTTTCTTTCTTTCTTTCTTTCTTTCTTTCTTTCTTTTTTTTCTTCTTTTTCTTTATCTCTTGTTTAACCCATTCCTCATAACTCCAGGGGAGTGGGTGTGTTCTGTTAATGGGTAGCTGTTAAAACCAGCTGGGGCAGTGTTCTTATCTCTTCCACTACTCCCTCCGGGGGATATCTGCTGTTAATGGGCCATTAAGGCTCACCACATGACTGAGAACATTCCATCACCCCATTGTGAGATGCTTCACCCAGTGGGAGGAGCCAACTGTTCCTACCTCCAGATAAAAACTGGGACTCGGGAACACCAGGTAACCTGGTTTTCCACTGTTTTCCAGAGGAAGACTGGACCCATCTCGCCACCACTGGATCCTTCTACAGGATCATCTGTACTCCAACAGAACCACATCTGTCACTCCAAGAGGATTTATTTGGATTGCTTCCAACACCCTGACCAACAGGGTGTCAGGTCATATTTCTGACTCTGTCAGGGTTTCTAGGGCTTTTGTTTGTTTTTTTGTTTGTTTGTTTTTTGTACTACTACATTTGTATTTTTAATGTTCCTAGTAAAGAACTGTTATTCCTAGTCCCATATTTTTGCCTGAAAGGCCTTAATTGCAAAATTATAATAATTTGAGGGGAGGGGGTTTACATTCTCCATTCCAAGGGGAGCTCCAGCTTTCCCTAGCAGATACCTGCCTTTCCAAACCAAGACAGAATTTTCCAAACCAAGACAACAACCTTTCCTCAGCAGAGTGTAGACAGAGTACAGAAGGGCTGTGTGCACTTAGTGGCCCTAATGGCAAGGAGCTACTACAGACGTAATAAAATGGGAGAGATAAACTGTAACCAACAGAGATAAGGTGGGAGAACATTCCCAGGCCCTTGGCGCTTTTCAGCCCAATATCCATGTGCAAACTTTGGTTTGGGATCCCTTATAATGACTGAAGGAAATAGGCACTGTTGTCCCCAAGGATATGTTGTCCTCCAACATCTTGCTGTGGTTGCATTGGCCAGCCCCAAGACACTTCTCCCTTAGTTTTGCTTGGATTGCTGCCTGCTCAGAGGTCACCACCTGCCCCTGGGACAGAAACCCTGGCAGGGCTGAGCAAGTTGCTGCCCCAGTCCAGCATCCCTTGGCTGGATGAAGCTGTGAAGTGGCACGGTGCCATCTGCAGCAGATGGGTACAAACATGTTGTCACCCCTAATGCAGGCCCATGTCCCTCCCAGGAGAGCTCTGTGGGAGTGCCAGGCTTTGTCTGGGGTGTTGCCTTCTGTCCACCCATGTGCTGGTTCTGCACTCACTGAGTTACCCCAGCTCAGAACAAACTGTGTTGTGTTTTGTCTTCCTGAGAGCCAATATTTACATCCATAGCACTGTGGAAGAAGTTAAAGGTCCGAGCAGATGGTCTCCAAGGCTGAAGGCAGCTCTGCCTCTTCCCTCAGATCTGCTCTGATTTACTTCCCTACTCTCTTCTCCAATCCTTCTGACACTGATGTCACCTGAACTGGGGCCACCCTGGATCACAGTTTCTGTAGCAGGCATGGCTTGAAGAAAACAACAAGGAACTTTAGTTCCAAGGCTCTCCCAGGTGCTCTTTTATCCATAAGACCTTAGGGTGTGACATGTCCTATTCACCAGGACAGGGAGCTCTGTGACAGCTTCTCAGCTAGCCTGGGGAGTGAGGAAATTGATCCTGGCACACACCAGCTTTTAAAAAGAAGCTGTAGAAACTTAAGGTGGGGGATTGGATTATGGGATGGACCCTGGAAATGTTTTGTGGCTTCACGTTTCTGGAGACATTGAATGTAGGTGTTTAATTGAGCCAAGGCCACAACCAAGCAGGTGCCAATCAGGAAAACTCATTTGGGAATGCTGAACAGGTTAAATTTGTCCAGCAGGAACTGGGGCTTACTGGAAGTCTTTGATTCTCTTTCCCAGCTGCTTTCATAAAGGGTTTGTTGCTGTCTGAGTCTGCTCCAGCCTGACTGTCTGCAGCAAAGTCAACAATCCTGAGTGTGCTCGGGCAGGGGCATCTCCAGGGGAGGGGGTGGTGGCTCTGCAATACCTGCCCTGGGCTACATGGGATGAAATCCCCTCCTGCCTTTGCCCTGCAGCTCTGCACTCTGGCAATGATGTGGAGGGGCTGTCACACAGCTGTGCTGAAGTTCCTTGGCTGGGTCAGGCTGTAGTGATAAATTTTTTTAGTGAATGAGGGTGCTATGAATGATCTCACAGTGTTTTGTTAATTTATTCCCTTTCTCGCAGGCTGATAACACACACACACACACACACACACACACAAAAAGAGGATGAATTGTGTATTGTTGCCTAATTCTGAATAAAACTGCTGAGAATTTCACAAGATGTGCATAACATAGACTCAAGGGGTCCTTTCTAGCAGATGCCTGAAGTTAAAAGCAGATAAAAAAAAAAATTTAGCAGGGTCTGATTTATGGTCTGGTTTGACAAATATTCATATGGGTGTGAAAAAGCTTCTGAAGAAGTGCCATGGAGCATTGCATCCCCTGTCATCTTCCTCTCTGCTTGCTCCCCCTCAAATTAGATTTGGTAATTCAAGTGGTTTCAGCTTCAGGCTGATTTTTCTTGCTTCAGTTAAATCTCAGGTTTCAAGCTGATGATGTTTCACACATGGCAGATTGGCACCTGTTATGTAAGGGTCCAGCCATGCTGACCATGATTGAGTTTGGCCCAGACAACACTCTGGAATAAACCCACATGATAGGTTGGAAGGGTTGCTGCCGGGCTGTTTTACACCAGGCTGGCTTGACTCTCAGCAGGATTAATAACGGGCAATTTTCTAATGAGCCCATAAAGTCCTGACCCACAAAGGTCTTTGCCCTTTGCTTTCTCAAAACCCTGCAGCACGGTTCTGTGGCTCCAAATGCCACGGATGACAGGAGACAATCTCATTTTAATTGCCCAGCTGTGCAGGCAGGAGCCACGCAGAAGATGCATGCCCAGCACAGGCACCCGAGGACATGGCAAGAGGGGAAGGCAAAGGAAATGTGGGGTTATAAAGCAATAGAAAGAAAGTAATGCAAAGATAAACATTACATGCACACACAAGGCACCTTTGCTGCCTCGAGTAATACCTGAAAGGATGTTGGTTATTTCTGAGTATTTGCTGGAGTGTTTTCCTTTCTTTCTTCTTGGCCTGAAACAACTGGAAACTCCATTTCATTTTGTTTTGAAACAAAAGCCAGGCAGCTCTCAGAGCCTCTCACGCTCTGTGTAGAGTTCTTTTCCAACCTTAAGGATTCCATGATTCTCTAAAAGCAGCTATAGTGGTTGACAATGTTTCCCCAAGAGAAACACCTGAAACTTGGGTAGCAGGTGGATATAAAAAAATCCAAAACTTGCCCAACAGCTTGTTTTCCATTCTGTGCCTGTTCACAGACTGTTTTCCCAAAGAGCTGGGGAATGACTTAAAACAAAATTATGTCTTTGCAGGAAAAAGTTCCCTTTTTTAAGTAGGTGAATAATAATGTTGCCAAGGCTTTATGCAGAATTTTCAGCCCCTGAGCTCAAAGATCTTTACAAAGCAAGGGGTGAAGAACCAGATCCTCATTTTACAGAGGGTAAAACAGAAGCATAGAGAAGTAAAATGTCTTCTCAAGCTCACCCTGAGGGTTTCCTGCAGCTGATGCTTTGGCTGTGCTGCTTCTAGCAAAGACCTATTTCTTCAAAGCCTGAAGAGAGGAGGTTATCCAAATCCCCCTGACCTGACTGAACTCCTTGAATCTCACTTCCAGCCTAAATATCTGAGTTTATTTATGTGAGGGGAAAAAAAAAAAAAAAAAAATTGTGCCTACTTTAGGAGCAACGACCCGATGAAAGACATAGACTCATTTGACAGTCTCATCTTAAAGCCATTTAGTGACACATGCATTTTACCAGAAATGTTTAATGAAGTCTTTCAGATGGACAATTGCCCTGAGCATGTGACAGCTCACACTGAGTTGTTTTTGGAAATGAATACAAGCAACAAGCCAAGACGGGCAGTCTGCAAGAGGCAGGGCCAGGAGTGGGTCACTGGGACACCCGGAGCTGGAGCACAAAATGGGTCTATGAAAATCAGCTCAGGACTTGCAGGAGGATGTGTGGATAAAGTCTCTCTTTTTAACCACTACGGTCCGTGTCCTACATAGGGGGATCAAGAGAAACTCACTCCCAAAGAGCCTCAGAGCACAAAAACCTTCCCAGAAGCCAGCCACCCATTTTTGTCTCTGTATGGTTGTATTACAACTTTGCTCAAATTTCTGAGAAATACTGGCTCTGTTTGAGTTTGACTCCAGGCACAGTTACCAACCCCCTTTGTCCATTTTCCTATCCCAAGCCACAAAGTGGAGCATCCCTGGTTTTGAAAACCTGGCTTTGCCAAATGTATCCGTTGGGTGCAGGAAACAAGGAAACCAGGATGAAAAGAAAAGGAGAAATAACTGGCAGAAGTGCAGCCAGGATACCCCTCGTGCATTTTCCCCTGTTGATATTTTCCTCCCGTGCCTGCTGAATCAGCATTTTCCTTCTGCCAGCCTGTAAACAAGAAAATAAAGAGGCTGGTGACCTTGGCCAAACAAGCCCATTCCACTCCCCTGGAAGTCTCGGATCAAGGGGAAAATCTTTGTCCATCTCAGGGCACAAAGCCCAGCCAGCCCTCCTGGAGTGCCCAGCTATTGGTGAAGGGCTTTCCAAGCATGCAGAGCTAAGACCTTTGAATCCCTCAAGAAGGGGAGTGAAGCCAAGATTTCAACAGAAGCTGCCACCCTCAGCTGTCATTGCCACAGTAAAGATTTTGTCTCAACACAATAGGGAAAAAAAACCCAGAAAAAAACCAGGAGAAAGAGAAAAGGGTGTTTCAAGGCAAGAGAAGGTCTTGGAGGAGAAGTTGCTTCTAAGTTCACCCCGAAGTAAAATGTAACCTTGCAGAACTGAGACTCCTTGGTGCTTTGCCATGCAGGGTTGAAACCATCTTTTTTTCTTTGAATTCAGATGCTAAATAGACCCAGAGCTGCTCAGTGCTCGCACGTGAAGACACCACAAGTGTAACTGAAGAAGTCAGGGTCAGGCGCCCTCAGAAAATGCTGAGATTAAAAAAAACAACCCCAAATCCACCCAAGAACAGCAACAACAACAACAACAACAGCAGCAACAACAACAACAACAACAACAACAACATCTTCCCAGCAGCTTTGGGCTGGCAGAGGGGGAATAAGGAGAACTTTGCCATGCTGACTCACAGGGTACAGCCTGCGTGCTGTTGACTTTGCTCTCTGTTTCCAGGGATTTCCCTTCCACGAGCAAAGGAGCTACTGGGCCTTAGGAAAAAGGAGAAACTGATATTTTGGTCACATGTCGGTGGCAAAGACAGGCTTGACAATGAGCTATTTTCTTCTTGCACTGAACAAGGAGCCTCAGTTACAGGGAGAAAACAATATCATCTGAAAACCTCTCTGTTTCCTCAGCTGGTAGAGGCTATCAAGGGTCAGGCTGGCTGGGAACTGTCTGGACAGAATTATTTGCAACTCCCAGATCTCAGATCAAGTGCTTCTAAACTGTGGTGACCACGAGGTGCTGGAGGATGGAAAGAGATGTGGATTTATTGTAACCTCTGAGTGACATATGATCTTGCCATATACTACTAAATTCCCAGAGGTTTTCGAAGTGAATGGCAGGGATTCTCTGCCTCAGAGCAGAGGGAAAACCTGCTGGACCAGTGTCAGTCAGCAGGGACACAGGAAAGGATGGGGACCTTTCTGTTTTGGGGGTGAGAAAAGTCATTTCAGGAGACAAGGCTGGCTGCGTAGGCTCCCATCCGAGGGTTCATGGAAAAACTGCTATGAGCATCCTTGAGAACACAAGGAGGGAAGCTGCTCTCCACTGTTTTCCTCATCATTGGGTCAAGAAGCCAAGTGCCTTCCAGTTTCACTGGCTTATTCATCATCTGAAGGATGGGCACGAAGTGGCGCCTGCTCAAGGAGCCTTTCCATGGATATGTCATCAGGACTGTGCATTAGCCAAATCTTCATCCCTCATAAAACTGTTTAATTGATGACACATCACGAGTGGAAACTGTTTAGGCCTCTCTATGTTTCTGCAAAGCTGGTCAGACAAACAGGGCTTAGCATTCCCAGAAGGGTAAAAAATCCCCCCTCCCTCTGTGGCTCCTTTTGGAGGAGGGAATATGCTTGTGAGTGTATAAATGAACTGCATTTCTTGACAGATTTGCCCAGGCTGCAGAGCTGATGTGTTTGTCAGCCTCTTGAACTTGGTCCTTCACTGAGAGAAGACGTCGGATGTGCCGGGGTCGGGAGGAGGTTTCACATGCTCTGATCCCTCCAGGCTCTGTGAAAGCAGCCCTGTGTTCAGTCACAGCCAATTTGTGGGACACCTTGTCAAAGGGCAGGCAGCAGAGAGCACCCACAGGCTGTTTCCAGTGATGGCCTGGAAGAGCTGAGGCCTCCAGAGAAGTGGGCAGGCACCCTTTTGTAGTGGGAGGGAGCATCGGCTGGCTGGAAGTATTGCATGAGGAAACCTTGTGGAGCAGATTCTTAGGCCAAAGTTCTGTGGCTCCATAAAGATCTCGAGTGGAAGCCACGTGGGGTGTCCAGCTGCTGTCCATGGCCCAGCCTGAGCTCCCCAAAGCCATAGCACAGTCAGGTCTGTCTTGGGTTGTGGAGCCAGGGTGTGTATTCTATTTTCATTTGTTAAAAGCAGTTGAGGAGATGTTTTTTTCTTTATCTCTTGTAACTCAAGGGGGGAGAGGCCTGATGCCTTCTGATAATGGGCCATTAGCACCTCCCCAGGCTATACCCCAGCATTCCATCATCCTATTGTGAGATGCATCACATCCCCCCTGGCAGTGGGGTGGGGGCAGGCAGTTTCTACCTGGATAAAACTCAGACACAGGGACATGAAAGGATCCAGCTTTCACCTGATTTCTGGGAGGAAGACTGGACCTCATCTCACCATCACCAGACCCCATCTCACCATCACCAGACCCAGTCTCACCATCACCAGACCTGATCTCACCATCACCAGACCCCCTTCCCACCACCCCTGGACCCTTTTTTGCTACAGGATCATCTCTACTTCAACAGAACCACATCTGCCACTCCAGGAGGACTCACTTTTGGACTGCTTCCAACACCATGACCAACAGGGTGTCAGGCTGTAGCTCTGACTCTGTCAGGATTTTCCAAAATTGTTGTTTGTTTGCTTGTTTGGTTGGGTGGTTTTGTTTTTCTACGACATTTGTATTGTTAATATTCCTAGTAAAGAACTGTTTTTCCTATTCCCAAAATCTTTGCCTGAAAGCCCTTGATTGCAAAATTATAATTTGGCTGGGGGTGAGGGGTTTACATTCTCCATTCTAAGGGAAACTCCAGCTTTCCCTGGCAGATACCTGTCTTTCCAAACCAAGACAAGGTCTTATTGCCCCACTGGAGGGGCTGTGAGCGGACGCACTCACGGCTCACCCGGGTGGATTTGGTGGACAGCAGATCCACTTCCCAGGAGAATCCCGCTCCGTGCCAAGGGGCAGGGGAGGTCGGTGATGTGTCACCTCCTGGTGTTCATGCTCTGGAGCTCAGCTGGGGCCCTAAGGACGTGTGTGTTTGTGCCCCCATCTAGTGGCTGTCCCCAAGGCTGCACTGTCCTCTCCCTCAGGTGACAGGCAGCTCCCAGGGGAGCACTCTGACTCTGCTGTTGATGATTTTTGGGGTTTTTATCTGGCTTGGGACTGTGCCCTTTTGCAACCAGGCTTTATGGCACATTCCCTGGCGGTAAATCATTACTCCTGCGCAAAATTCCTCGGGGGGGAAAAAGTCGAATTCTGATATGATGAAATTGCCTGTAAGTGAAACAGGATTGTGTTTCTTACTCATTTCCACGTTCCCAACGCATGATCTGGCATTGAGGAATGTGTCCTTGAATGGAGCTCATCATCCCAGACAGAGTTTCAGAGAGGGGAATAAAATGTTTTGGTGATGACAAATCAGGTTTTCCCTCACACTCACACGTTTGCTTTTGTGTAAGCAAAATTCACTTTGCAGTGTGGTTACCTAAAAGAAAAAAAGTAACAAAATCACTGAATGTTTTGGGCTGTAAAAGACTTTAAAGACCATCCAGTTCCAACCCTCCTGCCATGGCCAGATTGCTCCAAACCCCATCCAACCTGGCCTTGGACATTTCCAGGGATGGGGCAGCCACAACTTCTCTGGGCACCCTGTCCCAGGGCCTCACCACCCTCACAGGGAACAATTTCTTTGTCATTTTTAACCTAAATATCTTCTCTTTTAGTTTAAATTTGTTTCTGCCTGCATAAGAAGACTCCCTCTTTTTTATAAACCCCCCAAAATCCCCTAAAACCACCACCAGCCACAGAACAAAGGACTGTGTGTTCAGGTGTGAGCTGCTTCCCCAGGCCCAGGGTGTCTGAAGTGAAAGTGGAAGTTGTGTGTAAACATTTGGCTGCTCTGCCAGAGGCTGGGAAACAACACGATGTGATTTTAGTGCTGAGTGTAACTGGATTCTCCCTGAGAGCCCAAGACACTCCAGCAGCCATGTGCCTTTTCCACAAGCTGCAGCACATATCAGTTCCAGTGGTGATAGAAAGGGATCTCTATTTTCTGTAGGTGTTTTTACAGCTCCTGTTACAACATTATCTCAGCTCTTTACAGCCTTTATTGTATCTCCCCCAACTCTTCAGGCAGGTAGTTAGAGTTATTTCTGGGAAAATTGAAGTGTACAGAGAGATGCAATGAAGATTCCAGAGGAAATAACCACCAAAGAATGTAGGGGATTGAATTCTAGATCTCTGCTTACCACCGAGCTACCTTATCTTAAATAAACCCCCAACAAAAGCCACAGAACCTCTACGGTAAGAGCAAGTTCCTATAGCTTTTAAATTTGTGAACAGATGTCCTTCAGGTGCATCCTTAGGGCTCTCTGGTTGGTTTCTCATAGCGTGCCTTGTCTGCTCTTGCAGGCATAAAATAATTTTCAACAGGAGAAAACCATTATCTTTCATCTATGCCTGCCTGACCTAGCAAGTGCAATCCCTTGTGAAGAAAAAACACTTGTCAGGACACATGGACTGGGGACTGCCAGCTCTGTCAGTCAGAGGGGCACAGCCAAGGCTCAGGAGCTGGAGGTGGGTTCATGTCCCCTCTGAGTTTTTATCTTTCAGGCCACTCATGATCTTCTAGGCATTTTATTCCACTTGCAACACCCCATTTCTAGCTGAAATGCTTTATTTCTTGAAATGCAAGGTCAGCTCTGTATCTCAGCCCTCCTATTGCTCCTCTCTGTATCTCTTCCAGTTTTGCTTGTCTTTTTTTGGAGAGCAATAACTGTGCTTCATATTCCAAATGTGGAGAAGGGTCTGGATATCTGTGGGACCCTGTTCCTTCCAGTTACATGCTGGTTTTCATTCCCATTCTTCCAATGTCCTTCTTCTCCACCCACCTTGAGCTGTCCCCAAAATTCTCCCCTGTCTCTCTGGGTTCACATATGGCAAAGTGGAGGAGAGGTGAGTAGTTTCTGATATAGAACCTTCTCAGGCCTTTTTTCTGCCCCCAAAAAAACCAGCAGCACCGAGTAAAGTCTTTCAGAATTAATTTATTCAGTCAACAGCTTCCTGGAGGCATGGAGGGGAGCAGGATGATCTAGTGAATCTGTTTTTCTGTGCTCTCAACCAAAGGTCACCATCTGGGGAGCTATCTTGGTGAAAAGTGTCCAATCTAAGGGCTAATAAACAAGCCCTCTTGGATGCAGCATGGTTTACAATTGGGCTGCAAGAGAGAGGAGGAAAGTTTTCTTTTCAGGCCCCGCAGCAATTCCCAGATTTGATAAACCCACTCTTTTCCTTCCCTCTTATTCCCTCACCTCCCAGGGGTACAGCTCCAGTATTTATGAATGCAAATGCTTCTTGGGTCAAAAGCGGGTCAGAAGATGCTGTGCAAGCAGGATAGCACATCCTCTGTTCCACCAGGGCACATGCTGCAGCACAGAAAATGCTGCCCATGCCCTTTAAGTGCTCTGTTCTCACTCCCCTGCCCTGTCCTACCCTGTGGAGACTTTGGCTTTCTGAGTTCATGAAGGCTGAAATGATCAATATTAGCCTGATCCGCTGAGCCCTGGGACTGTGTTTCTAAAAATGGATGGGGTTATATAATTTTTTTGGCGGGGAGGGAAGTAAAGGATGGAAAATCACCATCAAAAGCTAAGGCTGTTCTCATCTGCTGCAGGTCACTGCTAAGGCAGAGAGGTTTCTCAGGAAATTCACAAACTCAAGACCTCTGTGGCAACAAGCACTAAGTGCCCATGGGTTTTGGAAGGGAAAACATGATCCTCGGCCTCGCAAGGCACAGTGCCTATGCAGATTGTGGGCTGGCTAAGCTCTTTGGCACCTTGTTCACCTGCCTAAAACCCTCCTGAAGCCTCTAGGGAGAGTTCTGACCCTTATTCTCTGCCTTTGCCAACTGAGTGTAGAGGAGCAAGGCCTGCTCCTTGGCAGGGAGCAGCCTGAGCCTCCCCTTCCATCCCTCTTGATCCCCTCAGCTGTGTCAGTCATTCAAGCAGCTTCCTGCGCTGTGTGAATGGTGCTGTGAACTCCAGAAGACATTTTAGATTGGCTTTCAGTAAAGCATGAACCCAGAGAAAACCCTCCAGATCCATGCCAGCATTCCAGCTTCCACATCCCTGCATCATCCATGTTTCTGCCCGCCTGGGGACATTGGCATCTTATTAACTCATTGGTCCTCATGACAGTCCTGTGCTGCATCTGCCCCAGGTCAGGGGGAGGGGAAAGCTGATTTCCAATTTCCATCATTGCCTGGGGGGTTGATGGGGAGCACAGATCCACCCTGCCCAGCTGGCAGGCACCCAGCCCTCTCCTGTCTGCCCGTGGTGCCTTCAGAGATCCCCTGATGCTCGTAGCAAGGTTGTTTATAAATGCTTCTCGTGCTCAGCCCCCTGCACAGGAAATACAGGCAGAATCTGAGCATGATCCCAGTATATTTATGTACTCGTTATTCTTTTAACCTTGGTCACCATCTGTAAGTCCTGATCCTGTTTATACACCGGCTGTCATGCTAAGCAGCGTTGTACTGACCCAGCTGGCCTC
This sequence comes from Rhadina sibilatrix, assembly GCA_013400275.1. Taxonomy (NCBI): domain Eukaryota; kingdom Metazoa; phylum Chordata; class Aves; order Passeriformes; family Phylloscopidae; genus Rhadina; species Rhadina sibilatrix. The sequence goes on from VWYO01011718.1 coordinate 152,645, forward strand.
CTTCCTGCAGATAAAGATGAGATAATCTAACTTATCATCCTGCTTCCTGCTTGGAGGACTAAGAAACATATTTAAACATTGGCAGCTGGGAGGGTAGGGTTAATTGTCACCTTCACTGATGCTCTAAGAACCAGCTTGTAGGTAACCCAAGAAATCTAAATCGTCCCTTCCCTGTTTGTTTTCTGCTAAGCAATAGCTGACACAGGTCATGCTGTTCAGTGAACAGTGGAGGCCATGTTCAGTGGAGAAGAGAGATGACTCCTGAGACTGTAAAGTCACCTCTGGACCAAATTCAACTCTTGATGTCAGTGCAAAAGCATTTCCAGCCTGGGCTGCATATGACACTGCCCTGCATGAAAGTGATCTGTGTGTAAATGAGCCTGGAGTTGCACTGGTTGCTTAGAAAAAGGTGATATGGAAATCATACATAAGACTTTGTGGAGCAGATTAGATCATCCTCCTCAAAGGTAAGGCTAGCAGGGGGAAGGCCACCCTCCCAAGCAAGCAGTTGCTCCTATCACTTTTACTTCATCCCAGTTCTTCCTTCTCCAGCGGAACACTGACCCATTCTTGAAGAGCTGCTCACCCTGTGAGTGGAGGAGAAAGACATTTTGGGGGAGAAGAAGCTGGAGACCTAGCCCTGGTGTGTGAGGAAGCCAAACTGCAGTTTCCCAAGCATCAATCATCTGTCAGCTTCCAACAGTTTGCCATCAGAGCTTGACAGCTCAGCTATCTGATGGAACACATCAGAATGTAATCCACAGTCGCGCAGGCACAGATTAACTTCACTAAGAGCACCCATGGCCTTTACAAAGAAAGGGACAGCCAAACGAAATTCACTGGATGTATTTCTACTAAAACCCATGTGCCTGCAACTGTCTGGGTTAGAGCACACACAGCCTGGCTGCAATTCCCCTCCAAATGAGGTCATCTGAAATGGTACAGCAAGCATTGCTAATGCTGCTGCATCATGCTGGGCTGTCAGACAGATCCCAGGGCTTTAATGCAATGCTATATATATATTTATACAGTTGCCTGTACTTATTTAATTAGGAGATGCAAATGCTGGTGAGAGACAAAGCAGAAAATGCCAACAAAGGCAGACCATGCTTCTGCTGGCGGGATATGGCTGCATCAGCAGCTTCTTTGGGGGCTGTATCTGCCACTGCTAAATCCTATTGATTGGCACTAAATTGTCTGGAGTGCTGTCATTTTCCAGGGGAGGCAGAGGGGTAAGGGGTAGAGGGGTAGGGTTGTTCCTAAGCTTTCAGCTCTGTGGGGGGATGTACTCGTAGAATCACAGAATAATTAAGATTGGAGAAAACCTTTTATAAACCATTAACCCAGCACTAAAGCACATCCCCGAGTGCCACATCTACACATCTTTTAAATCCCTCTAGGGACGGTGACTCAGCCACTTGCCTGGAAAACCTGTTCCAGTGCTCAATAACCCTTTGGTGAAGATGTTTTCCCTAATATCCCGTATGGACCCTGCCTGGGACAACTTGAAGCTGTTTCCTCCCAACCTATCATTTGTTACTTGTGAAAAAAGCCTGACCCCCACCTGTCTACAACCTCCTTTCAGGGAGTTGTAGGGAGTGATAAGATCCCTCCTGAGGCTCCTTTTCTCCAGACTAAACAACCCCAGTTCCCTCAGCTGCTCCTCATAAGACTGACCCTCAAGGCATGAGGCAACAAAGCCTGGGATGGAAAGGCTCATGATTTAGAAAAACCTTGGGAAAGGCTGCCTGGCACAGGAAACCATGGAGGTGACTGTCCCTCCTTGGTCTGGTCCAAAATTTCTCACTGCTGCAGCTGTGGGTGGGTAGGGGCATGAAGGGGACAAATGTAGTGAGTGGCCTTTGCAAAGGACAGAGTGGATGTGTGGGATGGGGCTGCAAGAAGGAGCCTGGATGAAATGAGCTTCAGAACAGCTGACCCTATTCACAGAATCTTAGAATCAAAGTATCATTGATGCCTTGGGAAAGCTGACCTGAAACAGAGACTGGACAGAGCTAAGAGAATAATGTAGATATTTATTGAAAGGCCTTTAGGGCACACCTTGGGCAGTGCATGAGCCTGGCCAGGGCTACACCCAAGGTGGACCCAAAATGGTCACAAAATGGACATCTGGTCACAAGGCCTTACACTTTTATAAGTTTTGGTCCATTTGCATATTGGGGTTTAATTGTCCAATTACAGCTTCGGATTATGAAGTCCCTTCCCTCTTGTTTCTCTCTTCAGTCCACAGTTTTTTATGCTTTCGGGCCTGAAAACTTGTAATCATTGTCCTTGGTCTCCATCTGGGAAAGGATTTGTTTTGTCTCCCTGCTCTGTGAAGAGAGCTGAGTGACACTGAATGTGAGGCTCAAAGCTGCACCCCTGGGCAGCACAGAACCTGAAAAACATGAAAGCTCAAACTTAAGGCATCATCATAGGATCACAGAATGCTTTGGGTTGGAAAGGATTTTAATCATCTAGTTCCAGCCCCCTGCCATGGGCAGGAACATCTTCCTCTACACCAAGTTCCTCTCTGTCTTCTGTTGGCTGGGTGTGCCCAACCATCTGCAGCATGTAATGACAGGAAAGGTCCAAAATTTACATCAGGAGGGGTTGATATTTTTGCTCTTTGCTGTGAAAATGGGAAAGAAAGGAAGAACTCAACTGCAAAGCCTTGCCAGGACATTCAGACACCATCACACACCATGTTCCATAGCAGGCTATGTCTGTCCCAGTCCATACTGGGAGGTGTCACTCCCCCAGCAGTGGTGTAGAGACAGATCCTCCAGGTACACTGCCCAGACGTGCAGCAGTCACCTGGCAGACAAGACAGGGGTTGATACAAGACAACCTGATTAACCTTTAGCACATACCCAGGGCCCCCATTTGCCACAGCTTTTCTCAGAAAATTGCACTCATGCCTTAGGAGCAGAGTGCAAGAGGGGTGGGGCTGATTGCAAGGCTGTGTACAGATTTCTGACTATGGAATAGAGATCCCTGTAAAATCCCTTCTAACCCAGGCCACTCTGTGATTCTATGGATTTCAGTAGAGAGAAAAAAAACAAAAACAAAAAAAAAACAAAAACAAAAACAAAAACAAAAAACAAAAACCAAAAAAAAAAAAAAAAACAAAAAAAAAAAAAAAAAAAAAAAAAAAAAAAAAAAAAAAAAAAAAAAAAAAAAAGCAGCAAACCAAAAACCCAACATGGAAAAAATCTGAAAGCTCAGATGGGTTTACTTTCATCCTGAACAAAAAACCCCCCTCACATTGCCTATCATTAATCATTTAGGTCTAAAGTGAGATCTGGAGTGAGACTTTCAAATTAAAATATCACCCCTTCATCTATTGATCTTGAAGGTTAACCTGTCCCACAGCTGTAGGATTCACCTTCTCTCCTGAATAGCACAGTTCAAAGTGGAAAGACTAAATACTCATGATTCTACTTTCTCAGGGACATATCTTCATGATATTTAGAATAAATGTTACTGACCATACACAGAACTGCTTCACATACCAAAATCAATTTGGCTGCAGCAGAATGACATTTCCACTGGAATTCTAGTGTAGGCAAGTCCTTGGTGCAGAGGCTTAAACTAGGATTCAGCTCTGGTTGAATTTCCAGCCAGCCTGACATTTTTTACTCCTTTGTTTTTCTTGTAAAATATGTAAACCCTGAGGTTAATGTGTTTGATTCTCCAGTCTCAGTGAACTTGGTGTTATTCCCTTGAAACTGTCAGACCCTGAAGTGTTTGTGTGTACCAAATCCCAGAGAGTTTTACTTCGAAGCAATGGTGTTGGTACAATATTTGGTACCCAAGAGAAGATTAGGAGAAGACACATTCTTCTGCCAAAATTAAAGCTTATCAGAATCGCTACAACACAGACTCAGAGCAGAGTGAAACTTTTTGGAAGGTTTTCTTAGATTTTACTTTGGCAAACCCTGCTGTTTTGAGCTGCCTCCTATTCCCCAAAGAACCCTGAAAGTAAAAGAGAAAATTGTTTCCAAATAAGAATAATTAAAGCTTGCATAACACAGCCTTGCATTCAGTTACAAAATCAAAGAAATCAATCAGGGCATCTCGCTTGTACAAACAATGTCTTAAATTGCATGGAGGAATGTTTTGTGATACCCCCAATTTTAAAAAATATCCGGCTACACTTTGTTCTAAATTTGAAAGTTCAAAAGATTCACGAAACCTAAACAATCCTCATACTTTTCTCCACTCCCTCTTACTAAGACCTGCCCTGAAAACCAATTCCTAAAGTTTCGAGTTAAGAAAAAACAGGTTAAAATCATCAGTTTTGCCCTAGAATTTCTCTGTGCTTGCCTCAAGGTCTTTAAAACCTAAATAATTTTGTGTACTTACCCACTGTTTTCTTTTCTCTCTTTATTTATTTCATCTTTTTTCAGGCTGTACATGCTTTAGGTGATGGATGTCTGTGTTTCAAGTGGGTTTTTTTTTTTTTTTTTTTTTTTTTTTTTTTTTTTTTTTTTTTTTTTTTTTTTTTTTTTGTTTTTTTTTTTTTTTTTTTT